>OX235272.1:94580314-95180314 GCA_944472155.2 Trichobilharzia szidati
ACCAACAACAAATCATCAAAAAATACAATGCTACTGTTGCACATACACTGACACCAACACCACTATCGCGAAAACATCAAAAAATACAATGCTACTGTTGCACATACACTGACACCAACACCACTATCGCGAAAACATCAAAAAATACAATGCTACTGTTGCACATACACTGACACCAACACCACTATCGCGAAAACATCAAAAAATACAATGCTACTGTTGCACATACACTGACACCAACACCACTATCGCGAAAACATCAAAAAATACAATGCTACTGTTGCACATACACTGACACCAACACCACTATCGCGAAAACATCAAAAAATACAATGCTACTGTTGCACATACACTGACACCAACACCACTATCGCGAAAACATCAAAAAATACAATGCTACTGTTGCACATACACTGACACCAACACCACTATCGCGAAAACATCAAAAAATACAATGCTACTGTTGCACATACACTGACACCAACACCACTATCGCGAAAACATCAAAAAATACAATGCTACTGTTGCACATACACTGACACCAACACCACTATCGCGAAAACATCAAAAAATACAATGCTACTGTTGCACATACACTGACACCAACACCACTATCGCGAAAACATCAAAAAATACAATGCTACTGTTGCACATACACTGACACCAACACCACTATCGCGAAAACATCAAAAAATACAATGCTACTGTTGCACATACACTTACACCAACACCACTATCGCGAAAACATCAAAAAATACAATGCTACTGTTGCACATACACTGACACCAACACCACTATCGCGAAAACATCAAAAAATACAATGCTACTGTTGCACATACACTGACACCAACACCACTATCGCGAAAACATCAAAAAATACAATGCTACTGTTGCACATACACTGACACCAACACCACTATCGCGAAAACATCAAAAAATACAATGCTACTGTTGCACATACACTGACACCAACACCACTATCGCGAAAACATCAAAAAATACAATGCTACTGTTGCACATACACTGACACCAACACCACTATCGCGAAAACATCAAAAAATACAATGCTACTGTTGCACATACACTGACACCAACACCACTATCGCGAAAACATCAAAAAATACAATGCTACTGTTGCACATACACTGACACCAACACCACTATCGCGAAAACATCAAAAAATACAATGCTACTGTTGCACATACACTGACACCAACACCACTATCGCGAAAACATCAAAAAATACAATGCTACTGTTGCACATACACTGACACCAACACCACTATCGCGAAAACATCAAAAAATACAATGCTACTGTTGCACATACACTGACACCAACACCACTATCGCGAAAACATCAAAAAATACAATGCTACTGTTGCACATACACTGACACCAACACCACTATCGCGAAAACATCAAAAAATACAATGCTACTGTTGCACATACACTGACACCAACACCACTATCGCGAAAACATCAAAAAATACAATGCTACTGTTGCACATACACTGACACCAACACCACTATCGCGAAAACATCAAAAAATACAATGCTACTGTTGCACATACACTGACACCAACACCACTATCGCGAAAACATCAAAAAATACAATGCTACTGTTGCACATACACTGACACCAACACCACTATCGCGAAAACATCAAAAAATACAATGCTACTGTTGCACATACACTGACACCAACACCACTATCGCGAAAACATCAAAAAATACAATGCTACTGTTGCACATACACTGACACCAACACCACTATCGCGAAAACATCAAAAAATACAATGCTACTGTTGCACATACACTGACACCAACACCACTATCGCGAAAACATCAAAAAATACAATGCTACTGTTGCACATACACTGACACCAACACCACTATCGCGAAAACATCAAAAAATACAATGCTACTGTTGCACATACACTGACACCAACACCACCATCGCGAAAACATCAAAAAATACAATGCTACTGTTGCACATACACTGACACCAACACCACTATCGCGAAAACATCAAAAAATACAATGCTACTGTTGCACATACACTGACACCAACACCACTATCGCGAAAACATCAAAAAATACAATGCTACTGTTGCACATACACTGACACCAACACCACTATCGCGAAAACATCAAAAAATACAATGCTACTGTTGCACATACACTGACACCAACACCACTATCGCGAAAACATCAAAAAATACAATGCTACTGTTGCACATACACTGACACCAACACCACTATCGCGAAAACATCAAAAAATACAATGCTACTGTTGCACATACACTGACACCAACACCACTATCGCGAAAACATCAAAAAATACAATGCTACTGTTGCACATACACTGACACCAACACCACTATCGCGAAAACATCAAAAAATACAATGCTACTGTTGCACATACACTGACACCAACACCACTATCGCGAAAACATCAAAAAATACAATGCTACTGTTGCACATACACTGACACCAACACCACTATCGCGAAAACATCAAAAAATACAATGCTACTGTTGCACATACACTGACACCAACACCACTATCGCGAAAACATCAAAAAATACAATGCTACTGTTGCACATACACTGACACCAACACCACTATCGCGAAAACATCAAAAAATACAATGCTACTGTTGCACATACACTGACACCAACACCACTATCGCGAAAACATCAAAAAATACAATGCTACTGTTGCACATACACTGACACCAACACCACTATCGCGAAAACATCAAAAAATACAATGCTACTGTTGCACATACACTGACACCAACACCACTATCGCGAAAACATCAAAAAATACAATGCTACTGTTGCACATACACTGACACCAACACCACTATCGCGAAAACATCAAAAAATACAATGCTACTGTTGCACATACACTGACACCAACACCACTATCGCGAAAACATCAAAAAATACAATGCTACTGTTGCACATACACTGACACCAACACCACTATCGCGAAAACATCAAAAAATACAATGCTACTGTTGCACATACACTGACACCAACACCACTATCGCGAAAACATCAAAAAATACAATGCTACTGTTGCACATACACTGACACCAACACCACTATCGCGAAAACATCAAAAAATACAATGCTACTGTTGCACATACACTGACACCAACACCACTATCGCGAAAACATCAAAAAATACAATGCTACTGTTGCACATACACTGACACCAACACCACTATCGCGAAAACATCAAAAAATACAATGCTACTGTTGCACATACACTGACACCAACACCACTATCGCGAAAACATCAAAAAATACAATGCTACTGTTGCACATACACTGACACCAACACCACTATCGCGAAAACATCAAAAAATACAATGCTACTGTTGCACATACACTGACACCAACACCACTATCGCGAAAACATCAAAAAATACAATGCTACTGTTGCACATACACTGACACCAACACCACTATCGCGAAAACATCAAAAAATACAATGCTACTGTTGCACATACACTGACACCAACACCACTATCGCGAAAACATCAAAAAATACAATGCTACTGTTGCACATACACTGACACCAACACCACTATCGCGAAAACATCAAAAAATACAATGCTACTGTTGCACATACACTGACACCAACACCACTATCGCGAAAACATCAAAAAATACAATGCTACTGTTGCACATACACTGACACCAACACCACTATCGCGAAAACATCAAAAAATACAATGCTACTGTTGCACATACACTGACACCAACACCACTATCGCGAAAACATCAAAAAATACAATGCTACTGTTGCACATACACTGACACCAACACCACTATCGCGAAAACATCAAAAAATACAATGCTACTGTTGCACATACACTGACACCAACACCACTATCGCGAAAACATCAAAAAATACAATGCTACTGTTGCACATACACTGACACCAACACCACTATCGCGAAAACATCAAAAAATACAATGCTACTGTTGCACATACACTGACACCAACACCACTATCGCGAAAACATCAAAAAATACAATGCTACTGTTGCACATACACTGACACCAACACCACTATCGCGAAAACATCAAAAAATACAATGCTACTGTTGCACATACACTGACACCAACACCACTATCGCGAAAACATCAAAAAATACAATGCTACTGTTGCACATACACTGACACCAACACCACTATCGCGAAAACATCAAAAAATACAATGCTACTGTTGCACATACACTGACACCAACACCACTATCGCGAAAACATCAAAAAATACAATGCTACTGTTGCACATACACTGACACCAACACCACTATCGCGAAAACATCAAAAAATACAATGCTACTGTTGCACATACACTGACACCAACACCACTATCGCGAAAACATCAAAAAATACAATGCTACTGTTGCACATACACTGACACCAACACCACTATCGCGAAAACATCAAAAAATACAATGCTACTGTTGCACATACACTGACACCAACACCACTATCGCGAAAACATCAAAAAATACAATGCTACTGTTGCACATACACTGACACCAACACCACTATCGCGAAAACATCAAAAAATACAATGCTACTGTTGCACATACACTGACACCAACACCACTATCGCGAAAACATCACAAAATACAATGCTACTGTTGCACATACACTGACACCAACACCACTATCGCGAAAACATCAAAAAATACAATGCTACTGTTGCACATACACTGACACCAACACCACTATCGCGAAAACATCAAAAAATACAATGCTACTGTTGCACATACACTGACACCAACACCACTATCGCGAAAACATCAAAAAATACAATGCTACTGTTGCACATACACTGACACCAACACCACTATCGCGAAAACATCAAAAAATACAATGCTACTGTTGCACATACACTGACACCAACACCACTATCGCGAAAACATCAAAAAATACAATGCTACTGTTGCACATACACTGACACCAACACCACTATCGCGAAAACATCAAAAAATACAATGCTACTGTTGCACATACACTGACACCAACACCACTATCGCGAAAACATCAAAAAATACAATGCTACTGTTGCACATACACTGACACCAACACCACTATCGCGAAAACATCAAAAAATACAATGCTACTGTTGCACATACACTGACACCAACACCACTATCGCGAAAACATCAAAAAATACAATGCTACTGTTGCACATACACTGACACCAACACCACTATCGCGAAAACATCAAAAAATACAATGCTACTGTTGCACATACACTGACACCAACACCACTATCGCGAAAACATCAAAAAATACAATGCTACTGTTGCACATACACTGACACCAACACCACTATCGCGAAAACATCAAAAAATACAATGCTACTGTTGCACATACACTGACACCAACACCACTATCGCGAAAACATCAAAAAATACAATGCTACTGTTGCACATACACTGACACCAACACCACTATCGCGAAAACATCAAAAAATACAATGCTACTGTTGCACATACACTGACACCAACACCACTATCGCGAAAACATCAAAAAATACAATGCTACTGTTGCACATACACTGACACCAACACCACTATCGCGAAAACATCAAAAAATACAATGCTACTGTTGCACATACACTGACACCAACACCACTATCGCGAAAACATCAAAAAATACAATGCTACTGTTGCATATACACTGACACCAACACCACTATCGCGAAAACATCAAAAAATACAATGCTACTGTTGCACATACACTGACACCAACACCACTATCGCGAAAACATCAAAAAATACAATGCTACTGTTGCACATACACTGACACCAACACCACTATCGCGAAAACATCAAAAAATACAATGCTACTGTTGCACATACACTGACACCAACACCACTATCGCGAAAACATCAAAAAATACAATGCTACTGTTGCACATACACTGACACCAACACCACTATCGCGAAAACATCAAAAAATACAATGCTACTGTTGCACATACACTGACACCAACACCACTATCGCGAAAACATCAAAAAATACAATGCTACTGTTGCACATACACTGACACCAACACCACTATCGCGAAAACATCAAAAAATACAATGCTACTGTTGCACATACACTGACACCAACACCACTATCGCGAAAACATCAAAAAATACAATGCTACTGTTGCACATACACTGACACCAACACCACTATCGCGAAAACATCAAAAAATACAATGCTACTGTTGCACATACACTGACACCAACACCACTATCGCGAAAACATCAAAAAATACAATGCTACTGTTGCACATACACTGACACCAACACCACTATCGCGAAAACATCAAAAAATACAATGCTACTGTTGCACATACACTGACACCAACACCACTATCGCGAAAACATCAAAAAATACAATGCTACTGTTGCACATACACTGACACCAACACCACTATCGCGAAAACATCAAAAAATACAATGCTACTGTTGCACATACACTGACACCAACACCACTATCGCGAAAACATCAAAAAATACAATGCTACTGTTGCACATACACTGACACCAACACCACTATCGCGAAAACATCAAAAAATACAATGCTACTGTTGCACATACACTGACACCAACACCACTATCGCGAAAACATCAAAAAATACAATGCTACTGTTGCACATACACTGACACCAACACCACTATCGCGAAAACATCAAAAAATACAATGCTACTGTTGCACATACACTGACACCAACACCACTATCGCGAAAACATCAAAAAATACAATGCTACTGTTGCACATACACTGACACCAACACCACTATCGCGAAAACATCAAAAAATACAATGCTACTGTTGCACATACACTGACACCAACACCACTATCGCGAAAACATCAAAAAATACAATGCTACTGTTGCACATACACTGACACCAACACCACTATCGCGAAAACATCAAAAAATACAATGCTACTGTTGCACATACACTGACACCAACACCACTATCGCGAAAACATCAAAAAATACAATGCTACTGTTGCACATACACTGACACCAACACCACTATCGCGAAAACATCAAAAAATACAATGCTACTGTTGCACATACACTGACACCAACACCACTATCGCGAAAACACCAAAAAATACAATGCTACTGTTGCACATACACTGACACCAACACCACTATCGCGAAAACATCAAAAAATACAATGCTACTGTTGCACATACACTGACACCAACACCACTATCGCGAAAACATCAAAAAATACAATGCTACTGTTGCACATACACTGACACCAACACCACTATCGCGAAAACATCAAAAAATACAATGCTACTGTTGCACATACACTGACACCAACACCACTATCGCGAAAACATCAAAAAATACAATGCTACTGTTGCACATACACTGACACCAACACCACTATCGCGAAAACATCAAAAAATACAATGCTACTGTTGCACATACACTGACACCAACACCACTATCGCGAAAACATCAAAAAATACAATGCTACTGTTGCACATACACTGACACCAACACCACTATCGCGAAAACATCAAAAAATACAATGCTACTGTTGCACATACACTGACACCAACACCACTATCGCGAAAACATCAAAAAATACAATGCTACTGTTGCACATACACTGACACCAACACCACTATCGCGAAAACATCAAAAAATACAATGCTACTGTTGCACATACACTGACACCAACACCACTATCGCGAAAACATCAAAAAATACAATGCTACTGTTGCACATACACTGACACCAACACCACTATCGCGAAAACATCAAAAAATACAATGCTACTGTTGCACATACACTGACACCAACACCACTATCGCGAAAACATCAAAAAATACAATGCTACTGTTGCACATACACTGACACCAACACCACTATCGCGAAAACATCAAAAAATACAATGCTACTGTTGCACATACACTGACACCAACACCACTATCGCGAAAACATCAAAAAATACAATGCTACTGTTGCACATACACTGACACCAACACCACTATCGCGAAAACATCAAAAAATACAATGCTACTGTTGCACATACACTGACACCAACACCACTATCGCGAAAACATCAAAAAATACAATGCTACTGTTGCACATACACTGACACCAACACCACTATCGCGAAAACATCAAAAAATACAATGCTACTGTTGCACATACACTGACACCAACACCACTATCGCGAAAACATCAAAAAATACAATGCTACTGTTGCACATACACTGACACCAACACCACTATCGCGAAAACATCAAAAAATACAATGCTACTGTTGCACATACACTGACACCAACACCACTATCGCGAAAACATCAAAAAATACAATGCTACTGTTGCACATACACTGACACCAACACCACTATCGCGAAAACATCAAAAAATACAATGCTACTGTTGCACATACACTGACACCAACACCACTATCGCGAAAACATCAAAAAATACAATGCTACTGTTGCACATACACTGACACCAACACCACTATCGCGAAAACATCAAAAAATACAATGCTACTGTTGCACATACACTGACACCAACACCACTATCGCGAAAACATCAAAAAATACAATGCTACTGTTGCACATACACTGACACCAACACCACTATCGCGAAAACATCAAAAAATACAATGCTACTGTTGCACATACACTGACACCAACACCACTATCGCGAAAACATCAAAAAATACAATGCTACTGTTGCACATACACTGACACCAACACCACTATCGCGAAAACATCAAAAAATACAATGCTACTGTTGCACATACACTGACACCAACACCACTATCGCGAAAACATCAAAAAATACAATGCTACTGTTGCACATACACTGACACCAACACCACTATCGCGAAAACATCAAAAAATACAATGCTACTGTTGCACATACACTGACACCAACACCACTATCGCGAAAACATCAAAAAATACAATGCTACTGTTGCACATACACTGACACCAACACCACTATCGCGAAAACATCAAAAAATACAATGCTACTGTTGCACATACACTGACACCAACACCACTATCGCGAAAACATCAAAAAATACAATGCTACTGTTGCACATACACTGACACCAACACCACTATCGCGAAAACATCAAAAAATACAATGCTACTGTTGCACATACACTGACACCAACACCACTATCGCGAAAACATCAAAAAATACAATGCTACTGTTGCACATACACTGACACCAACACCACTATCGCGAAAACATCAAAAAATACAATGCTACTGTTGCACATACACTGACACCAACACCACTATCGCGAAAACATCAAAAAATACAATGCTACTGTTGCACATACACTGACACCAACACCACTATCGCGAAAACATCAAAAAATACAATGCTACTGTTGCACATACACTGACACCAACACCACTATCGCGAAAACATCAAAAAATACAATGCTACTGTTGCACATACACTGACACCAACACCACTATCGCGAAAACATCAAAAAATACAATGCTACTGTTGCACATACACTGACACCAACACCACTATCGCGAAAACATCAAAAAATACAATGCTACTGTTGCACATACACTGACACCAACACCACTATCGCGAAAACATCAAAAAATACAATGCTACTGTTGCACATACACTGACACCAACACCACTATCGCGAAAACATCAAAAAATACAATGCTACTGTTGCACATACACTGACACCAACACCACTATCGCGAAAACATCAAAAAATACAATGCTACTGTTGCACATACACTGACACCAACACCACTATCGCGAAAACATCAAAACATACAATGCTACTGTTGCACATACACTGACACCAACACCACTATCGCGAAAACATCAAAAAATACAATGCTACTGTTGCACATACACTGACACCAACACCACTATCGCGAAAACATCAAAAAATACAATGCTACTGTTGCACATACACTGACACCAACACCACTATCGCGAAAACATCAAAAAATACAATGCTACTGTTGCACATACACTGACACCAACACCACTATCGCGAAAACATCAAAAAATACAATGCTACTGTTGCACATACACTGACACCAACACCACTATCGCGAAAACATCAAAAAATACAATGCTACTGTTGCACATACACTGACACCAACACCACTATCGCGAAAACATCAAAAAATACAATGCTACTGTTGCACATACACTGACACCAACACCACTATCGCGAAAACATCAAAAAATACAATGCTACTGTTGCACATACACTGACACCAACACCACTATCGCGAAAACATCAAAAAATACAATGCTACTGTTGCACATACACTGACACCAACACCACTATCGCGAAAACATCAAAAAATACAATGCTACTGTTGCACATACACTGACACCAACACCACTATCGCGAAAACATCAAAAAATACAATGCTACTGTTGCACATACACTGACACCAACACCACTATCGCGAAAACATCAAAAAATACAATGCTACTGTTGCACATACACTGACACCAACACCACTATCGCGAAAACATCAAAAAATACAATGCTACTGTTGCACATACACTGACACCAACACCACTATCGCGAAAACATCAAAAAATACAATGCTACTGTTGCACATACACTGACACCAACACCACTATCGCGAAAACATCAAAAAATACAATGCTACTGTTGCACATACACTGACACCAACACCACTATCGCGAAAACATCAAAAAATACAATGCTACTGTTGCACATACACTGACACCAACACCACTATCGCGAAAACATCAAAAAATACAATGCTACTGTTGCACATACACTGACACCAACACCACTATCGCGAAAACATCAAAAAATACAATGCTACTGTTGCACATACACTGACACCAACACCACTATCGCGAAAACATCAAAAAATACAATGCTACTGTTGCACATACACTGACACCAACACCACTATCGCGAAAACATCAAAAAATACAATGCTACTGTTGCACATACACTGACACCAACACCACTATCGCGAAAACATCAAAAAATACAATGCTACTGTTGCACATACACTGACACCAACACCACTATCGCGAAAACATCAAAAAATACAATGCTACTGTTGCACATACACTGACACCAACACCACTATCGCGAAAACATCAAAAAATACAATGCTACTGTTGCACATACACTGACACCAACACCACTATCGCGAAAACATCAAAAAATACAATGCTACTGTTGCACATACACTGACACCAACACCACTATCGCGAAAACATCAAAAAATACAATGCTACTGTTGCACATACACTGACACCAACACCACTATCGCGAAAACATCAAAAAATACAATGCTACTGTTGCACATACACTGACACCAACACCACTATCGCGAAAACATCAAAAAATACAATGCTACTGTTGCACATACACTGACACCAACACCACTATCGCGAAAACATCAAAAAATACAATGCTACTGTTGCACATACACTGACACCAACACCACTATCGCGAAAACATCAAAAAATACAATGCTACTGTTGCACATACACTGACACCAACACCACTATCGCGAAAACATCAAAAAATACAATGCTACTGTTGCACATACACTGACACCAACACCACTATCGCGAAAACATCAAAAAATACAATGCTACTGTTGCACATACACTGACACCAACACCACTATCGCGAAAACATCAAAAAATACAATGCTACTGTTGCACATACACTGACACCAACACCACTATCGCGAAAACATCAAAAAATACAATGCTACTGTTGCACATACACTGACACCAACACCACTATCGCGAAAACATCAAAAAATACAATGCTACTGTTGCACATACACTGACACCAACACCACTATCGCGAAAACATCAAAAAATACAATGCTACTGTTGCACATACACTGACACCAACACCACTATCGCGAAAACATCAAAAAATACAATGCTACTGTTGCACATACACTGACACCAACACCACTATCGCGAAAACATCAAAAAATACAATGCTACTGTTGCACATACACTGACACCAACACCACTATCGCGAAAACATCAAAAAATACAATGCTACTGTTGCACATACACTGACACCAACACCACTATCGCGAAAACATCAAAAAATACAATGCTACTGTTGCACATACACTGACACCAACACCACTATCGCGAAAACATCAAAAAATACAATGCTACTGTTGCACATACACTGACACCAACACCACTATCGCGAAAACATCAAAAAATACAATGCTACTGTTGCACATACACTGACACCAACACCACTATCGCGAAAACATCAAAAAATACAATGCTACTGTTGCACATACACTGACACCAACACCACTATCGCGAAAACATCAAAAAATACAATGCTACTGTTGCACATACACTGACACCAACACCACTATCGCGAAAACATCAAAAAATACAATGCTACTGTTGCACATACACTGACACCAACACCACTATCGCGAAAACATCAAAAAATACAATGCTACTGTTGCACATACACTGACACCAACACCACTATCGCGAAAACATCAAAAAATACAATGCTACTGTTGCACATACACTGACACCAACACCACTATCGCGAAAACATCAAAAAATGCAATGCTACTGTTGCACATACACTGACACCAACACCACTATCGCGAAAACATCAAAAAATACAATGCTACTGTTGCACATACACTGACACCAACACCACTATCGCGAAAACATCAAAAAATACAATGCTACTGTTGCACATACACTGACACCAACACCACTATCGCGAAAACATCAAAAAATACAATGCTACTGTTGCACATACACTGACACCAACACCACTATCGCGAAAACATCAAAAAATACAATGCTACTGTTGCACATACACTGACACCAACACCACTATCGCGAAAACATCAAAAAATACAATGCTACTGTTGCACATACACTGACACCAACACCACTATCGCGAAAACATCAAAAAATACAATGCTACTGTTGCACATACACTGACACCAACACCACTATCGCGAAAACATCAAAAAATACAATGCTACTGTTGCACATACACTGACACCAACACCACTATCGCGAAAACATCAAAAAATACAATGCTACTGTTGCACATACACTGACACCAACACCACTATCGCGAAAACATCAAAAAATACAATGCTACTGTTGCACATACACTGACACCAACACCACTATCGCGAAAACATCAAAAAATACAATGCTACTGTTGCACATACACTGACACCAACACCACTATCGCGAAAACATCAAAAAATACAATGCTACTGTTGCACATACACTGACACCAACACCACTATCGCGAAAACATCAAAAAATACAATGCTACTGTTGCACATACACTGACACCAACACCACTATCGCGAAAACATCAAAAAATACAATGCTACTGTTGCACATACACTGACACCAACACCACTATCGCGAAAACATCAAAAAATACAATGCTACTGTTGCACATACACTGACACCAACACCACTATCGCGAAAACATCAAAAAATACAATGCTACTGTTGCACATACACTGACACCAACACCACTATCGCGAAAACATCAAAAAATACAATGCTACTGTTGCACATACACTGACACCAACACCACTATCGCGAAAACATCAAAAAATACAATGCTACTGTTGCACATACACTGACACCAACACCACTATCGCGAAAACATCAAAAAATACAATGCTACTGTTGCACATACACTGACACCAACACCACTATCGCGAAAACATCAAAAAATACAATGCTACTGTTGCACATACACTGACACCAACACCACTATCGCGAAAACATCAAAAAATACAATGCTACTGTTGCACATACACTGACACCAACACCACTATCGCGAAAACATCAAAAAATACAATGCTACTGTTGCACATACACTGACACCAACACCACTATCGCGAAAACATCAAAAAATACAATGCTACTGTTGCACATACACTGACACCAACACCACTATCGCGAAAACATCAAAAAATACAATGCTACTGTTGCACATACACTGACACCAACACCACTATCGCGAAAACATCAAAAAATACAATGCTACTGTTGCACATACACTGACACCAACACCACTATCGCGAAAACATCAAAAAATACAATGCTACTGTTGCACATACACTGACACCAACACCACTATCGCGAAAACATCAAAAAATACAATGCTACTGTTGCACATACACTGACACCAACACCACTATCGCGAAAACATCAAAAAATACAATGCTACTGTTGCACATACACTGACACCAACACCACTATCGCGAAAACATCAAAAAATACAATGCTACTGTTGCACATACACTGACACCAACACCACTATCGCGAAAACATCAAAAAATACAATGCTACTGTTGCACATACACTGACACCAACACCACTATCGCGAAAACATCAAAAAATACAATGCTACTGTTGCACATACACTGACACCAACACCACTATCGCGAAAACATCAAAAAATACAATGCTACTGTTGCACATACACTGACACCAACACCACTATCGCGAAAACATCAAAAAATACAATGCTACTGTTGCACATACACTGACACCAACACCACTATCGCGAAAACATCAAAAAATACAATGCTACTGTTGCACATACACTGACACCAACACCACTATCGCGAAAACATCAAAAAATACAATGCTACTGTTGCACATACACTGACACCAACACCACTATCGCGAAAACATCAAAAAATACAATGCTACTGTTGCACATACACTGACACCAACACCACTATCGCGAAAACATCAAAAAATACAATGCTACTGTTGCACATACACTGACACCAACACCACTATCGCGAAAACATCAAAAAATACAATGCTACTGTTGCACATACACTGACACCAACACCACTATCGCGAAAACATCAAAAAATACAATGCTACTGTTGCACATACACTGACACCAACACCACTATCGCGAAAACATCAAAAAATACAATGCTACTGTTGCACATACACTGACACCAACACCACTATCGCGAAAACATCAAAAAATACAATGCTACTGTTGCACATACACTGACACCAACACCACTATCGCGAAAACATCAAAAAATACAATGCTACTGTTGCACATACACTGACACCAACACCACTATCGCGAAAACATCAAAAAATACAATGCTACTGTTGCACATACACTGACACCAACACCACTATCGCGAAAACATCAAAAAATACAATGCTACTGTTGCACATACACTGACACCAACACCACTATCGCGAAAACATCAAAAAATACAATGCTACTGTTGCACATACACTGACACCAACACCACTATCGCGAAAACATCAAAAAATACAATGCTACTGTTGCACATACACTGACACCAACACCACTATCGCGAAAACATCAAAAAATACAATGCTACTGTTGCACATACACTGACACCAACACCACTATCGCGAAAACATCAAAAAATACAATGCTACTGTTGCACATACACTGACACCAACACCACTATCGCGAAAACATCAAAAAATACAATGCTACTGTTGCACATACACTGACACCAACACCACTATCGCGAAAACATCAAAAAATACAATGCTACTGTTGCACATACACTGACACCAACACCACTATCGCGAAAACATCAAAAAATACAATGCTACTGTTGCACATACACTGACACCAACACCACTATCGCGAAAACATCAAAAAATACAATGCTACTGTTGCACATACACTGACACCAACACCACTATCGCGAAAACATCAAAAAATACAATGCTACTGTTGCACATACACTGACACCAACACCACTATCGCGAAAACATCAAAAAATACAATGCTACTGTTGCACATACACTGACACCAACACCACTATCGCGAAAACATCAAAAAATACAATGCTACTGTTGCACATACACTGACACCAACACCACTATCGCGAAAACATCAAAAAATACAATGCTACTGTTGCACATACACTGACACCAACACCACTATCGCGAAAACATCAAAAAATACAATGCTACTGTTGCACATACACTGACACCAACACCACTATCGCGAAAACATCAAAAAATACAATGCTACTGTTGCACATACACTGACACCAACACCACTATCGCGAAAACATCAAAAAATACAATGCTACTGTTGCACATACACTGACACCAACACCACTATCGCGAAAACATCAAAAAATACAATGCTACTGTTGCACATACACTGACACCAACACCACTATCGCGAAAACATCAAAAAATACAATGCTACTGTTGCACATACACTGACACCAACACCACTATCGCGAAAACATCAAAAAATACAATGCTACTGTTGCACATACACTGACATCAACACCACTATCGCGAAAACATCAAAAAATACAATGCTACTGTTGCACATACACTGACACCAACACCACTATCGCGAAAACATCAAAAAATACAATGCTACTGTTGCACATACACTGACACCAACACCACTATCGCGAAAACATCAAAAAATACAATGCTACTGTTGCACATACACTGACACCAACACCACTATCGCGAAAACATCAAAAAATACAATGCTACTGTTGCACATACACTGACACCAACACCACTATCGCGAAAACATCAAAAAATACAATGCTACTGTTGCACATACACTGACACCAACACCACTATCGCGAAAACATCAAAAAATACAATGCTACTGTTGCACATACACTGACACCAACACCACTATCGCGAAAACATCAAAAAATACAATGCTACTGTTGCACATACACTGACACCAACACCACTATCGCGAAAACATCAAAAAATACAATGCTACTGTTGCACATACACTGACACCAACACCACTATCGCGAAAACATCAAAAAAATACAATGCTACTGTTGCACATACACTGACACCAACACCACTATCGCGAAAACATCAAAAAATACAATGCTACTGTTGCACATACACTGACACCAACACCACTATCGCGAAAACATCAAAAAATACAATGCTACTGTTGCACATACACTGACACCAACACCACTATCGCGAAAACATCAAAAAATACAATGCTACTGTTGCACATACACTGACACCAACACCACTATCGCGAAAACATCAAAAAATACAATGCTACTGTTGCACATACACTGACACCAACACCACTATCGCGAAAACATCAAAAAATACAATGCTACTGTTGCACATACACTGACACCATCACCACTATCGCGAAAACATCAAAAAATACAATGCTACTGTTGCACATACACTGACACCAACACCACTATCGCGAAAACATCAAAAAATACAATGCTACTGTTGCACATACACTGACACCAACACCACTATCGCGAAAACATCAAAAAATACAATGCTACTGTTGCACATACACTGACACCAACACCACTATCGCGAAAACATCAAAAAATACAATGCTACTGTTGCACATACACTGACACCAACACCACTATCGCGAAAACATCAAGAAATACAATGCTACTGTTGCACATACACTGACACCAACACCACTATCGCGAAAACATCAAAAAATACAATGCTACTGTTGCACATACACTGACACCAACACCACTATCGCGAAAACATCAAAAAATACAATGCTACTGTTGCACATACACTGACACCAACACCACTATCGCGAAAACATCAAAAAATACAATGCTACTGTTGCACATACACTGACACCAACACCACTATCGCGAAAACATCAAAAAAATACAATGCTACTGTTGCACATACACTGACACCAACACCACTATCGCGAAAACATCAAAAAATACAATGCTACTGTTGCACATACACTGACACCAACACCACTATCGCGAAAACATCAAAAAATACAATGCTACTGTTGCACATACACTGACACCAACACCACTATCGCGAAAACATCAAAAAAATACAATGCTACTGTTGCACATACACTGACACCAACACCACTATCGCGAAAACATCAAAAAATACAATGCTACTGTTGCACATACACTGACACCAACACCACTATCGCGAAAACATCAAAAAAATACAATGCTACTGTTGCACATACACTGACACCAACACCACTATCGCGAAAACATCAAAAAATACAATGCTACTGTTGCACATACACTGACACCAACACCACTATCGCGAAAACATCAAAAAATACAATGCTACTGTTGCACATACACTGACACCAACACCACTATCGCGAAAACATCAAAAAATACAATGCTACTGTTGCACATACACTGACACCAACACCACTATCGCGAAAACATCAAGAAATACAATGCTACTGTTGCACATACACTGACACCAACACCACTATCGCGAAAACATCAAAAAATACAATGCTACTGTTTCACATACACTGACACCAACACCACTATCGCGAAAACATCAAAAAATACAATGCTACTGTTGCACATACACTGACACCAACACCACTATCGCGAAAACATCAAAAAATACAATGCTACTGTTGCACATACACTGACACCAACACCACTATCGCGAAAACATCAAAAAATACAATGCTACTGTTGCACATACACTGACACCAACACCACTATCGCGAAAACATCAAAAAAATACAATGCTACTGTTGCACATACACTGACACCAACACCACTATCGCGAAAACATCAAAAAATACAATGCTACTGTTGCACATACACTGACACCAACACCACTATCGCGAAAACATCAAAAAATACAATGCTACTGTTGCACATACACTGACACCAACACCACTATCGCGAAAACATCAAGAAATACAATGCTACTGTTGCACATACACTGACACCAACACCACTATCGCGAAAACATCAAAAAATACAATGCTACTGTTGCACATACACTGACACCAACACCACTATCGCGAAAACATCAAAAAATACAATGCTACTGTTGCACATACACTGACACCAACACCACTATCGCGAAAACATCAAAAAAATACAATGCTACTGTTGCACATACACTGACACCAACACCACTATCGCGAAAACATCAAAAAATACAATGCTACTGTTGCACATACACTGACACCAACACCACTATCGCGAAAACATCAAAAAATACAATGCTACTGTTGCACATACACTGACACCAACACCACTATCGCGAAAACATCAAAAAATACAATGCTACTGTTGCACATACACTGACACCAACACCACTATCGCGAAAACATCAAAAAATACAATGCTACTGTTGCACATACACTGACACCAACACCACTATCGCGAAAACATCAAAAAATACAATGCTACTGTTACACATACACTGACACCAACACCACTATCGCGAAAACATCAAAAAATACAATGCTACTGTTACACATACACTGACACCAACACCACTATCGCGAAAACATCAAAAAATACAATGCTACTGTTACACATACACTGACACCAACACCACTATCGCGAAAACATCAAAAAATACAATGCTACTGTTACACATACACTGACACCAACACCACTATCGCGAAAACATCAAAAAATACAATGCTACTGTTGCACATACACTGACACCAACACCACTATCGCGAAAAAATCAAAAAATACAATGCTACTGTTGCACATACACTGACACCAACACCACTATCGCGAAAACATCAAAAAATACAATGCTACTGTTGCACATACACTGACACCAACACCACTATCGCGAAAACATCAAAAAATACAATGCTACTGTTGCACATACACTGACACCAACACCACTATCGCGAAAACATCAAAAAATACAATGCTACTGTTACACATACACTGACACCAACACCACTATCGCGAAAACATCAAAAAATACAATGCTACTGTTGCACATACACTGACACCAACACCACTATCGCGAAAACATCAAAAAATACAATGCTACTGTTGCACATACACTGACACCAACACCGCTATCGCGAAAACATCAAAAAATACAATGCTACTGTTGCACATACACTGACACCAACACCACTATCGCGAAAACATCAAAAAATACAATGCTACTGTTGCACATACACTGACACCAACACCACTATCGCGAAAACATCAAAAAATACAATGCTACTGTTGCACATACACTGACACCAACACCACTATCGCGAAAACATCAAAAAATACAATGCTACTGTTGCACATACACTGACACCAACACCACTATCGCGATAACATCAAAAAATACAATGCTACTGTTGCACATACACTGACACCAACGCCACTATCGCGAAAACATCAAAAAATACAATGCTACTGTTGCACATACACTGACACCAACACCACTATCGCGAAAACATCAAAAAATACAATGCTACTGTTGCACATACACTGACACCAACACCACTATCGCGAAAACATCAAAAAATACAATGCTACTGTTACACATACACTGACACCAACACCACTATCGCGAAAACATCAAAAAATACAATGCTACTGTTGCACATACACTGACACCAACACCACTATCGCGAAAACATCAAAAAATACAATGCTACTGTTGCACATACACTGACACCAACACCACTATCGCGAAAACATCAAAAAATACAATGCTACTGTTGCACATACACTGACACCAACACCACTATCGCGAAAACATCAAAAAATACAATGCTACTGTTGCACATACACTGACACCAACACCACTATCGCGAAAACATCAAAAAATACAATGCTACTGTTGCACATACACTGACACCAACACCACTATCGCGAAAACATCAAAAAATACAATGTTACTGTTGCACATACACTGACACCAACACCACTATCGCGAAAACATCAAAAAATACAATGCTACTGTTGCACATACACTGACACCAACACCACTATCGCGAAAACATCAAAAAATACAATGCTACTGTTGCACATACACTGACACCAACACCACTATCGCGAAAACATCAAAAAATACAATGCTACTGTTGCACATACACTGACACCAACACCACTATCGCGAAAACATCAAAAAATACAATGCTACTGTTGCACATACACTGACACCAACACCACTATCGCGAAAACATCAAAAAATACAATGCTACTGTTGCACATACACTGACACCAACACCACTATCGCGAAAACATCAAAAAATACAATGCTACTGTTGCACATACACTGACACCAACACCACTATCGCGAAAACATCAAAAAATACAATGCTACTGTTGCACATACACTGACACCAACACCACTATCGCGAAAACATCAAAAAATACAATGCTACTGTTGCACATACACTGACACCAACACCACTATCGCGAAAACATCAAAAAATACAATGCTACTGTTGCACATACACTGACACCAACACCACTATCGCGAAAACATCAAAAAATACAATGCTACTGTTGCACATACACTGACACCAACACCACTATCGCGAAAACATCAAAAAATACAATGCTACTGTTGCACATACACTGACACCAACACCACTATCGCGAAAACATCAAAAAATACAATGCTACTGTTGCACATACACTGACACCAACACTACTTGCGCGAAAACACCACATAACTCAATTCTTTTATGCTAGATTATGGAAAGTGTACTGATGATCCTCATGTGTGTTATTCGCTGCCTACCTTTGGAATTGCTTTAATGTTTCTTCTGTGGTATTTGCATGCGCTGCTGGGTCATGACTGGAGTTTCTTCAGGTTCATTGTAGCGCTAATATTCCTTGGACTCTCTTGTTGAACTTCGCCGCAGGATTTTACCGAAGAACACCATAATTTACATGATATGGGCTTTCGAAGGAACCTCTCATGCCTGCCAACTATTCTCACTGCAAGAGGAAGCTGGGTCAAATCCAGGGACAACAAAAGACCCGTTGACGTCGTTTTCATAGACTTCAGCAAAGCCTTTGATAAAGTACCTCACAAAAGACTGCTCGTGAATTTAGAAAGTCTTGGTATCAAAGGGAGCTTACTAAACTGGCCCATGGAATTCCCCATAGATAGGAGGCAGAGGGTTTGGATCAACTGGAAACTCTCCTTTTGGACAGCAGTACGCAGCGGAGTGCCACAAGGCACGGTACTTGGACCTCTCCTATTTATTTTGTATATCAATGAGTTATCTGTGCTCACCGACTTCCCTATGGTCCTATACGCAGATGACTTAAAATTTTGGAGACAGCTGAAGGGCAACAGTGACAAGTCCACGTTGCAAGAGGACCTCTACAAATTGTCAGAGTGGTCCATAGAATGGATGCTCCCGATAAATGTGTCAAAATGTGCAACCATGCGCACTGGACAAGCAAGCACGAGCTCCTATGAACTAGAGGGAATTACACTTCCATCAGTTCAGACTCACTTGGACTTAGGTGTCATAGTTAGTCACGACTTAAAAACTACAGCACACTGTTGCGCGGTGGCTGCACGTAGTTTCAGGTCATTATGGGCAATTCGTAGAGCCGTCACTAGAATCACCAGAGATATGTTCACCTCTTTATATACATCTCTGGTGAGGTCAAGACTGGAAAACTGGAAAACGAGTGTGCTTCGGTGGCACAGTGGTTAGGACTCTCACCGACCATGCACATGGTCCGGGGTTCGATCCCCTGCCGGCGCACACCCGATATCTATGGTCGGCCTGAATTTGGGCTACCGATATCCATGCTGAAAATTCCACGCTTGTACTGAAAATACGGTGTGAAATCAAGCTGTAAATAAAAAGGAAAAAGAAAAAAAAGAAAACTGCATCCAGGCCGCCAGCCCTTGTCTAAAAGGGGACTCACACATTCTAGAAAGGGTTCAAAGGAAGGCAACACGTATGGTTCATGACATGACTAACTTATCATACGAGGAAAGACTAGACAGATTAAATCTCTTCTCCTTGTCATACCGCAGGCAGAGAGGAGATTTGATTACAATGTTTAAAATTTTAAATAATGACTACGGACCTGACCTATTCTCTCTTTTCCTTCCCATCAGGTCGGAACACCTTAGAGGACATAGCAGGAGAGTTCAAAAGCCAAGAAGAAATCATATTGCTATTGAGTACTGGTTCTCATACCGAGTCATAAACTCTTGGAACCGACTACCAGAAGAAGTGGTGTCTGCAACCTCAGCTGATTCGTTCAAGAAAACCACAGAAATTTACTAGAAAAGGATTAACATAGGCTCCAAGCCTTCTATCCTCAACCAGTAAATCTGATTCTGAATCTGAAATATTGGAAAAATTGAGTGTGCGGTTGATGTAATTCCAAGGTCACTGAATAGCTGCATTGCGTTCTCGTTAAGTAAGTGTTGTTTCTAGAAAAATGTGCGTCGCCACTTGCCATACAGTTATTAATATTTTGGAGTTTAAAATAGTTTCATTATATTGAAAACTGTTACCTTTGGGGCGATTGTCATCAAAGTAGTCAACTTACTTAACAGTAACCCGGAGAAACGATATTGAATTTTGGCGTCGCTAATTTTTTAATGACCTACGGTAGTCGACGGGAGTATCAATGCCTCTTGATTTTACGGATTATGGCCACAATCCTTTCATTATATAATTGATGCCCGGCTCTAGTAAAATACTTCAAGAAATTTCGACGTAATTTTTGGATATGTGGGTCTTGGGAAGATTAGATTTATTGTTTGAGGATAGAAGGCTTGGAGCCCATGTTAATCCTTTTCTAGTAAACTTCTGTGGTTGTCCAAACCCTTCTTGAACGAATCAACTGAGGTTGCAGACCACTTCTTCTGGGAGTCGGTTCCAAGAGTTTATGACTCTGTGTGAGAACCAGTACTCAACAGCAATATGATTTCTTCTTGGCTTTTGAACTCTCCTGCTATGTCCTCTAAGGTGTTCCGACCTGGTGGGAAGGAAAAGAGAGAATAGGTCAGGTCCGTAGTCATTATTTAAAAAAGAAAGCCTATCATTTTCCTAAAGGTCCCAGCAATTGTTTACATCGCTTTGCCGTCAAATTTCGCGAAATTTTGTTTTGCTGCCTTAGCAGCCGGGATACCGTAATGGACAAAGCTGAACTGCAAGCGTCAAAACTACAGTGACCTTGAAAAACTAGTCAATTCGGGTGAAGAAAAGCTGCCAAATCGTTAAAAAATGCGCTAAGAGCATTGCGGACATAATATTATACTAAATGGTTGTCGCTTATATGTCGCTTTAGTGTATGATTAGTTATTGGTGGTTAATTGCTTAGTTTCGTTGATTTATAATCACAGACTACTTGAAGATTGTACGTTAATCTGTGATACATTTCTCACAGTAACTGAGTATTATAATATTTATGGTCAGTAATATTTTATTTGTAGATGACGGATAGTCATGGGTTACCAAATAAACGGATCATCTACGTCACTCCTGAAGAATTCTCAAGTCTTCCGTCAGATGGGCCGATTTACGTCTTATCAACTGCAGAGAATCCAAAACCTACTTCTCAAACAAGTGCATTACAGTCACCTTCGTGTAGTCAAAGCCCACTCCCTACAACTAGCATAGGTACAGGTCTTACAGGCAGTGCATTTACGGCTCTTTCAGTCTCTGGCTCTAATTATTTCAATAATGCCCCATATGCAGTACCATACCAAACTAATGTTATTCCATATCCTCCTCCTCCTATGATTTCAACAAATGTGGTTCCTCCTTATGGACTGTGCTCAACCTTTCAACGTCCATCGTATTCCGCCTGTCAACCAATCCCCTGGTTAACATCAGGCTTCCAAAACTCTACATTCTACAACCCAGCTGGTAGTGTTTTCCCATTATCTCCTCAGTATGTACAACCTTACCATACATTTTCCGGTTTTCAGCCAAGCATCCTACCATCTCCGTTCATCCGGACATTCAATCCGTATCAACCACCTCCATGTTTCTTTTCACCACAGCTTACTGGTAACCCAGACAGCAATATCCAGGCACATGCTGTTGGTACAGTTGCCTCCTCTGCTACTACTGCTACTACTACTCTTACATGTATTCCTACAACCACAAATACGGTTAGCAACACGTGGCGTCGTCCGTTCTCTCGATCAACTGAAACAAAGGGGTATGTGTAATGGTTCTTTTTTAATTACCAATATCTCTAAACACCTATGCTGAACTCGGTATAGGTATTTAACGTCGTTTATGTAGGGGGAAATTTCGACATTTTCAGTCACAGACAGTAGTACAACGTAAATAGCTTCCTTTTTGTTCTCACAACTCTCCACCACTTTCATCATCGTTATTTATAACTCCTTTCTTTGTTTTGTCGGATTTTATTTGAAGCTTGACAACTTAAGCCAGCATGTAAATATTTCGACGTACCTGTGTCTTTACAGCGTATGTCTGCTCAACACAGTTTTTCTCGGAAAAACTTCATGATTTACACTAATACACGACAATATCTATCACTTTATTCAGCAGAAGTTATGGAGGCAGAATAATATTATAAGTCTGCATTCTATAGTACACAAAACCGCGGTTGGTTATTGTTATTAAAACACAAACTTCGTACATTATGGACACCAAGAGATGCACCACACTAGACTGGTTGGCTGCCGTCGTTTTCAGTGCACACAGAGTGAAGAGGAAGTGAAGAGCCATTAAGTAGAGGAGTTGCATTAGTAGAAGGAAGGCATGATAATAGAGATGAAGATGAAGACAAAGATGAGTGAGGATTAGAGAGGTTTCGCGTGCACTTCGGATTGTGAGGGCGATTGTTACTTTCCGGCTGCCCACACCGTGGAAGTTGGTTGCGTGACCGCAGAGCCCAGGGGACAACTGCTTGAGGCCGGTCACACACGGCCTGTTTTTGTTTGTTCTTTTTTATTTGGTGTGTCTCAGTAGCATATTTATCACTTCTGCCCTGTGACACGGCAGCAGGAAGCGCGGTCGTTGTTAATCTGGGCCCCGACCGATCCGGCATGATATTTTGTGATTTATTTGGAGTCATAGGATTGGATTGGGTAACTGCTTTTAGTCTAACCGCTGTCCAAACAACCTTTCTGGCATGGTAGGACCTACAGGAACATAAGTTCCAGCCAGTATAGCTTGTTGGGTCATTGCAGTGTTCAAGCCCGACCACCACGTCAAGGTAGCAGCTTTCGGTCGGGACCACACTAGAAGTCATACTTTGTATAAGAACTGGAGTACTACCCGTACATCCGAACTGAAGCAGGTGGTTATCTTAAGAGACCACTGCACTACTCTGAGCCTTTGGCTTGAAGTCTGATGCACAAGGCATTAGAGCAGTGTCAAGAGCTAGATTCCCATGGTGTCCAGCTACCAAACCAGGTTCAGACACTTCTAAATTATTTCGGATTCTGGAGTCCACGACTAACAGGTTTGTAATTGGTATTTTTCAGTTCCCCTAGATAGACTAACACATCCAACATTCCATTTGCAAGCACCAGACTTCCGGTTTAGCCCTTTCACTTCCGTCAAGGACACCTCCGATGTTCCGTAGTGTCAGCAAATAGGACTTGCCTGGTAGAGGCAATGAAGGCGTGTCCTCATCGGAGAAATTCGACAGGAATACTGAAGTCTACTCACCTTCGGTCGCATCAGGTGGTTTATTGGGGCCTGCACTGTTGTTAAGTGTCATAGACGTAAAATAACAAAACAAGTAGCGAAATGTAAAAAGTGTAAGTTGACATATTAGTTATAAATTTAGACTTCAAATTACTCTGTCTCGAAGAGATTGATGAATATTTGTTTACTTCGCTTTTTCCGTCATGTATTTGTCTAATTACATTTGACAATATTATATTATACTTCACGAATTTGATTTTTTTCGAATAATCAGGAATTCAGAGCCAAATAACTTTAAAGCCGATTCTACACCACTGAAACAGCTGAAGCCTTTACGATATACAAAACTGGTATACACTTCAGAACCGGATTTCTTCACTTTTGACGATACTGTAAGCTCTATATTTCCTTAAAATGTATTTTAAAGAATCCAATATTGTATAGTGTTTTTGTCTCAACTCTTTATATAATTTTACTTGTGTTCATCTACTAATCACTCGGTGATGAGTATTTACATATTTGTGATTTTGTGTTTAGATTTAGGTGGTTGGAGGCAATCGGCAGGAAGCCTTGGACCTAGGTTTCGTGCTAGTTGGCACTCGTCAGCAAGGCGTATCTGCAACCTTGAAGGAACTCATGTCCCTTCTGAGATTCGAACCCGCGTCACCCAGTGCTGCAGTCAGAGACGTTACCACTGAGCTATTCGGGCTCGCGATTGACCTCCTGTAGGACTGTGGTGGATATCTTGATTTGACACTAGTAACTAGTGTGATGCGTCTAGTCCTCTCTTTGGTGCAGACTGAATTCTATCAGTCAGGTTGTAATGTGGCCACCGTGATGGCGAGCTACCTAGAATGGTGGCCACATTACAACCTGACTGATAGAATTCAGTCTGCACCAAAGAGAGGACTAGACGCATCACACTAGTTACTAGTGTCAAATCAAGATATGTGTTTAGATTGTTTAATTGTGGAACATTCATGGGATTAATTCGTACGATACTGTACTTCACACTAAATGTTGTGTTCAGTGCGTTCTAAAGCTTCATACTTACTTTCACGTTATCTGACTGAAAGCGTATGCGGATGGCTATTACCTCCCGGCTACGCACACCCTGGAATTTGGTTTCTCCCTTAAGTACCTGAAACAGAAAGTATTAGTATTGCGTGACTGCAGAGCTCAGGCGTCAACTGCTTCGGGACTGTCACATACATGGCCTGTTCGAAGTGGATTTTGGCGTTGTGTATATATTCTGACCTTATCAACAAAGTGAGAGGGCGAAAGCGGATGCCCAGCGCTCTTCACCGGGTTGACTGTCCATTGGATGACAATCTAGTGGAGATGGCTAGACCCTGATTCCAAACCTCCAACGACTGGCGTATGAAGCTTACTGGAGCTCACCGGCAGACG
This sequence comes from Trichobilharzia szidati, assembly GCA_944472155.2. Taxonomy (NCBI): domain Eukaryota; kingdom Metazoa; phylum Platyhelminthes; class Trematoda; order Strigeidida; family Schistosomatidae; genus Trichobilharzia; species Trichobilharzia szidati. Next base: position 94,608,231 of record OX235272.1, read on the forward strand.
TATGGACAAGGGCTTGTTGGATGTCCTGGATGTCTGGCCCCATTCAAAAAGGCGTATGAACCGAACTCCGGTCACCGGCTGCCAATGGATAGTGGACTCCCTACTCCACTCCTACTGCCTTGTAGGTCACACTTGGTTGTGTAAAGGCTAGAGCTGCACTCTCAAACAAAAGGCCGAGCGATTCTGGGGACATCACTCGTACCAAATTCCCATGAAACTTCATGAACTCTCTGTTCATGAAGCCGGCTCATCCTCCCGTAGGAGATAGCCGAAGTAAAGTAAAAAAAGTAAGTACCTCAATGTAAGTCGGGATGTACAACTTTCGGGGCCGACCGTTTCTATCCTTCCTCTCCAGACCTAAGTGGTAGCATTGCCGGCTTGCTAGTCACCTGCTGTTATATCCCCTATTCTGCAGCAGTACGACTTCATGACTTACCTTATAGTGGCAACTGCTTTTAGCCTAACCGCTATCCAAACAACCTTTCTGGCAGAAATACTAGTTCCAGAAACGATTGAGTTCGTTGGGTCATTACAATATCCAAACCCGACGATCACGTTAAGGCAGCAACTATCAGTCTAAGGTGCATTATTATTTAATCTTATTTAACTCGATAAAATTGATCACTGCATTTTATTACTGGCTGAATTTCTTGTGCGTGGGTGTATATAATGGCATAATAAAAGTATAATTTCCGTGATCTACAGTTAAAACTGATGTACGACTCAACAGTTCGTCTAATCAGATATCCAAATTGCATCTCACTCATCCAACAGCTAAGGTACTGTATAACATTAAATGTGTTATTTTGCCAAAGTTATCTTATTTTACTTATCTTCATTGTATCTGTGATTTGTCAGCATAAGTAAGTAGCCGATTGTCATTTAAAGGGACATTAGTTCAAATCCTAATTTAGTAGCCAGGAGACATTATTAAGAGAGTGACGTAAGTGTTTGACTCTCTTGCGTACGAGCGTTGTACTTTTTTGAGATAATGCATTAAGGCTCTATTTTTCATACAGAAAGTTTTATTAATCTTATTTGTCATATTAATACATGGTGTAATGCATTACGTTGACATGCCAGTTGTGGAATGAGTAGCGTTTCATGTAGTAATTATTTTGCATGCTAGCTCGAGGTTGTACTTCTAGAACACATTACGTTGTTCTGAAACATGTGGTATGAATGCTCAGCCATCACTTTAGTAAAACAGTTAGCTCAAGTGGGTTCAAGTTAATAAGTTGTAAGCAGTCAGGTCCAAACATAACATCAATCTATAAAACCACTGAATAATGGTACCATTCACAGAAAAATTATTATTATTCCCCTGGGTTCCAAATAGTACGTGGGGCTTCATACGGCATGTCTACATTTTGTCCTGTTCCCTGCAGTTCTCTTCAGCTGAGCCCCAAGATTGCACATTGTCTCTCATCTCCTCCATGTTAACCTAAAACCGATTCCTAACTCGTCGTTTCCCGCGTGGGTTCCACTCGAGTGATGGCCAGGTTAGCTATGTCATTCGATGGTCTCCTCAGTATATGTCCGATCCACTTCCAATTTCTTCGGAATATTTGTTGAGCAAAAGGTTCGTAGCTGGGTCGTTTCCAGAGTTTCTTGTTGCTAATTCTTTCTGGCCATTTGAAATTCAATATGGAGCACTTGTTGGTAAAAGTCTGCAGCATGTTCGAAATACTTTTAGTAACATGCCAAGTCTCTGAACCATTTCGAAGAACTTACTAACTTGACATTCGTGTTAAAAATTCGAATTTTGTTCTTTATGCTGAGTTCAGAAGATTTCCAAACTTATTTCAGAGTGATAAAAGTTTATCTTCCCTTTCCAATACTGGTCTTGACATCCTCGTCCGTGCTGTCGCCTATAGATGAGACGATGCTTCGTAGATAAGTGAAGCAGATAACTTCTTCCAAATTTATTCCCGTTGATGGTGCTTGGTGCTTGTTGTTTTTGGTTAGTTGCTTTCATCACCTCCGTCTTCTCTATGTTCGCTTGAAGTCGTGTCTTTGCTGCTTCTTCTGCCAGTTTGTGAAACATTAAACAAGAATCTCCTGGAGTTTTCCTATCTTTTCAACGTATTCCCGTCTTTTTTCTCCCCACTCATGGAGTGCCCCTTAATCCAGTTCACCACAATTAGGAATAATATCGATCATAGTAAGTAGCCTTGTCGTACCCCTGTCTTCACTTCCAAAGGCTTCTTTGAGTTTTTCGTTTTGGATTACTTGACATGTGGCCTTTTCATGAAATTGATAACCATTTGGGACACTTCACAGTGTTGAATTAGTCTCCAGACTACTTCGTGGTCAACTCTGTCAATGGCTTTTTCAGAGTCTATGGAGTTGAGGTCAAGGTTTGACTGCCCTTTTTGGTCTGTCACGGATGTGTAGGTTAACTGGCTGTCGTCTTCAAGATGCTAATAATCAGTGATGAATTCAGTCCTTATCACAGGAATTCTGAATACCTTCTCTAGTCTTCATTAATTTCTTTCTACCGCTTGATATATACTTGTAGATCAGAGTATCGTCATGTTTTAATCCTTTTTATTTTTCTTCGTGTTTTCATTATGTGCCAACTTGAACTGCTGGATTTTGTATATGACCTTGGTAGCATAAGAACTGCTCTAATTAAGGTAAGATTTATTTAGTAATCGCTTTTAGGGCGACGGGTGTACAAAGTGATGTGATTAAGTCTTTCCATTGTTTTATTTTCTTCCGTTTAATAATAATATCAATAATGGTTATAGTAACATAAACAACAATTATAATAAATTTTCTGATGTCTTGTTATTCATCTAGACTGGATCGTATGTAGCTACTCACAAACTTATAGACTTAGAGAATCAATTTGAGAATGAAGTGATCGCTAGACGTCATCGTGCTACTGTAAATGATCCAGTTAGACAGCCTCCTGAGCGTCCAGTACTTTCAGATAGTGGTGAGTGATTTCTTTTATATAAGCTAGGTAATTTATTTCTATTTTCACCAATTCTGCAATAACTCGTTGTGCTTCATTTCAGTCGGAAAGCAGATAGAGATTCATAGGAAGCGATTAGTCGATAATAAGTTGTTGCTACTGTCTGCATCTCGTTCGTTTCGTTTCATTCGATTTACGTTCCTAGTGGGATATGGAGTTTCAAGCTTTCTAAAATTTAAAGTCTCAGTAATACTTGTGTTGCTTTAACGGGATGAGGTTACTAGCCTCATAGCCAACCTTCCCTTTTTCCGGACATACTGCTGGCTAGGCGAGGTTTGAGAGTGCGTCCATCTGGAATCGAACCCCGGACCACATGAGTGGCCGGTAGGAGTTCCATCGCCAACCGACTATCCGGTCAAATCTTGATCACAGTTCATATGAACTAACTATTAATCTATATATCAGGAAACCTTTGGATGTTTTTCTATAAGGAAAGACTTTACAAAAGATTCATGAAAATCTAAGGGGACACAGTCTTCTGTCACTAAGGTTCACCGAGAGTCTTGAAGGAAAACTCAGCTATTTTAGTAATTTTAACATGTACTGTTGCTCAATAACGTGTGTCAGTAAACAAATCATTAATATTACCGTGGAACCCGAATGGAAAACAACGAGTTAAGCTTAGTCCGAGGGTGACATGGAGCAGACTGTGTGAAGAAGAATGAAAGCTCATAAATAATCATGGAGTTAGGTAAAAAAAAAAAGACTGCAAAAACTTAGTGAAATGACAATGTGCTGACTGAAACTCTATGTTCCCCCTGAATCGAAAGCACTCTGAATTGATATTAGATGGTGAGAGGCAATCTGCAAGAGGTCGCGGTAGTATACTTCGTGCTTGTTGGCAATCGCCAGTAAGGTGTATACACAACCTTGAAAGAACTGGTCTCCCCATTGATTTTCGAACCCCCATTACCCACTGTCGCAGTTAGAGACATAACTACTAAGATATTCGGGTTCACGATTTACCTCCCGTAAGACTGTAATAGATATACTAGCTGGCTATGCATTTTTGATGTCGCTACTCCTAGCCTTTTTTGATTGGTGGCGTAATAGTTTATTTAAGAATGGTTTATTAGCCATGGTGTTGGTGATATATGTGTATTTTTATTTTTAACAGAGCACCGACGTAATTCTCGTGCTTCTCATCTACATAAATCAAAAAAATCATCTCGAGACAGTAATACTGGGAATTCTCTACTGGATAATATTGATTCTGATGGCAATCCTGATGAAAATGATGATTTAGTCTATGGGAGCGATCATGAGGAAGGTTCAGAAGAAATGCGTTTAAATGCATTTAAAACAAAGGTATTCTTAACTAGTGAATCAATTCTACTCCTAGTATATTTAAACTTTACACTATTTTCAATAAAAAAGTGGTTATTACGTCTAAGAATTAACTTGGAGGATCTCAGATGGAAACCTTTATGCATCCGTTTTTAGTTTAACGGTTACCAGTGGAGCAGCTTATATACTCTCCGTACTTTTATATTTATCAGTTTCGTAATAGTGGGGCGGATAAACGACCTGGTACGGTCAAGGGTGGCTAGACTTTGGTTTTCCTCTCGAAATGCTGTCATGTGGCCACGCGTTCATATCCGCTGCCAAATAAGTTCTATTCACTGCCTTCACGCGACTAGGGAGTTTCTCACAGAATTGAAAAGGTGAATGTGAACATCTGGCGCTTGGAAGCGGACTGGTGGAGATACAGGTCTAGTCAGGAGAGCTGGAAAATCCAGGCTGCAAAACTATGATGTACATGGGTTCCAGAAACCGGAAAGATCGAATGGCGTATGAAGCTGTTTGGGACACCGGAAGCCATGGGAACGTAGCTCCAGAGGCTATTCCATTTTCTTGTGTATCAGGCTTCGGTCTGGGCTTCCAGGCAGTATCCCAGTCCGCGCACAAACTATGAAATTTTTATTTTAATAAAGATAATGATATTGGGATGCATATTATGGTTAACTTTTTGCTTATTAACTAACCATACTGTTTAGTGTTAAGCTATGTTGTCTGTTTTCTTTTCCACTTTGTAACGTGTGTATATAATGATGAAATACACTTCAGTCTCGTCGTGGACGTAAAAATAAAATCATTTCATTCAATTTTGAAAGCAAGTGTAAATTAAACAATTCTGCGTTAAACCGTATTTCACAAACAGTCAATGGTCATTCAATCGGTCAACGCAGTATTAGACAACAACGTGAAGTTGCTTACAAAGTTGAACATCCTAATCGACTACATCCTGATATATGGCATAATGAAGCTAATGAATTCAATGATGGTCCAGCATGTTCTTGCAAGCCAAAATATCGTATAGGACCATTGCATAACCAGTATGAAGGAGAGCAGGTAGTTATAATGACTGCTTCATTTTACTTTTACTATTAATAATAATGTGTTTACTCAATTGATCATGTATTCAAATTGACCCCGTCTATCTTATTCTAGTTAGTCGGGCAATATGGTTGTCATATGGTTGTGAATTGCACTTTTTGTGTGCAAGTATATGGATTCTGTGCGATTACCCTACCTTCCAATATAAGTGGAATGGATTTTGAGACGCATCATCCATTAGTTAAGAGTCATGAGCATAAATCAATGGACTGTACCCGTACATAGCGCAAGTGAACTTGTTCCTTTTACTGTTTGGTGATTCATATCTCAGTCATTAAATCGCAAATCGATCTGTATAAAATTAAAGAGAAAAAACCCACTCACTTTTAGATGAATTAGATAGCTTAATCCGGGTATTAAATCTGATTCACCTACTAATTTCACGCTTTAACTAACTGAATTTAAAATTGATCATGAATTGACTTCATTTAGAGAACGATTAAAGAGCAAGAGGTACTGGGCTACTGTTTCGGCCCTGTTTGGGATCCATCGGCAGTACATATACATCAGTTCACAAGGGATTGGACCCAGGAACTTCATGTTACATGGCGGGTTCGTATGCGACTGCGTCACTGGGACAGAACCCAATGGTCCATCAATTCCACCTTACGTCACTCCGTGTTATATATCGCTACCACCAGGCAACGTCATCGGTGATTCGGATGGTTTCAACTGATTTGGCTCGCTGAGCTGAGTCGAATAAGGCATATCACTGTTGAGATGGGCCCCAAGTGACCGTCTGATGTTTTAATTCCCTCGATCTGGTTAGCAAGCACTACTGGTTGATGTATCGAATTATAGTATCGTGGACAACTGAAAAGGCGGAAACATTTAGCTTGTTCCTTTACTGGGTGTTTGTGACCCTCGTGTAAACTTCTGTTTTCTTTATATATATATATATATATATACATATATATACATAGTCAAATCCTTTGTCCCATTTAGAAGACTATCTTCATCACGAGTTGTTATCAACTGATTAGATGATAAATATCATGTAGTATCGATATAGTGTTTCGTTTTTTATGGAACTTCTTGTCAGTATAAGGTGAGAAATGTAAAACTGTTTGGTTGGGTCCTGAATTATTGTCCAGCTTTTAAACTTCTATTGCCTCCTAAGCTTTTTTCCGACGAAAGGAAACCACATCCACATGTAATACATTATATGAAATCCAATAAATAATATTGCAACTGGTAACTGTTTATGATATATTAATATCAAAATTGTATGTGGCGAAGTTGTCTACCTTACTTGACACCCTCCCTTGTTTTACTTTTAGCCAATACCTCCATGTATCCCAGAGTCGAATAATCGTGACCGACTGTATCATTATCGGATAATTATTTCTCCAACAACTAATTTTGTTCAACCAATCCCATCAAAAATAACACACAATGGGAATGATTATATATTTGATGGGTTCTCTTTGTTCCTACATTACAAATTGGATAAAGTAAGCAGTTAAACAGCTGAATGTGTATTCATTTCTCCCATTATTATTATTATTATTATTCGCTTGGTTTCCCAGTGCAATATAGGGCTTAAACTACACATCTCTACCTCGTTCTCTCCTTTGACGTCCTTTTCAGCTGGTTCCACGATTGTTCATAAACTTTCATTCCCTCATGTCACCTTCAGACCTATGTCCCACTCGTCTTTTCCCATTCGGTTTCCACTCTAGGATGTAGTGTGTGATGTCACTGAACAATCTCCTCACCGTTTGTCCGATCCATCAACATTTCCTTTTGCATATTTTTATAATGATAGAGTCTCAGTTGTCAGAGTTCCTTGTTGCTTACACTTTCTGGCTGGCTATATGATCTGAAGTATTGAGCGAAAGCATATGTTGATGAAAAGTCTGCAGTAACACGCCATGTCTTTGAAGCGGCGATTAGAAGATTCACTGGACTGATATGAAGTGTTGAGGATCCGAATCTTGTTCTTTATTCCGTGGGCAGCAAATTTTCATACTGATTTAGGATTAATGAAGGCCTGTCTCGCTTCTCCTCTTCATGTGTTCTGTCTGTAATTGAAATGATGTTGACTAGGTGGCTTACTTCTTTTAAATTGGTGCTTGCTGTTGACTAGATATCTTCCCTATGTTCACGTGACTCCCCTTCTTCGCTGCTTCTTCTGCCTGTAGATATTTGAATTTGTGTGACATACACGAATCATCCGTCGAGTCCAGATCTTTTAGAGTCTTCTCGTCTGTCCGACGTATTCACTCATTACTTACTGTATCGTTAAAAAGCATATAAGCTTTGATGATGAATAAATGACAGTAGAATCATGTACTCTATGTAGTTGAATAATAAACTGTCTAGATTATGTATATGCACTGACTACCTGTTGTTATTCATGTCATCTAAAGCTTCCATCTTGCCATTTTCACCTTCACACCAGTCTTTAACCTAACGCCTAACTTTGAGATTTACACGGATTTCTATCCCGACGATCAGTGGTTCACTTTTCTTAACTTGAAAAATTCTTCGCAACTTCACTTCACAGTGCAGTTCAATATGATGAATTTTAAGTCACTGTTTACAATACATTCTGTATTCAGTTTAATTAAATCAAGTTTGCATGCTTATCAGGCTGTTAGACATTTCAGTCTGAAATTCTCCACTCCACCTTAATAATACTCATGATGTGAAGCTAACTGTTGATCGGTGTTATTATTGCGTTCGCGGGATAGATACCGTTACTGTACTTTCATAATATCTGCATGTATTTTCCTTTGTAATTCTCCCATTACCTGTGTAGTGTGTGTTATTGGGAGGTGAAAAAAGTAGGCCAGTCTACTCGTACTCACTCAGCTGCGTAAGACCTTACAAAGAGTCGTCATCTCAAGTGATGTTAACCAGTGATTTCTGTTAGGGATGCCCACTGTCCCCATTTCTATTTAATTTCAGCATAGATGTACAAATGGAGTCTACCCTAACTGAATTTAGTAACTTGGGGATTGAATTGTTACTGGGAGACGCTTTGGTTGATTTAGAATATGAGGATGAGATTGTCCTCCTAGGTGAAGACACTAACAAAATGCAGTGTCTTCTCAATACCTTGAACAGAAATCTTCGAATATGTCGCGCAATTCACCCCTGTCATATGCGAGATGATGTTACAGGACTGAACTATATAGGCTCCCAGCTTAAAGTTAGGGCGTAAAGTAGTAGAGCATGTCGACCACTTCACTTATTTGTGAGGTTACATCAGCTTCAACGTGCTGGTCACTGACGCAATCCCACTATGGATACAAAAAGGCTTATGTGGCATTTGACAACGTGCATTATTTCTGGCGTGGACGCTTTATCCAACTGGCTATCGATCAAAGGTACTGTGCGGCAGTTCACTCTGTCCTCCTCTATGGTTGTGAGACATGGTCATCCTAGGTGGGAGTTACGAAAAGGCAAGCTATCTCTAATAACATCTTTGGGTACTTTTTCTCGTGTCAGGTGGTATAGTATGGTGGGTAAGGTTAGGTGTTGAGTGTTGGGTGAGTAGGGTAAGTAAGTCTATGCAGTTGTGAAGCTGAATCGATTGACATGACTAGCACACATGTGACCCATGCCTAACCATTGCCTTCCTCGACGAGCAATCTTACCTGACATAGGATTAGGTTCAAATTGAGAAGGGGATGGTCAAACCAAAACTGTGAGTCAGTCTATGAAGTCTTCGACAATTGGTTTGGGCCAGTCATGTAGTGAGGTTTCGGCTACTTGTTTTGGGGTCGTCGGGTTATCAAGATTCAATGACTTCAAACTATTGATGATATGGCTCAAATTTTTTCCTGGTGACTCAGATGCGTTCATCCTCTGTAATCCTCTATATCTACGAATTCCTCATTTTTTTCCTGATATTTGTGCACATTATAGTTCTTTTGAATATTTTTTCAAAAGAATGGTTACTGAACAAAGAATATTCTTTTTCATAACTTCCTCTTCAGGTTCTACAGTTATATATACAAAATAGTGAATTAATTAGTGTTATTGACAACATTAATGCTGTTGAAATAACATCGAATCAATAATAATAATATCAATGGATAATAGTTCGTTAGCATCAACATAATAATGCACTGAATATCAGAAAAATTAGGAAAGATATTAATACAAATTCATGAATTTATATTCTCCAAAGGAAGCCAGGGCAGTAGTAGTGGCTAGAGTTGCTTCTTTTGCACACAAAGCACTGGTTTCATTTGAATTGCTATAGCCTCTGCTGTTTGGAGTATGCAGTTCCTGGATGTTTTTGGCAATTTATTTGGTACCCGGCAGATGACAGAGAAGGATTCGTCAATGCTGGCTTTGTGGCCGGCTTGGACCAGATGGTCTAATATCGAACTGTTGATGGTTTTTACTACACCTTTACTTACCCATACTGGGAGATGTTCTCGAGCACGAAAAATCAAGTTTCTAGAGCAACGTTCAATATAACTCGCTCCACAAGTGCAGTTAAATTGGTAGATACAATTAGAAGTGGCTAGTCTAGGTACTTCATCTTTCAATTGAAGAATCACCATCGGTCATGTAGAAAATAAGACTTGTAGTTTTCCAGCATTTAAAATTCTTTGACCTGATTTTCTTAACACCTTCGTAATTATTTCGCTAGGTATATCGGCCGTTGAATTGCAGTCGTATATATAAAGGTTTCTTGTTAATGGATAGTCACTAGTCCTTTTCAACTTTATTTGTCATATGCTGCCTGATGAATTTGTTTGGATAGCTGTTTTCAATCAATGTATCATATACATTCCTTAGTTCATCTTCATTTACGTTTTGTGAATACCTTTTTTCTGTCTCTTCTCTATTTTTGTGTTGTACATGGGGTATAACAATTTAAACTGTTGCACTTCTGTGCAGAGTTCTATGTTGAAATTCAGCAGTCAGTGAGAAGTGACAAGTTTATAAATACAAAATGTATTACTAACAGCAGACGTTGTTTTTCATTTGTAAATTCACAGTTACTAGCTAGTTATATTTCGCACAATCCTTATATCTCTCTTTAACAAGGTGTAAAATTTGTGCTGTTCAACCAATTGCACTGTTAGTAGATGACAGCAGTCCTCTCTTACAATTTCATTTTATTTGTCTACTCTGAAATACGTGCGTCAGTGGTACAGCGGTAGGGTGTTCGCCGACCACGCAGGTGGTCAGGGGTTCGACCCCCGGTTGACGCTCTCCTTTACCTCACTAAGCTGGTAGTAAGACTGGTTTAGAGGGAAGGTTGGGCATGAGGCTAGCAGCCGCATCCCGTTAAAAGTGAACACTACTGTTACAGAAACTTCAAGCCTCTAGCCTGAAGCCCTATGTTCCACTTGGAACGTAAAAGAATAAAAAAACAAACTCTGAAATACAGTAAAGCTTCTCTGCAAGATAATTGGTTGTCATCATTCTACACATGTAGAAATCAAAGTCAGTGGATGGGCATTTTTGTATGTTACATAAATTGTTATAGTTTCTGAATTTCTAAGTGATAACGCTACCGTCTACCATCTATTTTAAGATATATTTCCTCCAGTGAGGCGTTTTCAATAATTGTATAAATATTGTTTACTTGTGTATTTGTGTGTGTATGCATGTTTTATCCAATCTATTTGTATTACAGCCGCCTCCATGTCAAGTTCTCCGTTTCAACTTACTGTATGATATTTTTCCAATTGAAGAAGAATTCCCACAGGTAAGTGTTTATTATTTGACTTTTGAGGTATTGTTAATACTTAATAAGTACTTTGATTTTTCTTGTTGTTTTCTCTTTATTATATAAGCAGTATACAATCCAGTATTAGCCTGAATTTTTCTCTCCTCTCAGTTGAGTTTATAGGTTGCTTTGGCTTGAAGCTTACTACTCATCGGTCTGGATAGTTAGATATCATGTGTAATATCTACTTTGAGTAGTGTTCATCACTTTTTCGTCTCTGTCTTAGTTCCAGATGCTCCCTCAATCTAATTAACCTCCTACTTGAACCTACGCTTCTAACCAAACGCTGATCGCACAATATCAGGCAAACTAAATTATTCTGTGTAAAGGGGTCCACAGAATCTTTTAGCCAGTAGTCTTTTGTTTATAACAGAGAGTGCCCTTGTGATGCATTGCTAACAGACCGCAAACTTTTTTATCAACGGCTGCCTTCTTTGGCTGCATATTGAAGATTAAATGGCCAGAAAGAATTAGTAACAATAAATCATGAGAACATACCAATCAATAACGTATTGCTCAACAAATATTCTGAAGAGAATAGAGATGGATCGGATACACTCTGAGGAGATCGTTGGTGACATCATACGCCTAGCCATCTCTGGAGTGGAACCCGAATGTCAAATAACGAGTTTGGCATCAGTGCGAGAGTGGCATGGATGCAGACAATCATGTGAGGAGGAAATGAAAACTTATGGATAATCGTGGAACTACTAGATAAAAGAGACTTCAGAGAACAGCATGAAATACAGATGTGCAAGTGAAGCCCAATTTTCGATTTGAAACTCAAAGGCAATAATAATAATAAAATATTCTGAATCTCTTATTCTTGTGAACAATTTTCGTATTTTTAAGCATTTACTTTTCTGATGACAATCATCATCTTTACTTGGTGATTTTTAGATTACATAAGATTACTTTGCTAAGTTTCGCAATTAATCCGCTACACTCATTCTTGCTAATATATGATTTCGTATGCTTTTTTCGTGCGTCGGTGGCACAGCGGTAGAATGCTCGCCGACTACTCATTTAGTCCTGTGTTCGATCCCCGGCCGACGCACTCCTTTACCTCGCTAAGCCAGTAATAACACTGGTAAAGAGGGAAGGTTGGGCATGAGACTAGCAGCCGCATCCCGTAAAAAGTAAACACTACTGTTACAGAAACTTCAAGCCTCTAGTCTGAAGCCCTATGTTCCACGGGGAACGTAAAGGAATAAAAAAATTGCTTTTTTACCAACTGAACTGAATTCACCTCCAGCCGCTTCTAGTGTCGTGATTTTTGCTGTCTACGTCTATATCCCGATGAAATCTAAACTAACCACTTCTCTTTCATCTTTTAATTTTAAGTTATTTAATAAGTTTTTTGGTTCATAAGAACATGTAAATAAAAATTTTCGGTCACTTCTAATCATATCAGTTAGCATGACTAAGTATATAAACAACTGGTACACTGGGGGTGTTTCCGAACTCAACTATGGATTTAATAAGAAACCTTGGTTTATACTGCCTGAGTTAATTTGGTGGATAATGACTACCAATAGAATCGGAAAAACGCTTTTCGTCCCACTTATTCATTAGTTAGATAGATGTACTTGCATTTCCCAGTGAGTCATAGTGTCCCCACTGTGATTCTGACTCTGCACTCGTCGTCTCCAACGCCAAAACACTATCCAGTTGACCAAGTGAGCCACAAGAACCACTTCTTATATAAGAGGCATTCGTTTTTATGTATTTGGAAGTGAATTTTGACTTTTCCGTTAATTGATTAGACCATAGTGTTTGGCATCTGTTACTTCAAGTTAATCCGCAGACATTGTTGAAGCGTCCGTACTAGGAGCTGAGCAACTAACAGAGGCCAAGCATTTTCAGTCCAATCAATTAATCGACGGAAGCGTAAAAATTGATTTAAAAACGAATAAGGTATGCAGGTTGTCTTAGATAAAAGAAATCCATCCTTAAACTGTCTAACGACTTGTTATTTTCTCCGTTTCTGCTTTTCTTTAATTTTTAGTATTTTACTGTTCGTTCATTGGATCTCCTTACTCAGTATATATTTATTGAGTTATTAGAATTGTTGGATTTAAGCTGGAAACCATATGGAGTTGAAGAAAGTTGTAGTGTGATACATTTAATGCCACGATTTATACGTTTATTGTCAGCTGCTGATGTAACAGGCCTTTCTATGATTAATACCACTACTACTACTTCTACTACGACTACTGATAATGACAATTCAATGCAACATAATCCTGAGATAGATGATTCAATTGCCAACTGTGTGAATGATAGTACTGAAAATAATAACGATACAGTCGGTGAATTATTACCAGTCCATGTGATAATGCAGTATTGGTTAAAAGAAGCACTAACTCCAGTAATTGATGTAATGCAGTTGTCATCGTTACAAAAAATGTCTACAAATGAATGGTCAAATTATATATTTGATCTACGCGGGACACTTGCTTGTTTTCCAGGGAAAGTGAGTCTTTCGCTTTTCTGTCCTATTGTTTCTTCTGCTGCTCTATAAAGTGTATTCATCTCCAATTTGGATCTCAAACCGACTTCAGTCAGGGAACTATTAAAAACTAGGGAGTACTGTACTGGGTAACTGTTTCGTTCTATAGTTTGGGACCCTACAGATAGGTATTGAGCCCAAGCTTTACAGAATTAAAAAGACATAAACGTTTCCTTTTTTATATTAAATTCAGCTCAAAATCCGTCTGCACATGGTCTAAAGACCGTGAGTTTGATCCCGTAGGTGGTTGAAAGTTTACACAGCTAAATAGCTTCAAACCTAAACGAAACAGTGCATGTGAAATAATTCTATAAGCGATGCAGTAAAAATATCGTGTTGTGATATTAATGAAAACAGGTCCAAGGCTTCCTGCCGATTGCCTCCAACCATCTAATACTTCTTGAATCTGCCATATAATTCCTGTTCACTACCTTCACATGGTATGAGTGTCCCTCATAAAAGTGAAAGGACAAATGCAAATATCTGGGGCTTACGACCGAACTGGTGGAGGACATGCAGGTGTGTCTAGAGGAGCTGAAAAACCCAGATTCTAACCCTGTAGTGTATACGCTCTCCAGAATCCGAACGGATCGATTGTCGTATGAACTTGTTTGGGACACTGGAAATCATAGGAGTGTAGGTCCTAACGTTGCTTCACCGCCTTATGTTGTCAGGCTTCAAGTGAAAGGCTTTGCTCTGGGTGTCATTGCAGTATTCCAATCGTCGCACAAACTATGAACTTTTGTGTGGCGCATTTCCTGATACCCATAAAGTACCCAATTTGTGTATCAATAATAGTGATAAACTTATGTCGATAAATTCTCACAGTGTTATACAGTAATATTTACTGATGACGTTCCGAGCACAATTTATTGTTCATAATCATATCAAGGTACTCACACAACTTTCTAACTTCGTTTATATGATTCCATTATTTTTCATCGCTTGACTTGATTCGTAGTAGTATTTTCCATATTTCAGGTATGAGTGATAAGTCATTCCTATTGCATGTGTTGGGTGTAGACTCGATGAACAAGGATTCAGTAATCAATCCCTCACTCTCTCCATCTAGCTATATTACTTCTTAGAATTTTAACCCTCTCCCATCTTATTGTATGGTTGTGTTAATGCATATAGTGCAATCGCTGAGCTTTTTTCTAAATCAATTATCTTCTCGGGGTCAACCATTCTTAACTTAGCTAAATTCTTATGTTCTGATAATCTGACTACCCCCGACCTACTAGTTTGACCTATGTAGTTGACCTCACAGTCATTGCAGGGTATTTTGTAAATTATATTATTTTGTCTAATTGGGTCACCTGGGTCCTTTAACCTACAGAGCTTGTCCTACCTGAGTGAGTTTGTAGGTTTGAATGCCACTCTAATTGCTGCTTTATTAGGAATCCTACGTATGGTCTCAAATGTCCCCTCCTTATATGGTATAACAGTAGATGCCTTGATGTGATTATGAGCAATAAGTTGTGATCAAAAGGTCATCAATAAATATTACTGTATAACACTGTGAGAATTTATCAAAATATATTTGACCCGTAGTGGAATTATACTCTAACACAGTGAACAACTTTTCTTCGTATAATAATAATTTTCTATAGTTGGTTTGTAAGGATTAGTTTTTTTTTAATAATATAAACTTATTCGTGGAAGCTTTTTCTAACAAATTTTAATGTCAGTGTTTCGTATTCTGAAGAAGCTTTCTGTTTTACTGTTTGAATGCTACGGCAGAATACTTGAAATTACTGTCGTAATTGTAATTCACGCGAATGTCTTAATATGCTAAGAATGACTGAAAGAATGTTCATGGAAGATGAGGTGCAAATCGAGTTCTGTAGTTTCTAATTAGAGAAAGACAGGAATGTTTATACACTTACTTTTACTTGTAAGTTACTACAAGTCCTACCATCTCATATGTGCAACACACCGTATCGATATTCGCTATCACTTACTGGAATGTATCATCCTAACACCTGTGATTGAAGAAATCTTGCCTATTCAAGTATTAGTTTGTAGGGATTTGATTGATTGGTTACAGTATTTCATCATGAGCTGACATTGGTTAGAGAACTATTGGAAAACCTGGGAGTACTGCGCAGCTGTTTCGTCCCAGCTTGGGACCCTTCATCAGTACGCACCCACCGGGGTTCGAACCCAGGACCTGAGATGCTCACTGGCGACTGGCCCTGTTCAGTTAGGTAGTTACCTGGGGTTCTAGTGGGAAGTCGTGGGGTGCAGCAGATCGGGCATGAGGACAAATACTCGCCGAAGACATTGGTTAGCGGTCGCGCTATGTCGTGAATTGGCAGAAGTTAGAATTTATGGGTCATTGGATTGGGTCCTGGTGGCTTAATGGTTTACAAGCTCGCCTTGTAACCAGTAGGTCCTGGGTTAGAAACCCGGTGGGTGACTACTGTGAAGAGCTCCAAATTAGGCCGAAACAGCCGTCCAGTACTCCCAGGTTTTCCAGTGGTTCTCTAACCAATGTCAGCTCATGATGAAATCCTGCTTATCTCAAGGTACACCATGCTTCTTTACCAATAAAAACCGAAGCCACCACTTGACACGGAGATCCTGAATGGTGAATTATTTTCTCACACCACTGGTGCTTAAGAAAATAGTTTCATCCTAATCAACTTGACATGGTTTTTAGTTTCAATTGCAGGCTTGTTAAATGGTGTGTATAGTCGAAGACCATTTTAAGTAGTATGACAGTAAAAGTAAGTGTTTTCAAATATTAATTTGTAGGGATATGATTAGTTTAAAGTTTAATTATTCACTGTTATAAGTAGAGGAACCATTGAAAGCCAAGCGTGGGGAGTATTGGACATCTATTTCGCCCTAGTTGGAGACCCTTCAGCACTATGTACTGGTAACCTAAAAAGGAGATCGTACCAAAGACCTTCAGGCTACCAAGTAAGATACTGAGTCGGATTCCAGTCGTCTTGCAACATAAATGCTCTGGGTTCCATTCCTGGTAGGATCATCGGTGCATAGCGATGAAGGGTCCCCCAAAATAGGAAGAAACAGCTGTCCAGTACTTCATGATATTCAGTAGTTCTCTAAACGATGTCAATCTATGTTCAAACTTGTAAAGTAGGTGTGTTCGGTAGGTAAGTGTAGAGTCATCTGCATACTTTCAGTCCTACGTGATTTACCGGCGTTATTGTTGTCAAAAACCGTGAGTAACATTCTAGTATGATATTTTTTTCTCGTAATTGCCTTTAAGTAGTTTTTGGGCTTATCAAATCTTTCTTTTTGTTAACTTACTTGTTTGACAAAGAATATGCAAAGGTTTTCTGAAGGTCGTATTCATACTTATTACGTAGTAAATGGTTATGTTTTGTAAATTGCGTCTTTTTTCCCTAACTATCCTTATTTCTCCATCTACCACTACAGAAACCAGCTGCTATACGCATAGATCAGTTGGATCGTCAATCGGTCACAGGTCAACCTAATGAAGCAATACTCATTTATCCGCTCATAGTGCATATGACGTATACACCGATGAAGTTGAGTTTAACACGTGAACCAAAGTATAAATGTGTACTGAAAAATTTCATGAAGTTACAATATCTAATGATGAATAAGCCAAGAATTAGTCCATCTGATCGTGCACAATTGGTTCAATTGGCTAGTGAATTAGAAGAGATGGAACATTCTGGGTAAGTGTAAACTGATTGAAAAAAAATTTATAACTGCTAGTTAAGAATTCCCGTGAACAGTTAATTTCAAATTATACTATGTATATTTAGCTGTTGGGTTTGTACTAGTTTGACCAATTTCAAGGTTACGCCCCAACACGGATAGAAATCAGTTGGATTGTGAATACCAGGCAGCACGGGATAATTGATTTTCTACAGCAAAGTAGTCATGATCCTACCGTGACCCAAAATCTTTGGGTCACAAGGTTACCACCACCCAGTTGCCGGGTTGAAATCCATTATTGCCGTATGAATCAGAACTTTTACTTATTCGTTGTATAGTCATCATAACTATCAAAAGCCATCGATGCGAGTAGCTATACTGCCTTTCGACGATGTAAACGCCATGCTATTTTAATGTTTCATTAGTATATTGCCTTGCCTTGCCTAGTGTCAATGTTGTGTATAAGCAGTAATAAACGTAAGTCAAGAAAATTCTCTACTGAGTTTAATCCTCACATAAAGCTAAACTGTTTGATTCGCAGGTTAACGTAAGGAGTAACATATGAAGCATGAGAATTGAAGCTAAAGTCCAATCAAGATTAATTGCCATCATTGGGTAAATTGTATTAGTCAGATGCCCCTGAATGTTCATAACGATCTTCAGGTGACTCAAGTACAAAACTCACTTGGTTATGTGATTAGTGATAATAAGTTTGGAGATGAAATAGCTAAAAGAAATATTTATTTGATGCAAATTTCCACTGTTCCTAATCTCCTTTTCTTGGTCACAATTGTTACAAACATATGGCTTAGCAATCTGTTATATATATTCTTTGAACGATATGAATTCCTTGAAGAAATCCATCCTACCCATTGTATACTTTAAGTGTTAGGTCTGCAGAGATTTGATTGACCCATATTTATTTCAGTACAGATTTTGTTACAAATTGACTTCAGTTAGGAAACCACTGAAAACTATGCGGTACTGTACGACTGTTTCATTCTAGTTTAGGACTTTCTAACAGTGTGGGCTCATATAACTATGAATATACCTTTTTATTGTAATTACCCTACTGACATATAACATACATTGCTGGATAATGTGGGACAAAGCACGTCTTATTAGCTTGCAAAATTATCAATAGTAAAATCGTGCATGTTTCAGTTCACTGAACAGAATTTATCGGATGCCTTACTGACTGACTGACTGAGTTTCAACACAGAACTTTGCACTCAAATGTAGTAGTTCAAGTTGCCACATTCCATGTAGCACACAAAGAGAGAGAGAGAAAGAGATTCAAAAGGACTGTAATAAACGTTAAAGAGTGAGTAAGAATAGTACTGTGGGCAAACATGACCTTCTGGTGGATATGGAAGAGATTATAAAGACTGAATGCCACTGAAAACGATTTTCGGCTATATCATCAATCAGCCCCAAATCATTAGATCTTAGCATCCCGAGGATCTCAAACAGGTAGTTCTCACCTTCCTATGTGACTGAAACCAGCTGTGAGAGAATTTATTAACTGATTGATGCTAAGTTTTGGTATGACCACCCGTAACTCTTTTCAAACTTAATCCAATGTCAGCTAAGATTGCTCGTCGAGGAAGGCGGTGGTTCGGAATGTGCGCAACACGCGTTTTTTCCATCTTAATTGATGTTCTTCACTTCGTCGGCTGACTTACCGTCGTAGCCTAACACTCCACGCCTAACCTCAATATTACTCACAGTGTTGTACCACTTAACATAAAAGAAAGAACACAAATAACATCTGTTAAAATGAATGTTTCCTTTCTTAGCTAAAGAACATTAATAGTTGTCTGATTTACACAATATGCTGGTTACTTGTTCTTTTATAGTACGATTGTAATCTGCTTAATGTAACTCCTGCTATTCTCATATGACAATAATCCATGTAATCTATGTGAATGCGTGTTTCTTATCGGTGTGTTAATATTCTGTCAGTAAGCAATACATTATATTTCGTGAAATTTACCAAAACATTGAGTCTACCAAATGCATAACCACATCATTCTGTACCTTTAAATTCGGAGTCGATCCGCCAACAGGAGTGAATCACACACAGATTTGTGTTCAGCATGTTCAAAAGTGCCTGCATTTGTCAACTTCCCTATGTAAAAGGACTATTCCGTCTGCGCATTCTATGTGAACGAAATCTGTGACTGGTACGTAGTCGATTTCTGAGATATTTTCTACATTAGATATTCCAAGAATGTAGCGGAAATACTTTACTTGTATAATTTCCCTCCAGCTAATAATCTTTTATAATAGTGAAACTTTCTATTATAATAATAAGAATAATTTAAACTGATCGACTGTGTATAAAATTTATTTCTTTTACAAATACTTTTCTTTTCCGATAGAGTACATCGACGTGAAGTGACTGTAGAAATCAGTTGTGAAGGTTTCTATCGAACGGGAATACGACCGGATATACCACAGCATGCATTGAATTTAGTCTCACTTATAGCTCATCTTCGTTTTCATAAATCACTGGAAAGCTTAGAGAATCGTCTAGGTTATACCTTTACTGATAAATCTCTATTACATGTGAGTTTTCCTTCGCTTTTTTTTGCAAATCACTTTTCTATGCATATTGTGCGTTCTTGCTTTTCTACAATGTTTTTCAATTTAGGTAGGGTTTGTTCTCTACAAACTCTTATTAAGCCAATAATATTGAGAAATAATTTTGTCATTATTGTGTTACACTTCACTTAAACACTAAAGCTGCCTGTTTTGTACTTGAAAACAGTGGTTATGTATTATCGGAGTAGAAAGTTCGAATAAGGTGGGTGAAAGTGATTGATTGCTCGGAATAAATGTATTTTATTCCCTTACCTCCTGAGTGGAACACTAAGCTTCAAGCTAGAACTTTGAAGTTGCGAAAGCATTGGTGTTTTATTTTTACAAGGCATTTGAATTTTCTGGTTCAGGTGTAAAAATATTCAGTTATCCGAAGTAAGTTCTATTCAGTTTACTTATGTATTTCTTCCTAGTTTGATCATAAGCCAACTTCATTTAGAGAACCATTAAAAACCAGAAAGTACTGAATAGATATTTCTTCCTAGTTCCGTACTTATGACCCCACCTAAAGGGACCAAAACCACGACCAGCTCGTTGAATATTCAGTCACTGTGATGGGATCCAATGGTCGTTAAGTCTTAAGTTCATACAGTCAATTTTAACAACTGCGATAAGCTTTTTGAGTCTGATTGACGTCTGATTTGCCAAGTATTTGAAATTACTTCCGAATACTAATTATTGGCTAACGTGATTATGATTGTTCTGAATCCTCATGAAATCTATACTCTCAATAACGCCTTATGACCAGGCTCGCTCACAGTTAGTAGAAGAAGGAAAAACACATTAAAAAGGGTAACTTAAAATTTACTTTTTTTCATCAAAAAGTGAAAAAAGTTGAAGTAGAGCTGATTTTCTCTCACGTTTTAAAGTATTGTTTAACAGGCTTTGATTTTCAAGCTTGTTCCATAAAGAAGGCCGCTTTAACATCTTTCTTGCCTCATCCAACAATAAAATATTGACTGCTCAAACAGGAATTCGGTAAAACTAGTTTCTTTCATCCTTATTCACTCTCAGAGGCTGTTATTATCACGTCTCGCACAAATTAACAGGAATGAAAACAAAACACGTAGTTCAGAGAAGAATCTCTTTTCGGCGAATTCATTTTCTAAGCTTTACAATCGTATTTTGTATGTATGTGTACATTAAGTTTGTCAAACAAAAATACAATTGCAATGCAATAGGAACCAGTAATTTTATATCCTCTACTTTGTTTCTGCGTGCATCCTGAGTACAACTCAATCATCACACTATTCATATAATGAAGTAACTCCTTTTTAACAACTGTTTATCACAACTCATCACCTTTGTTGTTACCCTAGTTTCATTAACACCCAGTTTTCTTGACCGTTTTTGTATTGCGTAACTCCACCCAAAATGTGCTAATTCTCACCCCTTTAGTTAAAATATCCATAACCACTTGTCGTAAGAAAAACGCGTAAACAGCTAAGAAAATTTTCTTTTCGACAATTCATCTTCATGAGCTGTACAATCGTAATTATATTTAACAAAGAAACCTTTAGACCAATCAGATACTGGCAAATTTTGTCCTCGGAAAATGTATTACGTAATGCAAGGTGTCACCTAGAAGCGATGACTAATTGTAAGTTAGAAAGGAGACAGAAGTTGGCGTGACGTAATAGGTGTAAGATAATAACTAATCAGTAAACTCGTGTAGAATGGACAGGAACTAGTGGAGAGGTGATAGTGTTTGCATATAAAATCTGTATGAAAAAGCAATGCTATTAATACACAGTTATAGAGTGGTAATAAAATATGGATGATGGGAATAATAATGATAATAAAATAATAGTAGTGATAACAATAATAATAGTAAACCTACATAAAAAAGAAGTAAGATTATAGTAAG
This sequence comes from Trichobilharzia szidati, assembly GCA_944472155.2. Taxonomy (NCBI): domain Eukaryota; kingdom Metazoa; phylum Platyhelminthes; class Trematoda; order Strigeidida; family Schistosomatidae; genus Trichobilharzia; species Trichobilharzia szidati. Next base: position 94,629,955 of record OX235272.1, read on the forward strand.
AACTTTACTCTAATGCGTCGGTGGCATAGTGGTTAGGATGCTCGCCGACCATGCACATGGTCCGGGGTTCAATCCCCGGTCGACGCACTCCTTTACCTCGCTAAGCCAGAACTAAAAGCTGGTGAAGAGAAAAGGTTGGGCATGAGGCTAGCAACCCCATCCTGTAAAATAAACACTGCTACAGAAACCTCAAGCCACTAGCTTGAAGCCCTATGTTCCACTGGGGAACGTGAAGGAAAAAAAAGAAAAGAACTTTACTCTGGTGACGGTAGGGCGAGTGAATGTATGTAGTGCTTTTGAGTTCAGAGGTCCGATACTCAGATCCCGAATAGCTAATTCTTTAGCTGTGTACAAATGGCGTATCGAAGTTCCTTTGTACGATATTGAGGGACTCTGTGTAGCACTGTGAAGCATTCATGTGGGGGTGCTCGATGTCCGGAGATGACAATGTGTTCTAGGATAAGGCTGTTGCTATTCTTTTCTCCTCTGGCTAACCAAGCTGGATTGTTAAATATGATTACGACTGTGCAGTACATGAAAATGAATCGTCGAAAATAAAGTTTTCTTCGCTGTTTATGCATTTTTCTTATGACTCTATATGGGAATATTTCATTCATAACCAATTGTATCTTTGTTTGACAAATTTAATGTACAGATACATAAAAAATAACCTATATATATTTGCGATTGTACTGCTAAGAAGATGAATTCGCTGGAAAAAGACTCTTCACTGAACTACTTGTTTCGTCTACATTAACATTGTCTGCAGTTTTCTAACTAATCCAGTGTATGATCACAATAAAATCAATATTTCCACTCAATTCATAATTTTCCTTAGTTGTCTGATATAGGGAATTTCAATCATTTGCTTACAAATTGGAGCGCTTAGGCTCATCGGTCAAGAGATTCAACCTTTCTCAACTGGTTAGCCACACATTTGTGCCCTGTACTCAATCTCATGGAGCTAGGGAAACCAAATAAAACTATTAGTGTTCTGTATGTATGTCTAGTGCGTCGGTGGTATAGTGGTTAGGATGCTCGCCGATCATGCACATGGTCCGGGGTTTGATCCCCGGCCGACGCACTCCTTAACCTCGCTAAGCCAGAACTAAAAGCCGGTGAAGAGGAAAGGTTGGGCATGAGGCTAGCAACCCCATCCTGTAAAATAAACACTGCTACAGTAACCTCAAGCCACTAGCTTGAAGCCCTATATTCCACTGGGGAACGTGAAGGAAAAAAAAGTATGTATGTATGTAAGTGCACAGAAATATACGCTTGTTAAATTATCAAACAAAGATAGTGTGATAACCTTCAATTTAGAGCTAATAGTCTGTCACTTCCATATTTCAATCATTCCAGAATACTAAAGATAGAAGAGTTCACGATGAACAGGAATATTTTGAAAGAAGTAGAGTGGTTATTATTATTACATTATTGTTTCCTTGGGTTCCAAGTGGAACATGGGGCCTCAACAAGACATCTCCACTTTGTTCTATTTTCTGCTGTCCTGTTTAGTTGGGCTCACGACTGCCTATGGTCTCTCATCTCCTTTCACGATCTCTTCCATGTCACCCTCATACAGACGACCAACTCGTTGCTTCCCATTGGTTTTCCACTCGAGCGCTGACCTGGCGCGCGATGCCGTTCGATGGTCTCCTCAGTTTGTGCCCTATCCATGTCCATTTTCTCCTACATATTTGTCTAACGATACGTTCTTGGTTAGTTCCTACCCATAGTTTCTTGTTGCGAATTCTTTCTGGCTGGTCTTCAATATGGTGCCAGTGAAGGCAGTTGTTGATAAAAGTTCACAGTAGCCTATTGGAAATGCTTTTGGTGACACGCTCGCTAATTTTCTGACCCATATGAAAGAACTGACTGACCTAATATTAGTGTTGAAAACCCGAAACTTATTCTTTTTTCCGGGTTCATAAAACTTCCAAATTGATTTCAGATTGATGAAGATGTACTCTGCCTTTCCAATTTAGGCTTTGACATCTTCATCTGTTCCAGCTGTGGTTGAGACAACGCTTCCTAGATAAGTGAAGTAAGTTACCTCTTTCAAACTTCTTCCACTGATAATGATTTCTGCTGTTTGTTGTCGCTGTTGGTTAGTTACCTTCATCACCTCCGTCTTCTCAGTGTTCATCTGGATGCTGCATCTTCAGCTATACTGTTGGTTTTGTCTGCAAGTAGTGGAGTGATAAAGTGTAGGAAATTGACTAAAAGCCTACACCGAATGGATGCACACACAAAAGACACTGAAATTGATTTTGATAAAGACCATTTCACATCAACAATCATAAAATCCTTTAACTGAGAACATATGATAATAATAATTATTAAAAACAAACGTGGTAAATTATGGGCACTGAGGGATACGCCACACAAAATATCATAATTTATTGGATATTGCACGGGAGCCCACACTCAAACAGGTGGTTGTCTTAAGGGACCATCCCGTCTCCCAAGCCTTTGACTTGAAGCCTGAGCCACGAGGCAGTGGAGCAGTGTCAGGAGCCACATTCCCAGTGGACAAAACAAGTTCATACACAATTTCATCTGTTTGAATTCTGGGACTGATGTGGATCATAGATTTGGAATCAGGGTTTTCCATCTCTCATAGGTAAACCTGCATGTCCACCTGTTCGCTTGCAAACGCCAGACGTAGGGACCCGTCCCCACGGCATGAAGGCAGTGAATAAGGGTGTTGTGAACAAGTAGCTACATAAGAGCATTTCGAGAGGCAGACTGAAAACATGACACAAGGAGAATTTAATACAGATACCAGTGTTTGACCTAACACGAGCTATGTTGATATTGACTTAAGAATACAATCGTCATGTGACCTTTTCACTTCTCTTATTTCGTTCATTGTGATAATCAAGAAATGATTACATCGGCTAACATATCACTATTTTCAGGTTTGACTTTATTAGTTATATTGTCTGTTATAAGCATAAGAATATTCTGTCTCGTTATTTATTATTGTATATTATTTCTCCCGCTTGTTGTATAGCAATCGCTTACGCATCCATCATATAGGCGAACAAATTTCGGTACAAATCAAGATCATTTTCAAAACTCTCTGGTTACATGTGGTCCACGTATCTTAGAGTATGGAGATAAATTAGAGTTATATAAAGCATGGCGTAAAAAAGGGCTGACAAAAATGATACAAGTTATGTCATTCCTCCCAAAAATGCATGAAGAACGGTCGAATATTTATGGCAATGAAAGATTGGAGTTCCTAGGCGATGCAGTTGTGGAAGTAATCTCAAGGTAAGTGAATTAAATAAAAACTTTTATGGTATTGTTGTATTGTCTAAACTGGACGAATCATTTTTTCCGCACTATTTTATTCCATTCAGTAGTTCCGAGTGGAACATAGAACTTCAAGTCTGAGCACTGAAGTTTCGGTAGCTGCAGTGTTGCTTTTCCACCGCTCAAACGTCCCTCTTTATTACCTTATAGGAGAGGTCTAGAAGTGTGTTGGCCAAGAATCCACCCCTGCCATGTGTACAGTTGGCTAGTAGTCTGCTCTTGAACCATCGATATTGCGGCCGCGGCGCATTCATATAGTATACAACCTTCTTCAAACTTTGCAAATGACCCTTAGGTTGCGTGTCACCTCACCGCCTTTGGCAGATCTGACAACAACGAATTTTTGGACGATGTCTGAAGATTAACATTTTATCACTTGGTAGATGTTGGTGGCTGCAAGTGAAGTCCAGAGTAGACATTTTGTCTTATTTGGAACTCGTCTTCTTGACCTACCTGCATTCCCAGTGAGTGAGGGTGTTTCCGATGAGACTCGAGTTCAGAACCCATTGTTTCAAACATTAACACAGACCTAACTTGTCGATACAATAAAATCCATCGTTTGGTAGTACAAAAATGAATTAAAACAAAAATTAATTGACACCTGTTGCACAAGGACTGGCTTAGTGGGTAGTGTTTTGGTGTGTGAAAAGACGGGTGTTTAGCTGGAATCTCAGCAAAATCACCACCACTCACTGGGAATACAAGTCCATCCAGATGACGAATTTCCAATGGGACAAAACGCGCATCCTGGATTGCACTGTTAGTAACCATACACTAAATTATAAAATGATTGTTTTCATCATCTTCAAATATGTAGACTGGCGTTTTTAACTTAACTTTATATTTCTTCTTGGATCTATTGTGCAGATCACTATTCTATTGTTTGTTCACTGTTATATTTTCCAGCATTCATTTATTCTTCATGTTTCCTGAACTATCTGAGGGTCATTTGGATGCCTATCGTCAGGCTATTGTTCAAAATCAACATTTGGCTGAATTAGCTGTTGTAAGTTGCCAGTTTTATTCTGTTTCAAGTTTAATCACGAACTGACTTCAGCTGGAGAAATACTGAAAACTGAGGGGGTAATGAACACCTGTTATTTGATTGTTTGGAACTTTCCATCGGAAAACGCATCCATGACCCCACTACTAGAGGTCGAATCTTGGACCTTTAGGTTACAAGGTAAACCCGTTGACCATTCATCCACTGACAGAAACCATTGGTCCATCATTTTGTAATATCTGCCTATTGGCGACGTTATAATAGATGGACCTTAGGATTCCATTCTATTGGTTGAATAGTCAACTAGTTTAAACTCATAACCTGAAGGTTCTGGTCTCGATCTGTAGACATATGTGGTCATGGGTGCGTACTGCTGAGGAATATCAAACAAGGATGTTGCAGTTGTCCACTACTCCCTAGTTTTCACTTGTTCTGTACATTAAACCAGTTCACTATCAAGCTTGAAATCAACCCGGTTTCTACAAACGAACACTTGAATATTTCAAATTATTACTGATTTGCCACGTCCTTATTTATGTTCAAATACTGAACAGTATTTAACTGTGATAATATTGTCGTTGGTGAATTGTCTTTTATGCTTAGATAGGGTAGTTTTACTAAAATGTTTCACTAAGTTCTATGTCCTCCAGTTGAGATTATAGGCAGTAACGACATAAATCTGCCAATTATTTTCTATTCTTATCAAAATGTTTCTCGAAAGCTTCCCGTGTTTTTTTTTCCTTCACGTTCCCCAGTGGAACATAGGGCTTCAAGCTAGTGGCTTGAAGTTTCTGCAGCAGTGTTTATTTTACAGGATGGGGTTGCTAGCCTCATGCCCAACCTCTTCACCAGCATTATTTCTGGCTTAGCGAGGTACCGTGTCTAAGTGCGGTAGTATATTAGTGTGTCATTATACCGGTCAAATGACTTCGTAAATCGTAAAACCCATTGGCCTTATTTTCCATAAAGCATTCAAACAATTGCCCAATTCACAAAGTGTGTTTTTATAGAAGTAGTCTTGAGTTTCTCAATGGTGTGGTGTCATTGTTGACCACATCATCTCAGATCCTTTTCGCTACTATGAGCAAACGTAGTCTTACTGTTTTATAACCGATTATTAGTCACTTTCAGCATTTGCTTTCATTTTTAATCATCTTCTTCCTGTATGGTTTATGCTTTGTGTCAAATCCTTTTTTGTATATGATATTTTCTTAATAGTTTACTCATGTAAATATGTTTCTTCTTTGTTGTATTGCATCCCTTCGTCATTATATTGTTGGTTACCTGTTATAGCAGCCATCCAGAATGGATTGATTACTAATTAAATTTCAGTGCAGATATCAAAAGACTCGTCTGTTATCTGCCAACATGTATCATCTTTGGCGAAGGTGTGATTTCTGACTATCCATCAAAGGACATGTGTACAGACAGTGCAATAGTTTTCTTCATTCTCCTTTACAGCTATGAGACACTGCCGTTGGAAGTGGAAGATATGAAAAGACTAGCCATCATTTATACTGCCTGAGGGTCAGAAGTAATTTAGCCAACAGACAACATCACTCCATAAAGTCTAAGCTTTGTAGGTAGGTGTAGACAGTGTCTGGCTGTTATCTTTGAGACTTTAACAACCAATGGCTGGAGACTGCTGATCGTATGGATCAAATTGTCATTGATAACGCGGATACATTTACTTCTTATCCTCTTATTTATTAAATCTTCATTATTCTCCTTGTAGTTATTTTTTCCTCCTGTGCATTTCCAATTATGTTAGTTTGGTTGGATTTTTTTTAACCTTTAAGTGTGCTTTAATGAAATGTGTCAACCCTAACTAGCTGCATTTTTGTGCAGAATGCAGGCAGTCAGAGTTTAACATAGGCTTGGTGAATCGACGATAACCTGGTGAGAAATACTGCGGCTTTTGTGCTTAATTAATTATTCGTTTTTATCTAGAAACAGCTCTTTTTTTATGGGATCAGTTTTGTTTTACGTGACTGTATGCTAGAGCAATTAATGAAATCTTTATCTGGATGCAGTGATGAGTGAGTGTTAATGAGTATCTGCTTTCGCAAGTAAATTTTTCTGTGTTTTCTTTTCTTTTCACAAAGGGGTTTTTGAGATGAGTATCTATTATTTACTCCTTTCTTCTTCTTTTCTTGTGGATATTTTAGCGATTGGGTATCCATAAATTTCTTCTCTACACGCATAGTGTAGATTTTTGTTATGATTCTACATTTATATATGCTCGATCAGATGCATTTGAAGCGTTAATGGGTAAGTTTTTCCTTGGCGTAAATTTGTATTCATTGTATTATCTGAATCATACCTATCCGTGTGTGTCCATGTTTCATTGGTAGAACAATCGCCAGTCACGCTTTATGTGGTCCAGGGATCGATTCCCGGACGACGCTTTCATAAACCCAACCTAGCCTGTAATAAGTCCGGTGCAGATCAGAAGTTCGATCGTGAGGCTTGCGAATCCTCCCAGTAGAATAACACCACGGTTACTGTAACTTTAAAGCTCAAGCTATGACCTTGATATTCCATTCGGAATGCAAAGTAATCATGATAAATAAACGGGCTGTCATCTCGAATGTTGCCTTAATTTACTTTATCTATGTCAATCCGATTAGCTGTCTATGGATAAAAGTAATGTGATGCATAATCCAATACTGAATCTTGTGAATAATGTGTTCACTCTAATCTCTTCTGATAAAAAACAACTTTATTCCTCATATCCTATTAGAATAGTGTTCATTCAGTGAAATTTGTCGATTAAATTTAGTACTGTGATAAATTACTATCCCCCTCAAGTGTAATGAGGTCAAGGGCGAGGTTAAGAGCACTGAGATTTTTTCAGAGTAGAAATTAGCTTATACTTTTTATTTTAGATTAGTTTTCGACAACTTTTCTTCTCTTTATTGCTTTGCGTTCTGAGTGAGACCTGGGGCTCGAAGCTTAAAGCTTTTAATTTTCATTAGCTATGGTGTTGTTCCTACGAGATTGAGTTGTAAGCCTCACGCTCAACCTTCCCTCTTTCTCAGACTTACTGTTGGGTAGTGAACTGGGCGAGGTTTAGAGGACATCGATCAGGAATTGAACCTTAGACTACCTGCGTGGTAGTTGGTCATTCTACTACCACACAACAATCGACTCTAGTTTCTGGTTATACAGTCAACTAACTCTCTTCTGGGTGTACTAGTCTTTAAGCCAGCATCTTTTATGTGTGACAGTCATATAACTGAAATTAATTGTGCGAATATATATGCTTGAGACTGTGTGTGATTTCATAATCACTAGAATTCTATCCGTTTACGAATTCAGCATCATTTAAAATCACAGAAGAATAAACTTACATAAGGATAATGCTATTTTTCACTCCACAAAGACTCAATTGCAAGGTGTTATTTTTGCTAAAATCATTATTATTGCCATTAAATGAAATTGTTGTTCGTTGCCGATGATACTTGACTTTCAATCACTCCAGCCCAGGCGACTTAGCAGCATCTGTTATCAATTTCTGCACATTAAGTATAACCCATAGCCGGGCGTATGTGAAAACCACTTTGACTGAGTTCAAACTAATATTACCGATAAAATAGCCGTTTAAATAACTGCAGTGTTGAAGTTTCTGGATGATTTTATCATGTTGCTGTGCATGTAAATGTTGTATATCGTTGTTGCTCTCTCTTTATATATATATGCATATATATATATATATATATATATATATATAATCATTCCTCTGCATTCCTAATTGAACACAAGGCTTCAAGCTTCAGTTTTGGAGTTTTTCTACTGGGGATGTACTCTATCACGAATGGGATTGCCCGCCCCACGCCCAACCTACCCTCTTCACTGGACTTACTTCCAGCTAAGTGGAGTCAAAGAGTACCTCGACTGGAAATAGAATCCGTACCGCTTACGTGGTTGGCATGCATTCTGCCATTAAACCATCGATATATATATATATTCAATAAAATGTTTTCTCTCATATTTCAGCTGCAATCGCCTTAGACGCTGGACTAGATGTTGTTGATAGAATATTTGGTGCAGTTCTTTTTGGTGATGATGAAAGAATTCATCGTGTATGGGTACAAATCCCACCACATCCCTTACAAGCCCAATGCCCTGATGGTGACCGATCATGGGCAACTAAAGTTCCTATGCTTAAGGTACTCTTTTTTTTTCTTTCTTTATTCAACACTTTGTTTGTCTATTTTTACAGTTAATAGTTGGTTGAATAGTTAGTCAAATATTTTTGTAATGTACCTTTGATTAATTTTTCATATATGATGCTTATTCGATCGTTAACTGGTCAACTGCCTTTTCGTTTGTATTACTACACCTGCTGAATAATAATTGTATACAAACTTAAAGTGTAGTTAACCATCTGATCGATTTGTGCATGTTGATGTATAATAAACAACCTGGAAAGTCATAATGACGATGAGGCTGTTGGAAGAAGGGAAGGAAGTGAATGCAGTCAGTGTACAAACTTTCAAGCTATCTTCTGGGATTTGATATTTACCCGTCAACAACACTGTCTGTATATATTTTACTGTATACGCAGACCTTATTGTTGGTTTTGAACAAAAAAAACAAAACAAAATAAAGCTTTTATTATGACTATCAATGCCTAGTGTAGTTGAACAAAGAATCAACACCGATTACTGAAATAGTATACTACACAAAAACAATCTCAACAACACTTGTCTACCTGGGTATATATCATAACCAGTGGGATGCTTCGAAAGTTAAATCGACGAACATCAATTCTTAAATGAGATTCCGTCATCTTTCCTTGTGTATTCATTATCATTTTTTCTATGCCTGTATTATGTATTCATGATAATATTATTATTATCATTGTATATACTACTTTTCAATAAACACCCCCCATAAGTAGTATATGTGTAGGGTAAGTTTCTATCATTTGGCTTCTTTTGTTATTGATTATTCGAAACTTATACGGAGATCAAGTGTGAATGAAATAGTTTTGTTGCTTTTAATAAATTTTTTTGTGTGCTCTATATTGATTTTTTGTAGTACATATCGTTAGACACAAGTAACGCCTTAATAATTCCTAGTCTGTGAATGTTAAGGGTGAATAAGGTGAAAGAGAGATTATGAATATGTACGACTGAAATGGGTACCTATAGATTTGGTTAGATGTATAAGCCAGGCCTTTTTTATACAAATCTCTTTTGGTTCGTTAAAATCTCCTACTATCACTTAGTGTGCATATGACATATAGCTTCTTATCATTTTTACGAACTGATGACGGATTGATATCAGTTAGAGAACCATTGAAAACTAGGGAGCAGTGGACAGCTGTTTCATCCTAGTCTGGGAATCATCGGCAGTACGCACCCACTGGTTCTCTAACTGATATCAATCCGTGATCAACCCGTGAAAACAATACTAATCCTTACAAACCAACTATAGAAAATTATTATTATCATTAATATTATTATTATTAAAGTACAAACTTGGTACATTATGGACACTATGAGATACTCCACTGACTGCCTCGTTTCAGCATTGAACTTTGTACAGAAGTGTAGCACTTTGAGTTGCCACACTGCTTGAAACACACAAAGCAAGACAAAAAAGAATGACAATACGCAGAAATGTCAGGAAGAAAGAATAGTAACACGTGAAGACAGCAGGGTTCTGTGGATATGGCAAATCATAAAGAGTGACTGCATGTGCGTCATTGAAGACCGTGTTGAGCCATATCACCAATGGATCTTGGCGAACCGACGACCCCAAACCAGTCGCCGAAACCTCACTACATGACTGGCTCAAACCAATTGTCGAAGACTTCATAGACTGACTCACAGTCTTGGTTTGACCCTCCCCTTCTCAATTTGAACCTAATCCTATGTCAGGTAAGATTGCTCGTCGAGGAAGGCAATGGTTAGGCATGGGTCACATGTGTGCTATCCATGTCAATCGATTCAGCTTCACAACTGCATAGATTTATTTACCCTACTCACCTAACCTCAATATTACCCACCATACTATACCACCTAACACGGGAAATAGAATCCACACATCTGTTATCAAAGATAGCTTGCCTTTTCGTATCTGCCACCTTGGGTGGTCATGTCTCACAACCATAGAGGAGGACAGAGTGAACTGCTGCACAGTACCTTTGGTCGCTAGGCAGCCCGACATCACGTCTACTCCAGATCTCATACTTTGTGAGATGTTTGGTATACTGCCTGAACGTATAAACTGAAGCAAGCGATTTTATTAAGGGTCCTTGCCCGCCTAAGCTTTTGACTTGAAGTCTAATCCATAAGGCAGTGGAGAAGTGTCAGATGCTACGTACCCTGGATTTCCGGTAACTAAAGCAGGTTCATACACCATTCAATCCGCTTTCGCTCTGGAGCCCATGTACACCATGGGTTTTTGAAACAGAGTTTTCCAGCACCCATGGGTAGACCTGCATGTCCTTTACCAGTCCGGTTGTCAGTGCTAACCGTGAAGATAGTGGACAGGACGGACTTGGTAGGGGCTATGATCATCTGGTCATACGAGAACATTTCAAAACAAAGACCGAAGTGAACCCACCCTTTATCTTTCCAAGTTGTTTATAGTGAGACCGCTACTCAGTGGCGACCTGGCAAAAGTATAGGTACGTTAATCTGAGATTGTAAACAACTGGATTATAAACACTTGAGGTTTACGACACATATTCACTCCTTCTGAGTGGAACATAGGGCTTCAAGCTGTGGAGATTCAATAGAGGTGGTGTTAGATTGTTAGCCTCACACCTTACTTCCCCCTCTTTTCCGAGACTGCTACGGCTTATTATTCTAGGGGAGGATTAGGAGTTTGGTAGCTGGGAATCGAACCTGGATCACTTGAAGGGCTGGTGGTAACTATTGAATATTCTAATATTGAATCTACCAATGCTTATCCACAACAACCGATTCCTAATTTGCATTAAAAAAATTGATACAGTCTAGCTATCTGCTGAAGCCATCAGTTATCTTCAACCTTGTGTGGACTTGCTTTCATTGGTGTAAAACAGAACTCTGCAATAAATCGTCCTCGTTTTCGTGGTCGAATTAACATTATTCCCACATTGGGTCTGTGTTTACTCTATATATTAGTTGAAATAATAATAATAATTTGCTTTATTCCAGAAACAGTACTAGTGGTACAGTGTGGAATTTTCAGCACATATCTACAATATTTGCATCTAGTTTTACAGACATTTTAAATAAGTATTAAACAAACAAAAAATAAATCTGAAGACACCAACAGCAAAAAAAATAGGATAAACACAAAATAATTATAAATGCGAAAAAGTACCAAAGTCTAATGCAGTGTTTGTGGTGGTAGTGTGAGTAATCCTGAATAATACAAAATTTTTTAAGGTGGTGACAATGGCGTTCACAACCAATGATTGTCAGTTAATATTGCCGAAAAGTATAGAAAATAAGAAAAAACAGCCACAAAACTAATAATTACATGATGGTTAATGACAGGACAATTTTGTAATACTCATAGTGCTAATATAGTCGAAACCAGTGGATACACAATAGAAGGAATATAGTAAAGTACAAAAAAGGAAGCCAATGTTAATATTTTAGGTAGCTAAGTATGTTTAAGAAGGAGTTCACTAAAGAATACAAAATAAGAGAGAAATAAAAGAGCCTAAAATTATGTTGTTAATAACAGAGCAAGTCATAAGTTTCACGCTTAACATTGTCTCTGTCGCTTAGAACACGGGCCAAGTATGGTATCGTTGAGTTCCTGTACTTGGTTGTACGAGCATAGATTATTTTATACTGATTTCTTGTTTTACTTGATGAGATACAAGGCGAGAGTTGGGAATAGAGGGGGTGTTGGGGGTCTGAGAGTATGGTTTTAGACCATTTTTCGCATGTATTCAGATGCCTATCAACTAAAGTAGTGACTAGCTGACTGAGTTTTACACCACTAGTCCTACTGACTACCTTCAACATCCTTCTCAGGATGGCATAGTCCTTTTTCAGTAGACCAGGAAAGACTAACGGGGAGCAGTAAAGTAGAATAGGTAAGATACAAGAGTTGACAAATTGTGAAAGTAGAGGTTGGGTGATTCCAGATTGTCTAAGTTTCTTAATGTAGTAGGTAAGACAGAACACTTTCTTAGAAATCATTAGGATATGAGATGTCCAAGTAAGGTCGGAAGATAGAACTAGACCGAGGTATTTAGCATTAGACTTAGTTTCAATTTTAGTCCCCTCAATGCAACAGTCTTCATGAGAACTTACTAGTGTTTGTAGATCTCGTTTATGCCTAAGGGAGAAGTCAATAGTCTGGCATTTTGAGGGATTCAGCATGAGACCATTTAGTTTGGACCACTCACTGATGTCCGACAGGAAGCTATTTAATTTGAGACAGTCTGACTGAGACTTAATGGGAAACGATACAGACAGGTCATCTGCATATTTGACGAAGTTGATTTCATCTGAGAGAGGTAAATCATGTAAGAAGAAGGAAAAGAGAAACGGAGAAAGAACAGCACCCTGAGGAACTCCAGCTTCAGTAGGCAAAGGAGAGGAAGATACACCATTATATACCGTGTACTGCATCCTATTAGAGAAGTAAGAGTGTAGCCAGTTGATAGCCCAGGGCTCAGTTTGTGTAAGGCTAAGCTTGTTTAACAATAGGCCTCTAGGTACAGAGTCGAAAGCAGATGTATAGTCAAGGAACGTACAACGGACATACTTGGTCCCTTTGTCTAAGGAGGATACAATGTTGTGATGAAATACAGCAGCAGCGTCCAAAGTACTTTTACCCTGTTTGTAAGCAAACTGCTTTGGATCGTTTGAGAAACTTAGGGAGGGAACAAGTTTTAGTAACAATAGTTTCTCCATTAGTTTCAAAAAAGGAGAGGTAATAGCGATAGGTCTAAACTTAGCATTATTACCAGAGCCTGACTTGGGTACAGGGATGATTTTAATATTTTTCCACAGAGAAGGTACAACATTATTAGAAAAAGAAGTATTAAAAATGTTTGTAAGTGGGTTGCTTAAAATATCAGCACATTTCCTTAGGACAATGGCAGGTATACCATCAGGACCTAGACTCTGGGAAGGTTTAAGAGATTTTAAACATTTAAGAACATCAGAAGTTTTAAAACTATTAAAGTCACTGGTCATGTTATTTGTTACATTGAAGCTAAAAGGTACATTGGGAAGGCGGATAAAAGATCTATTAAGAGTATTTACATCAATAGAGGGAGCACAAGAACTATGCTTACCACAACCTGTAATTTCTTTGAAAAGCTTCCACATGTTCCCAGGAGTTTTACATGACAAAATTCTTCGATTATAAATATTGTTTAACCTCTTGATTTCGGATTTAATTTGGATGTTTATTCTCCTAAGACTAGCTTTATCCTTAGCCTTGTACAGTCTCTCTTTTTCTCTTCGAAGCTTTTTGAGATGAGGAGAAGAGAAACGGTCTATTCTTTTGAAAAGTATCTGTTTTGGACAGCATACATCAAGGCAGAATTTAAGATAGTCAGTCAGATTGGAAATAGTATCATCCAGTGTGTGTTCAGTGAAAAGTTCCCAGTTTGTGTCATTTAACATACATCTTAGTTTGAGCACGTTTTCTTGTGAGTAACATCTTTGTTGTGTTTTCCTGGAGAGATTCGAGAGGATGTTAGAGTGATATCTGCTATATATTTTGGGTAATATCCGAATAATACAATGATCAGAGTTCATTATAGGAGCACGTCTGCGTGCTTCATATATTTCCGCATCATTAGTAAATACTAGATCCAGCGTTTTATCAAGTCGAGTTGGAAATTTGACAATGTTGACATGACCTAATGATTCAAGAAAAGAACAGTCACAGGTATTGAAATCTCCAGTGACAACTGATAAAGAGTTTTCAAGATGTGTAACCGCGAATGCTGTGAATTCATCGGCAAAATAAGATAGATCCGAGGCGGAACAACCAGGAGTAACATAAATGTTTGAGATGAAGACGTATTTAAACTTGGATAAGTGTTTCGGACGACATTTGACCGTAATACAATCAATAAAGTCACTAGAGAAAGAAAAACATACATTATTTGAAGTTGACCACTGAGAATGAATGAAGGTTGCGACGCCTCCACCTCTTTTCTTTCTAGAGCATATTCGATCTTGTCTAAACAATGTGAAACCATTTAGAGAAACCAGGTTGTCGTCATAAAGATCATGGAGCCATGTTTCTTGTAATGCGACTATCGCCGTATTGTGATAAGTATCAGATGATAAGAGAGACTGGAGATGCATAATTTTGTTGGGAAGTAAACGGCAGTTTGAACTGACAATAACAGGAATAGTTGTGCGATATAATGATGTCCGTTTGAGAGCACGTTGCCAACCACCATGATGTTTTCTCTTAGTTTTATTAGATGCATGAAAGTCATGTGGTTTAAAACATTTAATGAATTCATTACTGTATTTGATACGATTTGTGATCATAATTTGTTAAAATTAAAAATTAAAACATGATGTATTAGATGCAAATATGTAGATGTACAGAAAAGTAGCCCAGATGTCAAACAGGCCGCCAAAACTGCCTGAAATACCTCATAGACATTCACAATGCTACTGAAATCCTTCGGGCCGCGATAAGAGACCTGATACAGCGAAGAGTGGCTAAACTTCGGTCTTCCTCGCGAAATTCTCTCATAGTTCCACGCATTCATAGCCTCTTCTAGGTATGTAATATTTACTGCCTTCATGCGGCAAAAGGCGTTAATCACAAAAGTGGAAGGATAACTGCGAATATTTGGCGCTTAGCTTACAACTGGAGTAGTGCATATGCAGGTTTACCTATGGGAGCCGGAAAACGCCGAATCCAAATCTGTGGTGTGCATGGCCTCTGAAATCCGGATGAATCGAATAGCGTATGAAGTCATGATGGTCACAGGAAACTCAGGGAACGCATCTCCTCACACTACTCCAACGCCTTGGGAATCAGACTTCAAGTCTGAAACTCGGTGGGAGGGGAGTGATATTAGTCTATTAAGACAACCACTTGCTGTCGTCTGGGCATCTGAACAGTATCCCAGTCGTTGCATACACTGTGAAATTTCGTTTGACTCATTTCTTAGTGTCGATAATGTACCAAGTTTGTGTTTAACTTATAAAATAAACTTCTTGGTTTTCACTGACTGCTATTCGTCAATGGTAAACGTAATCACAAAATCTTGCTAGCTTTTAAGGAACACAGTACTCTTTAGTGTTATACCTCAGATAGTGATGACACACACAGATTAGTGATTTTTTTGAAGCCTTTATATCACTATCCATTCGTTTCAAGGCATTTTCTCATTCAGCTAACACTCCAATCACTTATCCCATTGTAACTTCACTGAACAACCATGTTGTTCAGTTCAACTGTATTGTGATGATTTCACCGGAATGAGCAATTTTAGACAATTTTCTTTTCAAATTAAGTTAGTTTATTTATAATTGATCTACTGTGGTTAGGATTAAAATGATTCCACCACTAAAGTATTGCCTGTTATCATTATCACGGGGTGTCTCTTCAATTCATTTATACACTATTTATATCATTATGTAAAGGCATGGCTCATTGGTGTTTAAGCACTGAGCTTTTACGTAGTACGTGTCTGGTTCGAGTTCCTCTCTGTCTACTTCAGTCTCCGCAACTGGGTAGTATCGTTAGCTCTCACACACAGCCTACTACGTGACTTGTTCCGAGTTGAGGAGTTCATCACCTACTAAAAAATAGTGTTGTTCCCATAGACCTATACATAATTTTTTCCATGGCTTCATTTCGTTTTTAGAAATTGTGTACATTAGAAGATACTTTGGGAATAAAATTTAAGCATCTACGTGTATTGGCTCGTGCTATGACTATCAGAAAGACAGGTTTCAATTTTTATACCCTGTAAGTGTTTTGTTTTGTTAAGAGTCAATTTTTATTATTTTTTCAAACTTAGCAAGCAATACTGCTAATCTCTGTATCTTGTTTTTTTGTACAGATAAATTTCTTCGCATATATGCTAGACGCTATCTTTAGAATTTTAGTTCAGAGTATAGTTTAAATGTACATGGATTTTTTTTATTCCTTTGCCTTTCGAGTAGAACATGGAGTGTCAAGCCTTAGCGGCTTTAATAGGGTAGGGCTTCTAGCCGCCTCACTCCCAACCTTCTCTTTTTTCTGAGGTCACTATCGCCAAGTACACTATACATGGTTTACGAGTGAGTCTTCCAGGAATCGAACCTTAATCTCCTGCACCGTGTTTGGACCACTGACACTGTAGATTTAGATAATTGTTAATTCGACTTGAATGCATCTGTAATTGGTTATCGTTTATCAGAAATTGATTGTGTTGTTCTCAGTCATCACGTGCAGTTGCACAACCCCGATCGCAGTCAGTATCTCATCCAACCTTTAAACAAATATTAGGAGTAAAAGAAGATGCTTTCACCTATCGATTCTCTCTAGATTCTCTCAAAGTCATTCATTGATGAATATGCTTTGATAAATTAATTATTGCAAGATGGTATTTGTCATGATTTGACATTAAATATAGAGAACTGTTAGAAATTAAGGCGTACTGAATAGTCATTGTGTTTTAAATTAAAACTCTTCCACAGTAATTCCTCACTGATTCCATTTCCATTTGACCACTTGGATTAGTTATTTAACAGTTGTCTCTCTCACTCTTATTGTGATTAGTTGAGTTATAAAAATAATTCAGTGTCGGTTGGAATGCGATAGCAGTTGTCTATTCACCCTTCGCCTTAGTTTCACTTTTTAAGGTGTTACTGAAATGATATGATTTCAAGTTGCAGGAGGAACTGCCACCACCTAAAGAGAACTATCGGAATTCAAGGATTACCGGATAGCCTTTTTGTCCTGGTTTGAGAGTCTTCGTCAGCATGCACCCATAATGCCATCTAGGGATACAACTCCAGGACCACAATCATTGGCTGGTGGGAGCGAATCGACACCATTTAGGACGCATGGGCCACTAGATACCATCCCAGTGGTGAATGGCTAGTGGGCTTATCCCTAGCCTATAGGTCCTGGGTTCTCATACTCCGGTAGGTAGCTAACTGACAAAGAGTTTGAAACTAGGATGAAAAAACTGTTCAGTGTTTGGTGGTTTGATGTCAGTTGATGATCAGATATGTTCGTGTCAATACAACCTGGTAGTTTACGAGTCAATTGCGCTGACGAACTTCCTAACTAGTAGATTTGCGAAGCTACTACCCTAATCACAATTCACAATGACAACCACCCTATCACGATACTACTGACATGCAACGCAAAAAAGAAAGGAACAAGACCGACCATTGATTCGTGGGATTTTACTGTCTCTGCTCAAATAAAACTTGACAGCGTTTCCATGTATATATATATATATATCATCTTTTTGAAATTTGTTTGGAACGAGTACTCTCTTTTCCCTTTACCTTCCCAGTGGAACATAGGGCTTCAAGCCAGATGCTTGAAGTTTCTGTAGTAGTGGTGTTTATTTTCACGGGATGGGGTTGCTAGCCTCATGTCCAACCTTCCCTCTTTACCAGTGTTATTACTGGCTTAGCGAGGTAAAGGAGTGCATCGGCCGGGGATAGAGCCCCAGACTAAATGAGTAGTCAGCGAGCATTCTACTACTGTGCCACCGAAGCTCTTGAGACAAGTTAGTATAAGGAAAGAGAAGCTGATGATTATGCTAATTCTTGGGAACAAATTTTTTCCTAGATCCTATTTGTCACTGACCCAGATTTTGTATATTTGTAATTATTGGGTTTAAAAACATGCTTCGAGAGCTGCAGCCGCTGAAACATAAAATAGCCTCGCTTCAACAGTTCAGTAGTACCAGCACTACAGAAATATTACATCTTGGAAGAAGGAGAAAGTTACGTCTTTATTAAGAGGAGGTGTTATTATAAATATATATGAAACAGTTGTAATCAAGAGGAAATACAGAAGAGGTCGTGAAAATGCAAATAGCGTTCCGGTGATTGGATTATACGATATCGTTTTATAGAAAGGATTCGTCGAAAGAATGTCAGACATTAAGTCAAATACTTTGATCCTATTACAGAGACGAACACCAATTTTATTGAAGTGTTTTAGGGAAGGTTGAAGAAGAGGATTAGAACCTATAACGGGGTCTCAAAAGGATATTATTTACAGCTACTTAGATAAATACATCTGTAGAATGTGGTTTAATTTTTTCATTGATACTCCTATGGGAAACTGGGCGTCATTTTTGCCACACATCAGAGAAAGGTATCCTGTGTGACATTTTTATCTCTTTCTATTCATTATATATATGATTATAATCATAGTTTAACATCAAGCGACATGAAAGGAGTGATTGGACAGACTTTTTCTGCATGTAGAGAGCTCGGGCTTTTCTGTTTTGACGGTTAGAGCTTAAGCAGCACACATGAGTTAGATACATAATCATTTTGGTAGGTTATTTCTCACTTAATCGACAATTTTAAAGGAAGAGGGGTTGTGGTCTACTTGATGACCATTGTCGATCAGATTTTCAGGTGTTGTGTTTTCTATAGCTGAACTTCCACCTCTTTCTAACCACGCGAGATGGTGTTCTTACAGCATCCTTTTGGACAAAACCTGGCTTTGAACAGTCGTTATACACCTAGCTCCACAGGAACAAGTGGACTGATAAAACACACATGAAGTTGATCTTGTCCTTCAGGTTGACAATAAATTCACTAGAAGTTTCTCTTCACTGAATCATTTACTTCCAGATTCTACATAACTTATTCTTTTTTTATTATCAATTCACTTTTTATTAAGGTTAATCAGCAGAAAAATTAGTTTTGTGTCTTTATTATTTTATATTCCAGTGGAGATAATCAACGTTTAGAATTTCTTGGTGATTCCCTGTTGAAGTATGTTTCAACTGACTATCTATTTCGTCATTTCCCTAGACATCATGAAGGGCATTTATCACTGCTAAAAAATTCTCTAGTTAACAAGTATACACAAGCTTCAGTATGCAGTGAATTAGGTTTAGAGAATTATGTTATCCGTCGTGAAGATAACAGTATGAATCAATGGGATAATAAAACAAACAATAATACAGGACTGAATGGTAATCACACTACTACTGCTACAAGTAAAATGGTGATGAGTAATCTACCCCCTAAAGTGTATAAAGGTAAACGAAATAAGAAAGGACAAAAACAATCAAATCATTCTGCTGAAAGTAATAGCAGTAGTAATAATAATTCTTGTAATCCACAAAATCAGAATGTCAAGTATCGAGCTGATTTATTAGAAGGTTAGTCTCTTCACCTTTCATTGTTATTACTGTTGTTATTGTTATTTTCTTTTAACCATGACATGAAAACACCTCAATTGATTTATTTTCCTTCGGAAGCTATGCAACCACTATCTATTTAAGTGTTGGTTTGCAGGGATTTGACTGGTTACAGGATTTCGTCATGAGCTGACATCGGTTAGAGAACCATTGGAAAACCTATTAGTGCTGGACGGCTATTTTATCCTAGTCCGGGACTCTTAAGCATAACGCACCCACCTCCAGGGCTTGAACCCAGCCCCTTCCGGTCACAAGTCGCTTTTTAACCGGATGGCAATAGGCACTCGCCCGTTTGTTGTCGAATATTACTGCCGAAATTTTGTAATAGTGTAAATTGCTTGTCTCACACAGAATAAACCTATACACATGGTTTCCATTAACCAATATTCTATATTTTGAATGCTTGTGGGTTTTTTCAAAATCCAACAGAAATGAATCTATTTGACTTGCTACATTTCAGAACAGTAGACCAATATTATTATTATTATTTTTAGAGAAGAGAAGTACCTTTAATAATTAAAGTTAGTGAAGATCCAGTATTTTCAAGATGTTTAGGAAAAAATACGAATAGCGTAGTTTTTTAGACCTTTTCCGCACAATTCAATCTCTTACGTCTAATTGGTCTGAAGTAGTGTTTTCAATCAACCTTCATCTTTTCCAAATGGTTGATCCCAACAATCAAGCATCTTATCTCCAGGTATTTCTCTTTTGCAGCAACATCTGCTTCATAGTCTAACAGGCCAGCTCCACATTCTGTATGCTGAACGTTAACCCTGCTCATCCATATGATTCCACCATAAACAAACAGTGCTGTGAAAACCACCTATGACTGAGTGAGTTTCAACATAGAAGTTACCACAGAAATGCAGCAGTTCTTTCAAGTTGTCACATTCCATGTAGCACGCGAAGGTAGACAAAAGAGAATAAAAGGAGGATTCAAAAGTACTATAAGAAAGCATAAATTTGACGGAGAAAGAATGGTAACATAGAAAGACATTGGGGTTTTAATGATAATAAGCTACAAACTCTCGTTATCTTCTACTTCAGTTGTTCTTTATCTAATATGGGAAAAATATCTCTCTGACCTCAAAGACGATGTAATTAGAGAATAAGATTCTTTATTATTTTGAAGACAAAGATCATTTGTTGCTTTAATCAGCGTTGATTTTCCCGTTAATTTATTAGACCGAAACTTTCAACCTTTGTAAACCTCTCCGCTTTTAGTACGCATGCTTCATCCATGCCTGAGTATTAACATATCCGTTGAATCAACCAACAGGGAAATCCAAATTGATTCAGACCAATAATAACTGATATCCATTGCACAATGAGTGTCTCTCGTGGCCCAAGTGGTCTAGTGAATAAAAATTTTATATTTGAAACGATGGCTGCTGGATTAAAGTCTCAGGTGGAACGAAATGCACCCTTTCGACTCCATTGCTAGTCATCATCGACCAAAGAGACAAGTCATTTTGTTTAAATGATAGGTTTTTGTAGGGATTCGGAATAACTTCGGTGTAGATTTCGTTACGAACCAATGCCAGTTAAAGATCATTAAAAGCCAGGGGCTCTAGACAGATGTTTCGTCTTAGTTCGTGACTCCTCAGTGTCACGCCACCACCTGGGATCAGAC
Source organism: Trichobilharzia szidati (assembly GCA_944472155.2). Taxonomy (NCBI): domain Eukaryota; kingdom Metazoa; phylum Platyhelminthes; class Trematoda; order Strigeidida; family Schistosomatidae; genus Trichobilharzia; species Trichobilharzia szidati. The sequence continues at coordinate 94,651,255 of OX235272.1, forward strand.
TTGCTGACCATTTAACCACGGTTGGGTTTGTTGGCATTCACCAGTCAGCAAGGCGTATCTGGAGTTTTAAAGGGCTTCACTTCTCCTCTGAGATTCAAATCTGCACCATCCAGCACTGTAGTCAGAGACTTTTCTATTGAGCTATTCTGGCTCGCGACTGACTTATTGTAGGACTGTAATCGACACTTTGATTGGTCACTAGGTGGTAACCAATGCCATGCACCTCAGTATAATTCAGACTGAATTCAATCAGAGTCAAATAACTTCGTGACTTCGCTTCGAAGCTGTACAGTATAGTGTTTTAAAGAGTCAGGAAATACTCATGTAGGTCAGTTGTTCATTTCAGTAGGAAACAAAACACATGGAATTACATGTCAAGAAAAGTAGTGAATAATAAGTTTCGTAATCTGAGGACATTGAATAATGTGAATATCTGTTAAAAAAAATGATTGCCATTAAAAATTATAAGCGCTTGGAAACATGAATATTATTCAAAAGAGTGAGAGATTCAGAATATTTATGAAGCATGTTTTAAAGTTAGAATTTTGAAAGGAAAAAAATAAAGAGTAGAAAGAAGCAAATGAATATGGATTAATTTTCAACTGTTGGTTTGCAGAGATTCAACTAATTTCACGTTTCATCATGAATTGACTTCAGTTAGAGAACTATTGAAAACTAAGTGGTCGGTCGCTTGAAGTTCTGGTGAGAAGTCGTGACCGGCGACGTCCACTAAATTGGGCCTTAGGAAAGGTACTTACCAATAGTATTGGCTGGTAGCCGCGCTGCTTATCGCAAATCAGCAGAAGTTAGAATTCATGGATCATTGGATTTCATTCCAGTAGTTTAATGGTCAACTAACTCGCCTCGTATCCTGACTGTCTTTGTTTAAGTCCATAGCGGTGGGGTTACGATCGCGTACTACTGAAGGGTCCCAAACTGGGACTAGACAGCTGTTCAGTACTCCCTGGAACTCTAACTGAAGTCAGTTCATAATCGAATATATATATATGGATTACATACCAAACTATCGTAGAAATTTTCAAAAATAGAAAATGTTGATTTCTGTTTGAATTTTTTATTCATTCATAGTAACAATTCATTCTGAAGTTAGTCTTATTGCTAAAATAATATGAACACGATACAGTATTATACTCCATGTGTATTTATTTATTTCTAATCCGTCTGTTCTCATGGTTTCTTCTTCATTCCAATATGTGTAGCATTCATCGGTGCATTATTTGTTGATAAAGATTTAACATGGGTTGAACGATTCTGTCAAATCTGTTTTTGGCCACGTCTTGTAGAATTTATTTTAAAACAAGAATGGAATGATGCAAAGTCAAAGCTACAACAGTGTTGTCTTACTTTTCGTTCATTGAATGAAGATCCTGAAATTGCACATTATAAAGTTAGTTAGTTAATTTGTTTGTTTGTTCGTTTGTATTTAATATTTTACATTTAATGCCAAGTGTGCTGTCATCATTATTCCTTTGTGTTCAGCGTTGGAACATAGGACTTCAACAGTGCATCTCCGTTCCACCCTGTTCTCTGTATTTTTTTTCTTTCTGGCTCTATAATTGCCTGTAGGCTTTCATTTCCTACTTACATGGTCTCCTGCATTTCATATCCGGACTCCCAACTGTCTGTTTCCCATTAGGGGTTCCACTTGAGGGCCTGACAGTTGATTGCTACTCAGTGTAGGTCCAGTTCATCTTCATTTGCTTCTGTATATTTCTTGGATAATTGGTTGTTGGCTGGTTCGTTGTCAGAGTTCCTCTTCTGTCTGCTTATCTTTTCTAGCCATCTGATCTGTAATAATAAGTGTAATCATGACTAAATATAGACAAAACAAATATGTGCGTTCAAGTGTGCGTTGTCAACTCCTGTCATAAAATGTGCTGTCATCTGAACTGCTGATAACTAGTGGTGTCCGACAGGGATGCCCACTATCCCCATTTCTATTCAAATCATCATAGGCGTACTAATGAACTTAACCCTAACTCACTTCAGAGACGCAGGAATTGACTTGTTACCACTAGGGAATAATCTCGTTGACTTAGAATATGCAGATGATATAGTCCTCCCTCCTAGGTGAAGACGCTGACAAAATAGAGCAGAGTCTTCTGAACACCTTGAGCTGCAATCTGTGAATGTTTGGCATGCGATGTTACAAGACTGGACTACATTGACTCCTAGCTTAGAAATAGGGAGTGAAGTGGTAGAGCGTGTTGATCACTTCACTTATTTGGGAAGCTGCATCAGCCAACGCCAGTTGATTGATCGATTGCTGACGAAATCTCTTCACGGATAAAGAAGGCTTCGTTTGCATATCCCAGTTTACGCCGTCTCTGGCGCAGACCTCATATCCGGCTGGCTGTCGACCAAAGGGCGTGTGTGAGAGTGGAAGATATGAAAAGGCCGGATATCTGTCTTTGATCATAGGTGTCTGCGTTCTATCTCCCGTGTTAAGTGGTGTAGTAGGGTGAGCAATATTGGGGTTAGGCGTCAAATGTTAGGTAAGGAGGGGAAATCAATCGACGTGGCTGTGAAGCTACATCGACTGAGATGGTTAGGACATGTGTTACGCATGTATGCCTAGCCGTCAATCGCCGTCCTCGACGGGCAATGTTAGCTGCTGACATAGGATGCATCATGTTGGGAAAGAGTCAGTGGTGGTCAAAATAAAACATGGCTTCATCAGTCAATGAAGTGCACAACAGTTAGTTTCAGCCATGTTGGAATGTGGTACTCTGGACGGTAAACGCCACTGGCTGGAGACAATTGGTGATATGGCTCAAAATCGTTCTTAATGGCTAACGCAGACGCATCCACTCCTTGTGCCGTATAATATCCAATAAAACTACATGGTTCTTCGATATTACTATTCTTTTTGCCTCATATCTCTGTTTTGCATCTCTTTTTACTTTCTTCTCTTGCATTGTATGCTGAGTGAAGTGTGGCGACTCGAACTGCTGCACATCAGTGCAAAGTTCTATGTTGAAACCAGTCAGCCAAATTGTGTCACACTTGCATCACTTATTATATTTGTCACTCACTTATCCTGGAACATATATTTAATAGGTCGCTAAATGAGAAACTTGTCAGCATTTACTGAGGCTTTTATTTTGTACTCTAGGCTCCTGTGCGTTTTTATTTCTTTGAAATATTCTTTTCATTTTTCTAAGAAGTTAATTTCTTTTTTAAAACCAGTCTAATATCGTATCGAGAATAGTATGATAAGCCGTACATAGAATGTTTATTGTTACGCTTTCAATTTATTTTAAGAATGCATAAATAAATCAGTGACAAAATCCCTTTTCATAACTTCGCTTCATCTTACTTTATATGTGACTCTGAATAAAATCTCTGCTGATACTCCATCACCAGAAGTAATAATGTGCTCCAGAATTAATCTATTAGTAGTTCGGCATTTCCTTTTCGACAACCATGCTGACAAGTGTTCATGTGTGTGTTTAGGCAATGTCTTGCCTGCAATGCCTACGCACTTAACCCCACAGGAGCAAGTATTGTCTTACGTAAACAATAAGGCACTTACCTTTTGACGTTATATAGTTTTATGTAATTCAATGACATAAAAAAATGACTGTCAGCTAATCAGTCATAAGTTCGAATCCTACTTCATTTGGAAACTGTAGTGTATAGTACCCAAGATTAATACTGGAATGCCTAAAGACCACATAGTGAACTGATGTCGAGAAATCATAACAGTTTGTTTACGGCATAGGTTGCAGTCAGCCTGTCACCATAGCAACAGTCCGTATACCGTGTAAGGATATTCAGTATTAGAAATAGGAATATTGTTAGATAACCGAAATATGAATAACATTTAGGCGGCAAGATGAATTCAGATTACTCTATGAGGTAGGGTTATTATCAGCTGAATACAGCCCGAAATAACTCAACAGAAATACATGACGAGAATAAAAAATCTTAGCGTCTTTTAGATGATGGATCAATTTTCAGCTTTTGAGTAGTAAAGAAAGGACAAATCTAGCATTCTGAAGTATTACGAAATCTATAATAATATAATTTCTATCCAAAAGAGATATTCTCAGTAGTCAAGACAGGGGCTATACGAGTAGATAGAGACGAACAGAAAGTTGCTAAAAAGTGAATAATAATTAAAATTAAATAATAGTGAAGATGTAAACTGAAACCATTATTGTGTCTAAGAAGTTGTTATCACTTTTCCGGGCGCATAATTGAAGTTAATTTCTTCTACTGGCGACAGCGTCAGTAGTGTGAAGTGACGTTCATTTGAACTGCACTGATGCAGTGAAAGCAATACATATTTTACGTAATAATATTTACCACTCACATATTTCTTTAGGTTTTAGAACATAGTGGTCCAACTAATCAACGTGTTTATCGTGTTGGTGTTTATTTTCGTGGTCAACGATTAGCAACTGGTCAAGGCAGATCTGTACAACAAGCACAAATGGAAGCAGCGAAAAAAGCCTTAGAATTACATCAAGGTAAGTCGTATAACTTGAGGTGGAAGGATATCTTGTTAAGCCTGTAGTCGCTTAGTTGCTATTTACTCTTTTTCAAAGTCATTCCAATCTGCACCTTTATTGTGAATTCAGATAAAAATATTTCGATGAGTATTCAAGCAACTTCCGTTGTTGCTATAATGGAGATGGCAACAAGTGACTACATGAAGATCTCGTTTGTCCTAACACCAGTTTGGCCCTCTTGATTCCTATTGGTTGATATCTATTGCTAGATTGTGTAGATGTATTACACTTTTCTTATAAAGAAATCAATTTAATTAAATCCAAGTGCGCTTAACGTCAAATAGTTGTTAATTTTAGCGGTAAACAAATGAATAGAAGAAGAACCTGTCAACGCGATAATCCAATAATGACTTTGAATCTATCAGTGCTATTTCGCCTCTTCCTGTAGAGATAATTAAATAAACCAAGCACTTATCATTGTATCTACGGCCAGCCTAAAGAATAGTGAACACGGAGTGCGAACGCACCAGTGACCCCGAGCGCATATCATTCATTGGATTACAGAACCTGTCGTTATTATAACGCACTGCACGTATTGAGGTGTAAATTTCATTGTGATGTCGTTTCTAAGTACTGTTTCGACAATGGGTTGTTAGCACATTGGAGTTAACCATATCAGTCTAAATTTATTTTATATAACCTATTTTTTTGTTAACTAAGAAGACATCCTACATAATTAGGATAATATTTAGAAAGTGGTGAAGAAACATAAGATAATTAGGCACAACGATATTACTGCACGCGGATTTACTTACTCTAAAGTAAGAGATAGAACATTACAATCGCCTTTTTAGTAGTCAGTCAGTGGTGTTAGTGTTCAAATTATAACTCTGACTCAGCGTCGTGAATTTCTCTATTGAACTTTAAAGGGGGACGAACTGCCATTTATCCACTAGATCGGAAACTAATGAACCAGAGATTCTAATTTATGTTGATTCACGATGCAATGCGAACGCCACGCTCCCGATTCAGTTGACACCAAAGATTACTGCTTCTCATTAAAAGTTCAAATATTTCATCTAGTAGAACGTCACAAACGAGCAGCAAAGTTCTCATGAGGAGTTGTGACCGGTGGAATGCACCGAAAATTAATGGCGATTAATTTCCACGTTCGAAATAGATCAGTTCACGTTTGATTTTACCTTTTTACCTCTTAGGCATTGGAAATGTCTAAAAAACACAAGTTATTGTTTCATTTGAATTCTGATTTCACTGAAAATGATGTCATCTCACTGTATTTGTATTCTAAATGTCTTATTTAAATTTATCAAGGTTACCAACCACTTCCAATGGGTAGATAAGAATGTTTAATTTATGAGTAAATTGAATAGTTGAAGTTCTACTGTCACGTATTAAAGAAGTGTATAGACCAACATGAACTAATCCTTTTTTTAAAGTAGACTGCAACGAATTTTTGGGGAAAATCTCACCGTTTATGACTTCGTATTAGAACCGTAATACTCATTAATCACTGCTTCCGAGTTAGAATTTAAGAGTTCCAACCGGGTGGTTAAGTGTTAACGTGTTCCCTTTCTAAGCTGAATGTCCTTATGACTTCGTGTTAGTGTACCGCGTGAGATTTTGAGTTTAGGATGAAAACGTTGTCCAATACAATCTGGTTTCCCATGGTTCTCTAGCTTTTCAAGTATTAGTTTGCTGGAATTTGATTGGTTTCTAGTTTGCTTATGGATTGATGTCAGTTAGAGAACTTTTAAAAGCCAGGAAGTGTTGCACGGCTGTCTTATCCTTGTTTGAGACACCCATGACCTTACCATGAAGTGAACTAGTTGACCTTTCAGCCAATGTGACAGAATCTAATAGCGCATGAGTTGTAAGACAACTGTGTCTTACTTCCCGGTTTTCAGTGGTTCTCCAGCTGGTATCAATCCCTGATCATACTTGAAGTTCTCTAGTTGTTGTTGTTGTTGTGTGATAAAATCTACCTTGATTACTAATCAGATCCCTGCAGATTAGCATTTAGAGAAAGTTTCTGTTCAATGTACTTCTTTTTTATTCCCCTCTTTATACCATTGTTTTCATTCTTTTGCGTTCCGAGTGGAACATAGGACTCCGAGCTTCAGTCTTAAAGTGTTGGTAGTGGTTGTGTTGTTTTCACGAGGTAAGGCTGTTACCACGCCTACTATGTGCTAGGTGAGGTTGAACCGTGCGTCATTGGGAAATCAAACTTGTACCATATGTATGGTTAATGGACTTGAGAGAATTTGAGATCATATAATTCATATTTATCAAGAGTTGATTTGTTTCAATTTTGATCACGGATTGATATCACTTAGAGAACCATTAAAAATCAGGAAGTACTGGACAGCTGTTTCGTACTAGTTCGAAACTTTTCCTCAGTACGCTTGCTAGTGAATTACTAAAAAACGAATTCACCCTTCAGTTATAGTGAGGCGTAGTGACCAGTGGGGTTCACCAGTTTAGGTGTTAGGATAAATACTCACTGAAGACATTGGTTGGCTGGTGGTTGCGCTAAAACCATGAACCGATAGCAGTTAGAATTCATGACCCTTTGAGTTAACTCCCAATGACTGAATAGTTAACGAGCTTTCCTTGTAACCGGAGGGTTCCTAGCTCGACCGCCGGTGTGGATGTGTACTATTGAAGAGTTTCAAACTAGAATGACATAAATGTTCAGTACTTTGTCTTAAGAGAAGTTATTTCAATGAGAAAAATACTTCAATACTCTATGCTTCACTTTGTTTTTGTTTGTTTTGTTTTTTTTGTTGATGAAATGAATTTTCTTTTTTCGTTCCACTGATTATTATTTTTATTAGATACATTTCGTCAATTGGATTTTCAACGTTCTGTTATATCCAGACGATATAAACAACCGTATATTAATAAGATATTGAATCAAGTACAAAATTGGGATGAACAATTAGTTGATTATTTTATACCAGATAAGAATAAGACAACGGCTACAACAGCAACAACAATGGAAACAGTATCATGCATCACTACTTCCTTAACTACTACTACTACTACTACTACTAATAGCAGTAATAGTAGTGTTAGTAATAATAATAATAATGAAGGAAGTACTGTTGGCACAAGTAGTATCAGTATACGCAGTACTGATTGTTGTACTGTTAACAATGTTAATAACCAGAATGATGGTGAAATTCAGAATTCACTGTCAGACTATGCTGATTCAGATGATAATGATGACGATGATGATGATTGTGAGTTGTTCAACAAAAATATTGCTAAACGTCGATGTATTCAAAGAATTCAGAGTGATGAAACAATTTCACTTGCATCTTATGATAGTATACAACAAAATAATCTCAGTTTTATAGAATCTATAAGTGACGATGAGAATATGATCAGTCAAATAGAAAGTGAACAGGTTAAAACTGATGTCACCCCGTCTTTATCCCCACTTTCAAAACCATCATCACCAATGTGCATTTTGCCACACTTGTCGACTTCAACTGTTGGTAACCTACACTCACCACCTAATAATTTCATCGACTTCAACGAAAACAAGTTGGAACTGTACAACGATGTAGAAGAAGATGATAGTAGCGAGGGAAGTGATGAAGAGAGAGAGGAAGGTGAAGTATTCGAAGATGTGGATGATGATGACGATGATAGCGATGAAGACGATGATGACTCATGTGACAGCGACACTGATGATACTGACAAAAGTGCTGCTGCTATTAGATATTGTGATTACTCTGGTACAATCAAGAAAAAGCATTTTTCTCACCTTAAATAGATATAGACAGATAAAGACTAATGGAAGACATGAGATTTGATGTTAATGTCAAAACACATTCGGCTATATCTATCCAATGCATTTCACGTACATACACATACATACACACACACCTGAAATCGGTGAATTTATCAATTAATCTCCTAAAGTATAAACAAAAGTGGAGTCATTGGTTGCCTTCTTTATGTCTCTTCTAATTGTATCGCCTAATCCTCTCTCTCTCCCTACTCACATGCATTCCCTTCAGTCTATAATAATAAATTTAGGCTTTTTACTTATTTTATCTTTTTTTTAAAAGAATTATTGTAATTTTTATATTTTCAATAGTCACACTTGAAAATTTTGCTTATTTTCAATCGTTGGAAATAAATTGATCTAGATGATGTACATGCTTTTGTAATTTTTCTTTTCTGGGTAGCCTCCCGCTTTGAGTTGCTTGATGACGATAAGGGAAATATCGTTTTTCAGTAGGTTAATAAAAAAGCACAAGATATCCAGCGAAGAGTGTCTCTTGTCAGTGACTCATATTATTCCTTTGGGTTCCAAGTGGGACGTATAAGTCTTCAGCAGCACGTCACCATTTCACTCTGTTCTCTGTCGTCTTTTTTGTGGCTAGTTCCACCAATACCCACAATGGTTTTATTTCCTCCTCATATGGTGTCCTCCATGTCACTCCTAGACGCGTAACTCATCGCCCGTTTCCTATTCAGGTTCCATTTCAGGGCATGATTCTGCTCGATGATATCGTAGTCATGAGCCTAATCCATCTCCATCCTCTTCGGCACATATGTAAGTGATAGATTGTTGGTTGGTTTACTGCCAGAGTTCCTTGTTGCTCTTCCTTGCTGGCTGGCCATCTGACTTTCAGTAGGGAGTGGCGGTAGCTGTGAACGAAATCCTGCTGGTAATATTATCGGTGACGCTCGCCTCAGTGCTCTGAACCTTGTAGAAGAACTGTTTTGACATTATTGTTGTAAATTCGAATCTTGTTCCTGATGTCGAGAACAGCAGATTCCCACACTGATTTCGGACTAATGAAGGTCTGTTTCGCCTTTCCGATCCCTTCTTTAACATAATCCGTGCCGCCTGTAGTTGAAATGAATTGAATGAGATGAATTCCTTCGGATTTCTTCCACATGCTGTTATTTCTCATGTGTCTTCATCACCTGTGTCCTCTCTATGTTCACTTGAAATCTTCTCTTCGCTTTCAGATTCTTCTGCCAACTTGTTGGTTTTCGCCTGTAGATTTCCGAGTCTGTGTGACATTAAAAATAAGTTATCCGCAAACTTTGGATTTTCTAGAGTCTTCTTGTCAGCTCAGTATGTGTCTGTTTTCTCGATCTCCATGGCCTGTCGTATCCTACAGTTCACAGTCATGAATATCAAGAGTGATAGTATGCAGCTTTGTCTTACTCCTGTATTCACTTCACAGGCTTCTTCGTTGAGCTTTCCGTTGTGAATCACTTGGCGTGTAGTGTTATCCTATAGCTTCATTCGTTTGAGATTGAGCTCAACATCGGTGTACTCGGTTTGACTGATTCTAGAGAACCGAATCAGTTTTAACCACTCGCAAAGCGGAATGTGAATTTCAACTATCGAGCGAAGTTCTGATCAGATGATACAAGCAAAGTTGCTGCTGTTGTGTCTGATACTCTTAGGCGTTTCACAAACACGTCAAAGGTGATACAGAAACCTTTGTCATTGGGTAGACTGAACTGGTTCGGCTATCTCAGCTGACTTCAAATGCATACATCAGTGACGAGTTCAGTTTTACACAAGTGAAACGACCGTCCAGTATTTAGCCTACTTTTATCTTCCTAGCAAGTACTACTGGCTGATGTGATTGATATACGACTACTCATTTCAGTCAATCACTAGTATACAGTCTCAGAACAATTTGTTGTCCGCTGACCTAGCCAACTGTTATATATCTACTATTGACATTTTGAGCACAATTTATTGTTCACAATCCTATGAAGATACATAAATTTCACTGTTCTTTCATAGTTCCATGTTTACTTATCCCAAGATTTTTCGGCAATAATACTTTCTAACGCATCTTTTTGGTGCTGATTCTACTGAGATTTTACGGGTCCAGTTTGAATGGTTTAATTTAATGTCTAAAACTAATAATACAAGTAGGATATTTAGTACTAACTAATGAGATACATAAACCAGGTTACCCTATATGACAAACAGTTGACTTTGGAATTATCTATACACTAAGCATTTATATCATATCCCATCAGAAATTGTTTGAACACCAGGTTAACTAATTCATATTAAATGGAAACGAAGTTAAACGACACTTGAATAGAGAATGATGAAAAACGGTCTACTTACACACCAATCACTACGGTCTTGGAAGCAGTTAGGAAAGAACTCACCTCTGATCCACAACTTACTCATTGGACCAAAGTACCAACTGAAGAAATTATCTGAGCAATTCAATTATGCCACACGTTCACTGTCTTCTAATCTTAGGGCAAAATATATAAACAAACAGAAGGCATAGCAATGGGATCACCAATATCCTCAATTGTAGCAGATGCCTTTCTGAATAGTTAGCAAAATATGACTGTTGAAACATTTAAGTCTACTGCAAAGATATGGCGCAGTTATGTGGATGACACTTTCACAGTGTTGAGAATAGGACGTATATCTAGTTTCTCCACACACACACACACACACTTATGCACACATGAACTGAATAGTAGGGAGGAGGATAAGATTTGCTTCTGAGTGAGAAAATTAACAGACGGCAAGATTAACAATGTTCGATAATTAAATAAAACGAACAGAAAGTAAATGATCGTAATAGAAGGGCACAGACTATAATATATCGAGCACGGTGGGCTGAAATGTCAAAAGCAGAACATAGACTCGAGTCGAAACACTTTATAATTACCAACCGTCTCAACAGAAGAAGTCAAAGTTATGTACAACAAAAGAGCTAGGCTATAACTGTTCAGCGATCACCTGGATCTGAACTGACGCCTTCTTTCGAATTCGACCCACTATACTATACACCAGCGTTTATAAAAACCGACACAGTCTAATAGATATTCAGATGTTAATTTATCTTGTCCTTTATCTGTGAAAGCAGGCTTAGTTAAATGTCTGACACACCGGGTAATAACACTAAGTAATGCATCAAAATGCCTAAATGATGAAATGGAACCGACAAAAGAAGAAGCCTTAGTGCTAAATGACTATGACAAACAATTATTATCAAAATGCTTACAAAATAAAGAAATATTACTGACACTGTTGTCTACCACAAAAATAAGAAGCAATGTAAGACATGCATTCTGTTGTCATATAGGTAAGGAACATCTGAAACGTTGAGTGGGCTTCATAGAAAAGAGGAATTCCGGCTGGTATTCTAACCCGTAAAACTCGCTCAAGAACAAACTTTGTGGGTCAAAGTACTTTACTAAGTGGGTTAAATATAACAGCCCTAGTGTATAAATCACCCTACAATGACTATGAAGATATTCCAGTAGACTGGAGTCACTTAACTTATCAGACCAATTGAGGAGTAAACTCCACGATTGCTATACAGGCAGTGACACAAGCACATAATACGGTAGGACAGAAATGCATTTTTAAAAGTAGGTGGGAAGAGAGGTTGATCACCAATCCATGTTGATTGCATCTACACCTAAGAAGTACAGTAGGAATCATGCAACATAATTATTAGAGATATCACATTACCAATAAAACTAAAGGATAAGAAATAACAGAACTAATCTAAACTAAATCTGATAGTTATGTGATCACCTTGATATAATTATTAGTAATAAATTATGTGGGGAATTTCATCCAGTAAATAATACGATTCCATTGTGTGATATATCCATCCAATAGAGAAATGGGATTACAAATACCACAGTGTCAGATGTTTACACGTATATTCAGATTATATGATTTGTTGGCATTTGGGATTAATTCCAACTGCTCTCTCTTCGTCATGAGCTAAGGAGGACTGGGTGGCTGTTTCATCTTACATTTGTAATTACTCTATTATAGATTCATGCGTATAACACTGTGTAGCATATAATAAATGCTTCTTATAAATACCCAGTTTTGAAGAATGAGTGGGAATGGTTATATGCGTAACCAGAAGCATTTCTCGTCTCTAGTGTAAATAAAGGTTAAAAGAAACAACAAAAGTTCTTTTATTTACTTGTATTGTGGATCATATACACAAAACTAAGTGTCTTTAAAAGATCATTTTAGGGTGAAATTGGCTTTATAAAGGAGATCTGTAATCATCAATTCATTCAGCCTAATGAGGTCGCATCACTTTCCTAGGCCACGGAGTATTTGATGCTACTTCAATAAAATAAAGGAAGATGTTAAATACAACTCGACTAGCTGGATAGTACAATATAATGAACTGTTACTTTTAGGTCAAGACATGGCAACAAACACAACTAATTAAGAACAATAATAATAATAGTCACTTTATTTCAGAAAATAATAACAATTCTTATTACAGAATGGAATTTTCAGCGATTTAAAATGTCTTGGTTTCAACTGAAGGAAACATTGTGTGTTAGGGTAAAAAGCAACATGAATTGTATGAACAACAGCCTTGAATATTACTCTAAGCAGAAGAGACATTTGTAAATCTGGTGAAACGAGCACAATAAAGCAAAATGATTTTTAACTGAGTCTGGTTTTATTAATAAAAATAAAGAAGAATTGAGCTAGGCTGATTAAGTCATGGAATGAATCAAACTGGGTCACAGAAACTGAAAAGCTTTTAGTAACCTTGGTGAATGAAGTTCAAAATTCACCCTGTGTTTCATTTCATTTTGTTGAAGCTACAGTATGCTTGCCTTATTACTATATAAATGCAGAGAATAATCTGTGTACAAATGTGTAAGATTATGCTGGAAGTAGTTGATTTTTAGTAATCCCAACGTGATCTGACAATGAAATGTTCAGCATTTCTGTTGGCGACTTTGTCGGCCGTACTTACATCTACTTGTTACGGAAATACTCTGAATATTGGTAAGCACGGACGTTTATTCATTTCATGATAAGGAATAGTACCTACGATTTTTTGGCACAAGTCATAACCAAATATATATATATATATATATATATTGATGCAAATAATTGGAACAAACCCGTAGTGATATTTTTGAAATACATTAGGATTTAATTGGTGGATAGTGACTAGCAGTGAAATCCAGGATAACGCGCATTTCGTCCTATCTGGGACTCGTGGTCAGCTGGATGTACCTGCATTCCTCAGTGAGCGATGATGTTCCTCGCAACGAGTCTCGAACCCAGTGCCCATAGTTTCAAACACCAGCCAAAGCGTTATTCACTAGACCACCTGGGCTACAAGAGCCACCAGACTTCCTGTGCAACAGGTCATATTAATTATTAAATTGAATTTTTGATTTTCCCGTCGATTGACTGGACTGAATTGCTCGGTCTCAGGTTGACATGTCGGCTTCTTGAGTAGATGCTTCGACGATGTGTCGGCATTTAATTGGTATTTAATTAAATAGGACGAAATGCGCATTCTGGTTTCCATTGCTAGTCCACTTCCACCAATTAAATACTAATCAAATGCCCAGACATCATCGAATTATCTGCTCAAGAAGCTGACATGTCAACCCTGAACCGAGCACTTCGGTCCAATCAATCAACGGGAAAATCTAAAATTGAATTAAAACATTAGTATTTAGTTTTGGAACCTCGATGTCTGGTGTCATTGGGAGAAATGTACTGTTTTTCTTTAAGTGGATATAGATAAATTCTGAAGAAATCGAGGTAGATAACCTACTGGATAATTATTTGGCTTTTTAGACGATTGGTGCTATGTTCCCGTCTCCAGAAGAACATCACCACTCATTGCTGATTCAGGTACATCAAGTTGACGAGTGTCGAGCAGAAGGAAAAGTCTGACTGATTTCCACTGTATGTCCCGTGTGGATCAGGCGTTTGGTAATTACAATTGAGAACACTTGCTGCTTTTCATATGGAGACTTTTAGGGATATGCTCGGAAAATCTAGTAGATGTTCTCCTCTCAGTCCTTCCGACTAACTTGCTGTCGCAGGTGTAGATGAATTGGTAAATGCAGTTGGAATTGACTTGTGGAGCAGGATGCTTTATTACTTTTCACTGAAATGACGAGCATACTGTGTTGTAAAGTGGAATGTGTCTGGCGGCGGGAAATGTACTTTTCAATGCACCCTTAATTCGTTTTCCAGTCTTTGTGAATACCCCTCCCGTCCTCTTTGTACGCTAGACAGATACAAAGTGGTTTCTTTTCGACTATTTCAGGTTTCGGTCTAGGTATACTTCTACTCTAATATTTTAATCTGAACTTTCGTGGGTATCCAGTCTCTGTAAGGTTTTTATTCGACAATTGTGAGTTCCTGTTCATTTGTATCTTCTGAACATAACTCCCTAGCTGTGCTAAAGAGCATTTTTCCCAGGCTCTGTTTGTATCCGATTGGACAAAAGCTGTGATAATTGAAGTAGACTGAATAGTCCAATTTTTCATTCCTATGGATGATTTCAATCAAAACTGAACACGCTCACCTTGATCACACTATCTTATGAATAGTGTGCATCAGATATTTTAAATAAAGGTGACAACTGACTGACATCGTTTGCTTTTTTCTTGTTGTTCAAATTCGTTGCTCAGGTGTTATCTAGTAATGTTAGTCTGAGGAAAAAATTAAATATGTGCATGGAACTCGACAAAGCAGTTCTGTTAGTCACAGATCCTCTGTTACTTGATTTCTCTAAAGGTTTAATCACTTTTTCAAGGCATGTCTGAGTTGTGAATACCTTGCAATTAGATCAATCAACTCAGAGGATACAAGTAAATCAAAATCACCCACCCACTTCAGGCACAAATCTTCTCTACTATTTCAAGTTCCTACTAGGTTTCACTAGCCAGATTTATTCACTGTTGTCTTTACATGATCACGTCATTTCAAACAACCTTCAAATCTCTTCACAATAATTTTCTTTTCGAAGTAAACTTGATATGTGAAGTAGTAACACGAGTTGTAATTCACTGAAATAATTCTGATTTCCATAGAACTCAACTAGTTTTTAGATAAGAAATCATTACTGTCAGAGAGTGCGTCGGTGGCATAGCGAATAGGACGCTCGCCGACCATGCACATGGTCCGGGGTTCAATCCCCGGCCGACGCAATCCTTTACCTCACTAAGCCAGAAATAATGCTGGTGAAGAGGAAAGGTTGGGCATGAGGCTAGCAACCCCATTCTGTAGAAACAAACACCACTGCTACAGAAACTTCAAGCCACTAGCTTGAAGCCCTATATTCCACTGGGAACGTGAAGGAAAAAAAACTGTCAGAGAAATCAGATGGAGAATATCTATTGGCAATGAATTGCCGCAGTCCTTATGATCACGAAATATACCCACCCATTTATTCATAAGGAGAACACAGTTTCGAGTTCAATGAAGAAATATTACTTCTCTACCTGTATGGTCTTATTTCTGTTACGAAAATGGCTGATGAAAGCTACTGGAAATTGCTCAGTCAAGGCAGACACACATGATAGCGATAAAGATAATGACTTGCAGATAATCCTTGCTGATGATTGACAGAAAGCACGAAATTCCGGTTTTACAATCTCTTACTGATTGCCCTCAAATACATAACTATATATAACTTACCTGAGAGCTTCATCTCTTAAATAAAACACAATGTTGGTTGTTAACTATGCTGAGTGACTAAGTGAGGTTACAATATCCCTGCTGATTTCGGAGTTTCACTGATCAAAAATTAATTACGTATATTAAAATAACGTCATTCTAAAGAAACAGTAGTCGAATAGTCACATGAATGAATGTCAAAATGAATACAATCTTCACATCCTTGATTCAAAAGACTGGCAAGAAGTCTTACGTATAACAAAAAAAACCAGTAATTAAAGCTTCTGTTTCTCCCCTGTAGCATTGATTGGGATATAACCTAAGTCGTTTGTCCCAGACTTTCATTCTTTATCAGTTCGTCAGTGACATAAAATTTCTGTGGTTGTAAGTTGCTTCAGGATATGTTGACACTTCGGATACACAGAATCAGTTTTATCATCCGGATAATTATGAGTGTCATTGGTCGGATGGTGGTAATGAAACAGTAAGCAGTCTGGCTTTTTATTCCTTCATGTGTCGGTTAGTAGCATCACTTCTGCATGCTTGGAATATGGTGACTACGATTTGAAGACTGTGATGCTCTGTAATTCTATATTCTAATGTAACGGGAAGAGGAAGCCAGATGCATGTGATACTGAGGAAAATAGTGTTCCCTTCTTCGAGACTTCAACCTGCACCAATCAGCACTCCTATAATTAATCCGCTTGACAGTTCTCTTCACTGTGAATTTATATTATAACTGTAGTCCAGATTAAAGGTTCCTGAGGCTTGTTTGGAATGTAGCTGGTCAGTCAAAGCTGATTAGGAAGTTGAAATGTGAGAAAACAGTAGGTATTCCATAGATAACCGTCGGTTTATTTTGTTTTCTCATAGGTATAATTTATGACAATGAACTGGGAATATCTGGAGAAGCTTTGATGAGACGGTTCAATGAGTTAAGGGCCAAAATGGAATATTATGCTGATTATCCGATCAGAAATTTTTCTCTACCAAGCCCACCTCCATTAAACATAACTATTAATGAATTTACAGTTGGTCAAGGTTAGTCTCACAAATTTTCGCCTTAATACTTATACTACCGATAAATTAAGTGCAATGATAATCATAGTTACTTTCAGTTGCACAGGATTATGTTTGTTCTGGTGACTTCTGCAATACACCGTTTATCTAAGATGGGATATTTTACCTCTGTTCAATGTTTTACCATCCCTTTGCCTATCGATGTCATTAGAGACGTGTTTGAAGAAAATGTTCAGTGTATCCCGCACAATCTCAAAAACATTCCTAGTATCGTCTGATGAGAGCTTCAATCTACACTCAATATTTCCATCTTGTTATGTGGGTGCTTTGAACTGCGTAAAACTGGGTACACCACTGATGCTGTTGACCTCAAATGAGCCACCTGGTGTTTAGATCATTTCAAGTGGGCAAGCATGTGAATGGTGGGCATTTAGAGCATTTCTAGAGCAAATGTCAACACCAAGTGTACGATTTCAGATTCATACATTCCATTCTGCACCGCATAAACAGTCACTAGACTTTCACTGGAACGTATTTCTCCTTGATGAAATCTAGACGCCAAGTCATGTGAAAGAAGGTTCATTTCGTTCTGTCCCGATTACATTTCATTCAAATAGTTTCTTACTTCTCTTAACTCAGATGATAAATAGTTTCATACGAA
The DNA here is from genome assembly GCA_944472155.2 of Trichobilharzia szidati. Taxonomy (NCBI): domain Eukaryota; kingdom Metazoa; phylum Platyhelminthes; class Trematoda; order Strigeidida; family Schistosomatidae; genus Trichobilharzia; species Trichobilharzia szidati. The sequence goes on from OX235272.1 coordinate 94,668,881, forward strand.
GATGCATTCTAGAGGGATCATTCAAGTTTATTTTGCTAATGTTGAGTTGATAATAAGGCTGATATTTTGTTTTCAAGCTGAGATGCTACTCAGACAAAATTAGCCAATCAAAGGTCTCGTCTAGAAAAAGTTAAAATTCATCATTCATTTATCATTGAAGTTCAGTTTGCAAAATAAAATTGTACAAATCAGTGGATGAAAGTCTGGAAGCCAAAATTATTCAAATCACAACTTGTTATACTATAAATGACAATCAAGAAATGCGGCTAGCAATTGAGTGCTGTTCAGCCACTTATCTCAGTCAAGCAGTAGTATTTTAGGTGAAATTTTGATGAAGAAACATTGACAGATAGATGTATTCCGTCTGTAGTTATCAACGCAGAAAATTTCTGTCAATTCAGCTTTATTTTCTACAAGAAATAGCTGACAATTTACACTCGCTGATATACATACAGTAAATTATTGAGAGAATTTCAATATACCTGGAACTATCTATGATGTGTATGTTTGTTTGAATATGGAGAGCTCTATTGATTTCTTCTGTTTTTGATTACATCCTTTTTTTTTGATTCAGCCTGCAACTTAATCCAAAATAATGTGCATGTGATTATAAGTTTGACCATCTGCTCCGTGGCACAGTTAATCGAGTCACAAACTTCACCACATAGAATAACACATGTGGCCATACCTAGACCAGCATGCTCTAGAGATTCCATCGATTCGAGTGCACTGTCAGACTCAACAACAATATGGATTCAACCAACACCTGAGCATACAAGCAGAGCTATATATGAATTAAGCGAAACTGAACGTGCTGCTTTAGCTTTGCTTCTAAGTGATTCACCTACTTGTAAGTAGTATAATAAATAAGTTAAATAATATATTATTTATTCTAGTATTGGTATTAATTATCTTTGTGACAAATTGTTCCAATGGTTATCTGAGAAACATAACTACACTATCAATACTCTAGATATGAATATTAAACTCTCCGAGGAGCAATTTATTCATCTTTGTGAACACAGCTGGCTCAGCCCATGTATCATATAGTTGAATGCATTGACCAATTCATCGTCTTTAATGCACTGATCATTGATGAAACCTTGAACAGATATAGAAGATCTAACTAGAGATTTCAAACTTGTATCACCTTTACAGATTGCAAAATATCTACCCACCTATAAAACAGAGTGTATACTAACCAATATTCCACTCTGTTCTATTATGCCTATATCAGGCTATTCCACAGAAAGTAAGCATGTGAAGAAATGAAAGAAATTTGACAATAAGCGTCTTCGTTTAGTTGAGGCAACACAGATGAGACTGAAAGCAGACAATGGTCGATGAATGATACTAATAATCCTTATCATTTGAGATGAATTGGGGCATGTATCACGATAAGCACTATCAATTGCTGGTGAATTGAGTTGAAACTGAATATTCAAGGTAATCTGAACACAAACGCTGCGTAATCCTTTGAGACTTTTGACTGTTGGGGTAAGCCATACTTCACGGAGATTCTGGAAATATTGAAAATCAGTTGTGCTGACCTCTTCGTGAAACAATCCGAAGACATATGTAGTGAGAATTCGAGGGGATTTCACCAACTTTGTCCATGAATATATGATCAGGTTTGATTTTTCCCCTCATTTTTGTGTGATGTCTTGAATTAGACCGATCCGAAGTAATCAATCTGTGTACAAAGATTTACATTGTTCCCTTTGTCTACCAATGGATTAATTTGTCACTGGACATATTTTAATTTCAGAAGTCATAACATTGATAAGTGCTTTAAATTTGCCTCAATTGTGATTGCTTCTAAACTCCACTGAATACTTACTCGCAGCTAAGACAATTCAACCTTACAGATTACTTTTATGTATTTGGCAATAGAAACAATGAAATTTGAATTTTAATCCTTATAGTCTCCATTATTACTGATTCTTCGAATGAATCATATTTAATGGTATAATGTTTGAATGCTTATTGGATGGAAGGATTGTGATTACACATAATCTTCTGCATGTCGTCATTGATATTATCACTATTATTATCACTATCGCTACCATCATAATTTATAACATTTTTACATGTTTTCCGACTAATTTATCAGGGTAATTATTAAGTTTCAAGGCTTCTCTTATATGTCTCACTTCCTGTCTTAGATTTTCCTTGGTGCTACTTAGCTTTTGTGCTCTATCACTTAAACATTTCACCAATCCTATTTTTACTGACATGGGATGGGATGATCGGAAGTTCAAATATCTGTTTCAATGTGTGGGTTTCCTATAAAAACACTGGTGTTTAACTTCCCATCTTCTTTCCTTTTTACGCTACAATCTAACATTGGAAGTTCCCCTTCCTGATATTCCAGTTCATATATGTGAATATATCTTCCACAACCGGGGATATTGGTGACCCCCTAAGTTTGTTTGTATATCTTACCCTGGAATTTAAATACTGTGGAAGTCAGGCATAGCTGCACTAACAGCATTGTGTTCTCAAGTAGCACTTTCGTCCTAAGTTCGAGTTCTTGGTCAAAAATGAGTTCATTTCTGACTACCTCCATAGCCATATTTATCGATATACGTGTATATAAACCGACAATGTCAAAACTAACCATTTTTTTTCTTCATTATCTAATTTTAAATTATCCTATCTATGTTTTAGTGCATAAGAATTTGTTAGTCTAGATTTTGAGTGGCTTTTGAGGGGATTTAATACCATGGCTAAATATTTAGATAATTCATAAGTAGGTGGATTTCTAAAATCAACTATAGGTCTAATAGGGTTTCCTGACTTGTGACCTTTAACAACACCATACATCCTACTGGGATTATTATTTTTGGTCATTGAATTAAACCACTTAGACTCACCTACAAACGGCTTCATTCGGCATATAAGGTCCGCTGTGGTGATTGTGATTATTAACAATAAAAAATATTGTTCGAAATCGCGTCATCCAGTAAATACTAATACTGTTTCACTGTGTGATACATTTAATAAACAAACTAATGTTGAATTAGCAAAATCTTTAAATAACTACATTTTCAAGCCTAATATTAAATTAAACCATTAGCAGTTAAGGCGAAGGTTTATGCTAAAAGTATGACTGGACAACAAGATGTCTAATAAAGTAACTGCTGTTCTTACAGGCACACAGAACAGTCATCTCTTTTGACCTTTCCATGAGCTTAGGGAGGAGCAGAAATTATTGGGAGAAGAATAACTGGATTGGGTTCTCATTCAAGTTATTTATTGCATTTCGATATTGAACCCAACCCTCAGCATTATCATTATTATTGTAAATGGTCATAATAACTTCGACTGTTACTGTTAAATAGAGATAAACACGACAGAATGTAAAAGTTTGAATTTAGGAGACTGATCTGAAACTGATCTGAGATATAATCATCATTTCAAATATTGATAAAAGCACAAAAACAAACTTGCTCTTGAAACACGTGTTCATGCTTTACTGAATAATGTTGACGATAGACTATTTTTCTGTCTTCTATGTGTTTGGACGATAATCACACTTTTAAACCATTATCATGCCGTAAAACTATGTTGTGACAATTCCTAACACTAAGTTATACGTGGAATAACCACAATCATAACTAAATAGTCATTCATACATTGAAGAGAATAAAAAACTTGAGCAAAGAATATCCTTTTCGATAACTTTCTCGTCTGTCTGTACAATTACATATATATGTATATATGTTTAGATACACAGAATATTCAAGAATAGTCGTCATTAACAATATTGGTGTTTTTGTTAAGTAAGACCCATGAAATTACAGTTCACGAAAGATGCATAAATTATAATAAGCACACAAATGTAATAGCGAATCGAATATCATATAAAAAATTAGAGGAGTTTCCACAACAAAATGAGGACCATTAAAATTTTGATAGCCAAGGTAGGGACAGTGTCTGAACCAACTTCTCTGGGAGACATAAGTTAGGTATCTTAATGTGAATCTCAATGGCCTCAGCAATATGTGGTAGACGAACTCTTAAAGTAAAGTTAAGATTAGTTGTTGTGGGGTAGATGACTTTGAAAACCTGGTTAACATCAATCTTGTATTCTGTATCCACGTGATGAAACAGTATAGAACTATGAATGAACTTTGTTCGTCCTTTACTCAATCACACAGGATGGTGTTCGGAAATCTGACGATAAACACGACTGATTGTACGGCCTGTGCATCTAACTGGTTCACTAGACAGCAGGGTCAGTCAAATTGGTAGATACACATAGAAGAGGCGAAACTAGACAATTATCTTTAACTCCCTAACTAAAATAGGAGTAGTTTTGAGGACACAGCATACTACAGCCGCATTTCTTAGGCGTTGTGATAATATCTCCGAGGGACTGATGTTGTGAGACTAAGACCTTCCTTTTCCGGAACTATTGGTTCGTACTTTCGCCTGCCTTGACTCTTGATTCGCATTCTTATCGACGAATTTTATGGGTAACCGTTCTCACTCAGCAAATGTTTAATAATATTAAGCTCTTCATTGATACATTCATCACAGTAGATTGCGCTTGCTCTGTGTATCAAGCACTTTATGAAATTGCGTTTGTATTTCAAAGGCATAAAGCTGAAAATATGAGTATAGTGACCAGTTTATTTAGGCTTTCTTTTCACACCTCTTGTTACTGTATCATCCTCTTTTCTGGTCATGAGGGCGTGTAGGAATGAAACACTAGAGTGTCTTGCTTTCTCGATGGAAACATTTATTGCAGGATGTACATCGTTAATTTGTCGATAGGAATGTTCTTTACTTCATCCTCATCTTTCATAATCAAAAATGCATCATCCATGTAGCGACAGTAGAATTCTAATTCATCAATTACATCTGCAAAGGCCCATTTTCTGCTTTCGCAGGGAAAGTGTCGGTTAGAATGGTTTGTAGTGGTGAACCCACTGCCACACCATCGATCTGTCTGTATAGTTCCCTAATAAGTAAAAAGTGAACATTGATTGCGCATTCCAAAAGAAGCTATTTTATAAGAGATGTTGGAAGGCAAACATCGATGTTTCGTCTTATGAGTTCTTCGCATAGAAAGTCTACTGTCTCCATAAGTGGTACATTGGTGAACAGGGAAGATACATCGAATGATATCATGAATTTATTGTCAACATTTAAAACTGTCATCATTTCAACAAATCCAAAGGTATCTTTTAGGCTGTGTTTTACCAATTCAGTTTGTAGAGGCTGAAGGAGTTTCACTAACCATCTGGCTATGAAATGGTATGGTGTGGTGAATTTAACTTACCTAATACCGGTCGAAGTGGTAAACCATTTTGTGCACTTTCAGTGAACCATATAATCTTGGTGTGAACGTTGCAGTGGGTGTTCAGTGAAGTAAACTGACTTTGTGAGACAAAGCCTTGTTGTTTCAGTCTTCTCAATGTCTCAGCTAACTGTTTCTCTTTCTTTTCAATCGGATTTAGACAAGATGGGATATGCAATTAAAAGCGTTCTCTGAGCTACAAATCTTCTCTATTATTTCAAGATGGGATATATTGGAATTTTAGATTGTCATTAAGAACAGTATTCATCTTCTCGAAGTAATCCGCTTTGTTCATGAACAACCACTCCTGAATCCTTATCCGGTCTTTTTATTAATATGTTATCTTTTTTTGGAGAATATCTAGGCCTTGTTTATGTTTTTTGGTTAAAATACTATCCGAATTGCGTTTACTAATCAACATAATTATAGCAACAATCGACCAGGGTGTACTTAAGTATTTCAACAGCTTCAGTCGATGAGGATGTTAATCCTTCGGTTTGAGTGTAGTGACCTTCAGACTGACCTTGTGCATCCATTTTATTAATTCTTACATAAGTATCACAAAATTTGGGACTCAGCGATAAAACTTGCAGATACACTTCATCCATCAATATACTGTTGGACTGACATTCTTCTTCTTCTTCATAAGCTGCTACTAGTTAGTTAAAAGTTGGAGTCTTCAGTGGATTTCCAAGTGCTGATTTACAGGCATTCGACTGATATCAAGTTAGACCACTAACTGACATCATTAAAATGTTACTGAAGACTAGGGAATACTGGATGGCTAATTATCCTGGGAACAACCCCCTATGGAACCAAGGCTACCTATTGCTGAGGAATTCCAAAACTAGGACTCAATATCTATCCAGTAGCCAGTGGTTTCTATTGGTGCCAGTTGGCGATATTGCTGAGTGTTGGATAGAATAACAACGCCTACAACTCATCAACTCAAATGTAATCTTCCTCAACCAAAACATTTCAAGTCTAACTTTTATTTCATTTTTGCTTTCACATAACAGTAGAAGTGGAGGCAGTTTTGGATTTAATCTTACAATCAGAAATGAACAATGAAAAATTCGTGCCATACTTTTCAACTCAAATGTATTCCAATCATAATCTATCGAATATTTTCTATCCAACTTCAAGTATACACAGAACAGTCGATGATTTACTGAATCGAGTGAAAAATTCACAAAAGCAAATATCATCGAAATTTCTGTTGACTCATATATTTCAACTGCAGGTGAAACCACTTGATCCGGATCAGCTGTATTCGGTGAGTAGGTAGCATTTTCAACGATTGATGTTATGCAGCATGCTGCATGTTACTGAATAATCCAGTAATCTATATTTAGCTAAAAATGTATCCAAATTCTATTTTAATTATAATTATTATTCCCTTAGCCTCCGAGTAAAACATGGGGCTTTGGCAGAAAATCACCAGTCGATTCTGTCCACTTTTTTAACTGTCGTTTCCTACAGGCATGAAATTAATTGAGCTGTATTCATGCTCCTTGCTTATCCATCCACTCGTTTTGTGGGTGTGTGTGTGTGCAAAGGAAATATAAACATAAGATCAAGGTTAGTGTAGTTTCTCACAGATAGAGATGGAAAGAAAGAGGCTTTGGATGTACTCGAGAAATTTAGTTAGCTTAAGTTGTCATGAATTATAGGATGCAGTGATAATTGTGTGTCATTTGTGTGTTATTGCAAATCCATGGTGTACAATAAAAGGGATTGAATATAACCTCAAATTAGTTTGAGAAACATTGTTATTTTTAGGTCATTTACATGCCTTGAATGAAATCTGAAATGACTGAATTTAACTCAGCTTAGTATACACACTCCAACAATAAATAATAATAATGAACAATGCTCAAAATTGCGCTGAAGGGGATGTTGTCCAGAAGGAAGACGAAAACTCCGCAACTAAACCAACCAGCTCAGAGTGTGATGAGAGTAATTCAAGTCAATGTTTATGTCCCAAATATTGGTCATGTGAAAAAACAAGAACAAAGACTGACTCAACAGCCGATCACAGCAGACTTTGCGTAGGCGGATACAATTAGCAAATAGATGATCTGACCTTCAGGAAACAACCACAAAGAGATGAAAGATTAACCTTCAGTGAGAAACAACCATCAGAAGACTGTGTTTGTCTGATAACAATAATCTATAATAATGTACATGAAAATCTATAAATATTTGTTGATTTCCTTAACAAACGATCTGTTGCCTGGCCCTTGTCTTCTGTTCTAGATAAAATATCCAGAAACAGGTTCTCTTCTCCTGGAACATGAAAGATCGTGAAATCATACTCTTGCATGCGCAACATCCATCGTGACAACTTCCTACGTGGGTCTCTGGTGGTTCTCGGCCACTGCAACGGCTTATAATCAGTCTCTACGGGGAACCGTTGACCAAGTAAATACGGTCTCCATTTGTCTAGCGCACCCACAACAATCGCCAAACACTCCTTATCAATTGTTAAATACTTCTGTTCCATGTGCGTTAAAACACGCTGGTGTATTCGACGACTCCGTCACCCTGTCTGAGTACTGCCCCTATTCCGTAATCGCTAGAATCGGTAGACACTATGAATGGCTCTTCCGGCACCGGTAGTCGCAGCGTCATTCTCTGGTGATCCATCAGCTGTTTGATGCAATCAAATACCCTGTGCGAGTCTTCCGACCAGACAAACTTTGACTCGCCTAATAGCTGGTAAAGCGACACAAACCAACAAAGACACCAGCACCAAGAAGATCAAGCCAACTGACACCAAATGTGATCGCAGAAGACAATGGCCAGGCAACAGATCGTTTGTTAAGGAAATCAACAAATATTTATAGATTTTCATGTACATTATTATAGATTATTGTTATCAGACAAACACAGTCTTCTGATGGTTGTTTCTCACTGAAGGTTAATCTTTCATCTCTTTGTGGTTGTTTCCTGAAGGTCAGATCATCTATTTGCTAATTGTATCCGCCTACGCAAAGTCTGCTGTGATCGGCTGTTGAGTCAGTCTTTGTTCTTGTTTTTTCACATGACCAATATTTGGGACATAAACATTGACCTGAATTGCTGTCTACCAATTTAGCTAGCAGACAGCTCTCACCACAAAAGAACACTAATAATTGCAAATAAATAATAATATTAAATGTCAATGATGCTTACTGATCAGCAAATCTTGCAATTAATAGAAAGTTGACACTGATGTAGAATAAGTCTAATTTATAGCGAAATTAATGATACATGCATAAAACATTGTCTTTTTGCCTCTTATTTTTGCTCGCATAACACAAAGGTGATAACATTAAATGTCAGTTATTCGGACAGCATGATAACATAAAGTGTAAGGACTATGTAATACAATGCAGACTTAAAGTGCAGTTTGATGTTATTATGCGTCTTCTAGAAGCTTTCGGACAGAAACCACTTATATACACTAACGGTGTATATCAGCCATCTATATTTACTTAGATATACCGACTGAGTTAGGTATTACTAACCAATCAGGCCACACAATCACAAATAAATCACCATCGTCTGGCAGAAAGGCATTTGGTAATGGTTTGTTTAACTGATACAGCATTTCACCTAGCTACAATAAACGTCGACGTCTATACCTCCTAATAAAAGTCAATCTGAATGGAGAATATTCTTTTCAATAAATTCTCTTCAGGTCCTTACAATTAACATAAATGATGCATTTCTACTTAGTATAACAGATTAATAGTTATTGGTTGACAAAATGAGTGGTATTCGTGTGACAATCAGCTTGGCTGAATACAATTACAAAATATTGTGAAATGATGGTCATTAGTCATAACAGCTTCAATGCAATGTGTGAAAGGGAAATTTACAAGTCAGTTGAAGGTTGTATAATAGTGTCAGGTGTGTGGTGAGTACAAAAAAGTAAGCAATGTAGATGAGATAGCAAGACTGCGGTATACAGTTCACAATAAAGTAACCAACATGTGAAATGAAACAGGTGGAGGTATAGACTGAGGAAAGTGACCATATCACAAATTTTAAGTCACAGTAGATTTTCTAATATTTTATTCCTCCACGTTTTGAGTGTCACATAGGGCTTCAGGCTAGAGCTTTGAAGCCTTTGGAACAGTGGTTTTATTTTCACAGGATGGTGTTGCTAGCCTAACACCTCTCAACCTCTCCTCTTCACTGGATCTACTGCTGGCTAGGCGAGAGTAAGGAGTGTGCATCGGCAGAGGATCGAACTACAAACCTTATGCATGGTCAGTGAGAATTCTACGGCTACAGCACCAACGCACAAGTTACATTAGTAGTAATGGAAAATTCGATAGTATAGGAAGAATGATAGAATAAAGCGTGCTAAGCATAACACATTATGGCTAAAACTATTAGGATGAAGGAAGTTAAAAAAGGACAAAAATTATAAACAAAGCAGAAGAAAAAAGAGATAAGAGGAAGAGGCAGTCTCAGAGAGGAGAAGAAATTCTTTGGTGCAGGTTTGATCACAATAGGGAACAGCTACTGAACGTGTTCTTTTCAAACACAAATTCCAGGTTTAATCTATCTTATTGCTACAGTTTCAGCTATACATGTAGAAGACGAAGGCGAACTGTCTGTCATAATGACTTCAGAATGTGGCATACAAGCCTGAAGGTTATGTTAGCGTCAATGTGACGTACTGTATTGTGGCAGAAATGAACATTTTATGCATTTGATTTCCCTCTAACTGAATTCAGCTGGTAAATGCTCTTCAGTCCATAGACTCAGCTGAGTAACTGTACACCATATATAACATGAACTACATGAACGGTTGAAATGGTATATGCACAAGGAAGAAATACGATTAGCGTTTCATTTCGGGATGAATAGCTGCTGAAGGATAGAAAGAGATGTGCAGAGTAAAAAGTCTTCTTTATCTCTGTGGTTAAATGTTAAACTATAATCTCCGTAGGAGTACCTATCTCCCTTGAATCGCTAGTTCATCCTGGCGAACATTATAACCTTTTATAAACCTCTTTGCATATATCCATTCACTTTCAGAATATCTCGAATGACCTGGAGTTCTTTCTTCACACAGTCTTGGGAGCAAAGCCACCTAATTTGTCACACGAATACTATTTATTCTATCGCTGAATAACTAATCTGTGATGGCATAACTGACTGCCATCGTAACGACAAGTATTATATTTGTACACTGTAAGAACGTGAATCGAATTTGCTGAAATGTGTATTCTTCGTTCAGATTGACTTTGAATTTATGATGTGAGAATATTTTGTACTATTGCATCTGAATACGTGTTGATTCCACCAACTCACCAGGCGTATTGAAAACGAAGTAAATAGACAGCTGGTCAACTAAGCTTCTATAGGTATTCCTTTTGTCCCGCATATATATATATATATAAACGAATTATGTTATATTTTACAACGTGTTTATTTTATTTATTTTAAGATATTTCAAAACAGGTACATATTTAAAAACTTCTACTGGATATTCGCTACAACACTGTCTATAACACCGAATGAATTAATCCGTGTAGCAATGACCAATCAAAAAGAACAGGTTGCAACAGGATTTTATCGACAATTTCCTATACTCAATGAAGAGGATTGTTTAAATCTGGAAATTGGCGAGAATATGCGTTTGTTAATGGAAGAAATATTCCAGTGTAATACATACAACATAACTGTAAGCTGAAGACACAATTGTATTTAGCCATGAATAGGAAAGGAGAATAGTTTTCGAATAAATAGTTCAAGATTTCGTAGTATTGAGCCACGTTAAATTTGTGATAGATACTGGAAAGGAGAACAAATGAAGCAGAAGAAGCAACAGACGAACATCAGCGACTCCATGAACATACATGACATTAGCATAGGTGGCCTGACTGGTGTGTGGAACTCACTGCCATCACGCCTATCGGAAGAGTTTTACTAATTGTGCTGTCGATAGCTGTTTACTTCCGACTGGTTTCATCCTTAGATCCTTACCCTCCCATTAGCACAGAATGAACTGTAGCGGTAAATAATTCCACAAAATGATTAAACAACAGCATTCTTTGCTCAACATTGGATGCTGATCTTCACTGTTCAAGTCAACTTGTTAAGCTGAATGTTCTCAGTCAAGCATCCACACGATTCGGCACGCTGTCGTGTTACTTTCAGTTATTTGTGCACGTTCTCTAACTAACTAAGCAATCATCATTGCACCACTATTCTGATCCCGAAATATATCTTGTATTTTGTACAATCAAAATGTTGGTTTGGTTCGTCTGTGATCTCATTTACAGGATAGAGACTCACGTGTATATATAAATACGGCATATCTCGCGTAAACATTGACATCCTTCAGGTCGTAAACTGGTATCCTTTAGCCCTAATCCAGGTCAACCATAAAACTTTCTCTACTGCCTGACAAGTTTCTTGTACCCCACTACACTATATATTTAACATTAAAATCTTATGAAGTATGCTTACAACACAGAAACAGGTGTCAGTATATATCATGTATTACGTACTCCTAACCGGAGTAAAATCAATCATCGTGAGAGCTACTCCAATGAGTATTTTCCATAACAAAACTTAGTGGTTGAACACCTCTTGGTGAGGGGAACTTAGCCTCCCTTATTATTTTTTTTCTATCATAGCTTGATTCCACACAGTATTTTGGTATAATTATACAATTTTCAGCATTAAATGTCGGTAGCCTGAATTTAGCATTCCGGCTATTGATATCAGGTGTGCGTCGACCGGGGATCGATCCCGGGACCATGTGCATGGTTGGCGAGCGTCCTAACCGCTGTGCTACCGATGCTTCTAGAAATAAGTCGTTTCCATCACTGAGTTTATTTCTCTAGATACTTTGACATGCTTGAAATGGCTGCTATTTTCTTCAGAGCCATTTGTGCGTAGAAGCATCAATGTGGAATTTAAGTTAACATTTACATTTTGAAACAAAACGCGTATAAAATAGTACATACAGAAAATTGGTTGCGATATGGGTGGTTAGAAATCATTTACGTCAAACATTATTATTTTGCTAGTAAGATCACTGAACTACAGTGTAGCGAAGTTTCCCCCTTTGAATGGTGTTATCGAATTCTCTCACATGTATGCATTTTCTCTCAAACTGAAAGGTGAACACTATGACACCAGTCGACAGTATGTGTTTCTTGATAGTGTTATTAAAGGTAAAACACTGGTATTTAATTGCCCTCTAACATTTAGCCTTCAGTTCGTTAGTGAAACCGACTGTTTGAGATTCATCCATTCAAGGTGTTTTCAATTAATGAATTGAATGAAGGTGTTCGGGTGTTCAGTGTATCACTCAACTGACAAGGTGATGAATTTCAACATTCATAAGGAGAAAACTTGTGTTGAACTATACTGGAGACAGAACAGAGACTGTTGTCGGTAGCCAGGTATGCCAAGAAGTAGAAAATATTACCACCCTAGGTTACATACATATTCACTGATTAATACAAGTATTTATAAATCTTATTGTCTCTTAATAAAAGGAATGAATATATTTCATTTTCTTTTGCATATTTCAGGAACGTGAACTGGAAGCTGTTTATATGATACTTTTATCTAGTCAAACAACGATTCTAATGAAGAGTCTTTCATTGGATATCTTGAATACCCCAGTTATTCAAAATTGTGGTTCTAATGTTGTTCAGACTAAGTCGTTCGGTCAACTGTTTTATCGGATTCTTATTTCTGTAAATGGGCGTTTTTGTTTTGACATGTGAATATTGCTCATTATTTCATGTTTACTCTGTAACAGTTGCTTAAATCAGAGTACAAATTGAATTTATGTAGAAAAGGGAATAGATATAAATCTCCTCTTGAGTCATAATCAGTCAGTCGTCAATTTCGAATAATAATACAGAAAGTGGATAGCAAGTTGGTAGTTGGCTTCACCGTCCAACACTTCATGAGACAACATGGGTGTCTATCAGTGTGAATGGTAGGATTAGTCAGTTTGCCTACAGTTAGTCACGGTTTCGCACATAATACCAGTGTGAACACACAGTTATTGAGTTGTGATGATTTCACTCAGTCAGTACATTGCTTGTTCTAATGTAATTACCATCGTGTAAACGTATGCGTCTGAGGTAGAATGTTCGCCAGTGATGCACATGGTCTTACTTAGATTTGAGGATGACGCATTTCTAAACCTCGCCTAGTTTACTATCTGACAGTTGGACTGGAGAAGACGAAAGGTTGGACGGCAGCCTAGCAACCACAGTCCCATAGAAGAAGAATACCGTCGCTTGAAGACCCATGTTTCACTTGAAACGCAAGGATTGAAGAAGAAGATCGTTTAAATACAGGGTCCACTGTAAGGAAAAGCCACATGGATAACAGGTTTAAAATAGTTATGAAATAATTAACATTCCGATACGACCCTGGAAAAGACATATTGTAATGGTAGAAACGATAAATCTTATCAGCAGCAGAAGCCACAATATCATCTATTTTTCTGGTTTAAGAGTAGTCTGGGTGGCCGAGTTCAGAGGTTTTCACCTTAGTGTTGTATTCTAGACTTTAAAAAATACACTTAGCTGTTTCCATGGCAAAAGAAGACGTGGAATTCATTTGAAGGTGTTGTCAGGTGACTCTTGTTTCACAACGTATCTTACTACGCATTCAGTAACGGAATGCCAGAACAGATGCTAAAGAAAAGTCTTGAATGACATAATATTGGCTTAAATTTGACATTAACTAGATAGAATTAGGAAGAAATTGATCAAATCTGCAGTTTAAACAATTCAAAGTGAAATTTCACCACTGTCTTTCTTTTGAAAACCGAGATTATTCAGATCAAAACGGTTTGACTGATTCCAGAGAACCGAATCAGTTTTAACCACTCGCAAAGCAAGACGTGAATTTCAACTATCAAGCGAAGTTCTGATCAGATGATACAAGCAAAGTTCCTGCGCTTGTGCCTGATACTCTTAGGTGTTTCACAAACACACTTATGATGATACAGAAACCTTTGCCATTGGGTAGACTGAATTGGTTCGGCTATCTCAGCTGACTTCAAAGGCATACATCAGTGACGAGCTCGGTTTTACACAAGTGAAACTGCCGTCCAGTGTTTAGCTTACTTTTATCTTCCTAGCAAGTACTACTGGTTGATGTGAGTGATATACGACTACTCATTCCAGTCAATCAGTAGTATACAGTCTCCTAGAATTAAGAGAACATTGTAAATTATATTTAGTTATCAGGGTGTAGATTCTCTGAATCTGTGCGAAGTTCTCTTAGCTTTTATTCGTCAACTTTGAAACTGGATGATGATGAAAATACTTGCTGGCGAAAATACAGACGGATCACGATCACTGAATCCTATTCAATCAAACATCTTAATATGCATGAGAATCTTCTCATGCATTATTTAAGCTGAACTTAAAAATACGTCGATCGATGACAGGAGGCATGATATAAGACCTGGTGAACACTGAATGAATGACTCAGCACAGTTGAATTAGTCACTTCAAGATGGTTGTTTCAGTGTGTTTTCCACTGTGAATTTGTTGTCACCAGTCACCTCTAGCATATTTCTGTTTATGTCAATTTTCTCTTCAGTTGGCGGAATTCCCGAAATGGAAAGATTTACTATTTTATGCATTGGAAACAAACAAAGAAGGCGTTAGCAAGTTTTATCCAACTGGGAAATTCGGTGACAATGAAAATGCTGTATTGAATGATCGTGCAAGATTTGTTGCAAAGCAAAGCCTATTAAGTGGATTATTTCCAAATGTCTTTCGTACATTTCAAAATCAGACACTCAATGTATCAACAGTAATAGTGAGTTGATATATATGTT
This sequence comes from Trichobilharzia szidati, assembly GCA_944472155.2. Classification (NCBI taxonomy): domain Eukaryota; kingdom Metazoa; phylum Platyhelminthes; class Trematoda; order Strigeidida; family Schistosomatidae; genus Trichobilharzia; species Trichobilharzia szidati. The sequence continues at coordinate 94,684,021 of OX235272.1, forward strand.
ACGACATTCTTGTATAAACTACTATGACATTGACAGAAAAATATATGCATGCGGCCAGGTTTCATATGTGCCAGCTACAGTATGCTAACACTGATGAGTTAAGCAGTCAGAAGTGTTTGTAGGTGACGTATTACTAGATAAGGAGGCATTATAAATTATTTAAATTAATCCCAGCGTGTTAAGAAAATCAAAACAAGATTTTTCTGAACGTTTCGCTGTGTAACAATTTTCAATGCTGAAGAAGCTGTGGCTTACACAGCGAAATGTTCAGAAAAATTTTGTTTTGATTTTCTTAACACGCTGGGATTAATTTAAATAATTTATAATGAATCAATCTGACTCGGCGCTCAAATTATTCCATGAAGTTCGTAACACCTACGGCCTGGCAGGTTATGCGCTTTTTGACATTTGTGAAGCCAAACCATCTTCTATGGTTCCCCATAATTTGTATGTCGCAGATTCCGGATTTTTCTATAGCTCATTTCATTCTGTTGACGTCGTATAATTATAACCTCACTTATCTGGACAGCATCGTTCCAACTACAAGAGGCATTACGGACGAGGATGTCAAAGGCAGGATCGGAAAATCAACATGGCCACTCACTTGTATGAAATCTGTGTGGAAATCTGCTGCAACCAACATGAAAACAGTGGTTCGGATTTTCAACACTAATGCCAAGTCAATCAGTGCTTTTATATGCTTCAGAGACTCGGTGTGCGTGTCATCAAAAGTAATTCGAAGAGAATTCAGACTTGGCTGGCTCGATACTGAAAACCGGATAACTGATGGAAAGGGTAAAAAAACAAAGACCTTTGGAGACGAACCAGTCAAGAACCTCTTCGTCAACAAATATACGGAAGAAAATGTAGGCAGATCGGACACACTCTTAGGAGACTGTTCATTGCAGACAGGAACCAGGCAAGGTCTCAAGTGAAACCTGTATATGAAACGACGAGTTCGACATAGTTTCGAGGGTGATATGGAATAGTTCGTGTGAGGAGGCGGTCAGAGAGTAGAGGACAGGATGAAATGGAGATGTGCTGTTGAATCCCCGTGTTCCACTTGGGACCCAAGGGAATTGTGATAAATGAATACAGTTCATAATAGGTTCGTATCTGTACCAACTGATTTGAAACACATCGATTAGTCATTTAACCGTTACGAATGTGGTTAAAGTATGTTGGTATTGATTCTTAATTATTACAGACAGGCAATTATTGAGATGCTTTACGCCTATATGTGGCGTTTGTGTTAACTCAACCTTGATAAAGCCGACATCTGAGACACTTCATTGCCAATGTGATACAACATGAAACGAAAAATGTATTGCTACAGTGTTTCACACATTAGGATGGGATTTCGTTTTTGTTTTCTGAAGTTTCCTGGTGTATCTGAATACTAAAAGTGTTTCTACTGGATAGACTGTTCACTACATTTATAGTCATGTGACACTACTTTAGTGTGTGTGTGTGTGTATCGATGGTTTAAGTAGTGTCTTCTTCAGTTCTGATCAATCTATCGAATCACAGTTATGTAGGCTTTCGTATTCATGTTATTTCATTTGACTAGCTCTACCTAATTTGTGTTTAAAACATCAATCAGATGAGGGTAAAAGTAATCTCAAGGTGTTTTCTCACATGTTATGGCAAACGGTGCAACAGATATTCCAGCTGTGCGAAACGTCGATGAAATATATATCTAAGACAACACAGTGAAACGATTACAGTTTAGCTTTGAGCACGTAATATAAGATCACAAAAAACAACACACAATAACCATCTCCTTAGGAAATGAAAAATGTAACTGACTGTCACTATTCTGTACTATCGAATAAACAGAAAGCAAAAGCAGGTAAATTTGCTTGTATACTCACCCTTGCATAATGAAGCGAAGTGGAGGTTTCTCTGCCAAAGTAAACAGTCTTGAATAAGGACGAATATATAATGGTGATTAATGCTCATGACTAATGCTCATATTGATTTTAAATTTCATATGGCTGAATGGCATTATCAAATACATGGTGAGAAAACAGGGTAGAGGCTTACTAAGGTTAGGTTGAAAAAAGTACATGGTTTGTTTTACCTTTGCAATAATAAAGGGTGGGAGAATTTGTATACACAAGATGGAAGGTTATGCCTAAAAGGCGTCCTGTAGTACAGTATTTGTGAATTCATATATTCCACAGCATTCCATGGTAGCAATGTTGATTCAATTTGTTTCTTTTGTACACAAAGTTCTGGCTGTATTGTGTGAATTGCTACGGCTTCTACTGTTACGAGTACATGATACGTAGAGGCAGTTATAACTGACTCTACGCGAGCCCTTGAATTGATAGATACAGCAAGAGGTGATTAACCCAGGAACTTCTTCTTTCACTTTTGGAATCACACAACTGCGAGTGTAGAATATGTAGCCAGCAATTTACTGGCATTACAAGTTCTTTGAACTGATTATCTTAGCTTTTCGATTACTAACTCACTTGATGTGTCACCTTTAAACTACAGTCGCATATATACAATCGCTTTTCGAGCACAGGTGAATTCTATGAATCTCAGAAGGAGGTGTAGAATTAGTAAGATTAATAATTAAGTAGGACGGTGCGTAACAATATGAGAATCTTGATAACACTGCAAAAGAACTATACCGAATTAAACAAATAAAGGATGACAAATCAAGCAATATCGGAAATGAAATTGTTCAAAATGAAAATAATAATAATACGACCAGTCGAAATAACAGAGAATGGATATACAGGCTGAATAGACGAAACAAAAAGTAAACAGGGTCAAAGTAGAGTTGGGGAGTATAATAGTTTAGCGTAAACAGGTGAGAAGCATGAAAGGAGAAGTAGTTGAGCAGGTTTTTTCGGTATACAGTGTTCAGACTTTTCTATTCCGATGGTGAAAAGTTCAGAAGTGCTGATGAGTTGGATACTTAGTGACTTAAGCGAGTTATTTTCCGCCTTACAGAAACTGAAAAAAGGAGGTCGAGGAGATGAACTGACCAGTATCAACTAGATGTTCAATTATTCCACTTCTTATAGCTCTACTTCCACCTCTACTAGTCTCTTTATCATTGTACTACTTGTTACAGTTTCGCTCTGTCTAACTCACACCACGACTTCATTTGATATGAAATGTCAGGATAGATGGTGATTGGGGATTCTTCGAATAGTTCTGCGTTTCCAGAAATGATGGCGAATTTCAGTCTCACCAAGCAATTCGATTTTTTTGGAGCAGATCCTCAACACCTAGATCCTGCATCGTTCTGAGGTGATTCTGTCATATGCAGATGATTTAACCGAGGATATAGCTTATTAGTAATGTTTTACAGGCAAATATTTCAATAAATTGGGTTGTTGTTTGACACACTCGACACTGAAGCATTGATAGGATGTCACATTTTCATTATAACTGGTGTATTTCAGCAGAGGCATACTAAGTTGTTCATACTCCTACCAAAGCTTTTCAAGCATAAACCCACTACTGAACTGGTGAACTGAATTTCTAGGTAAGTCAAATATTCGACACCCTTAAATCATTCATTTACTGTTCACAGGTAAGACACCAATGAAGGTCAGTTCTTGGGTAATAGATTTTATTTAGGAGGTAAGGTGTGTTTTGTCAAAATAGAGGTCAAATTATCCACCAGTTTCCTCACAACTGACTCCAAGGGAGCAAATAACTCCAGGTCAATGTTTCGCTTTTATTTAAAAAGCCGTAGTGTTGTCGGAAACAATTATCCTATAAATATCAAAGTTATGTGAGTGTGGAACCTGGTGAATAAGTTATTGAAACGAATATTCACTGTTCACTGGTCAGTGTTTTAAGCATTAATTTCACAACATTCACTGTCCGTGGTTTCTGACCTATCAAGAATTGGAAGACACGGACAATCCAGTGTGTTCGCAATTATTCTCTCATCCTCCATAAAAGCACAACTTGTTGTCTTTGAACTATTCATTAAGTCACTTGATTATTTTTGTGATTTCAGTTGTACTGTCTATCTGTAACTGACTGATGACAATTTATTTATCTGCAGGAAGCTCCATACGTCATGGGCGGTAGAGTGACTAAAGATCTTGAATTGATTGGTGCCAGAGGTTTGGTGATAGATATACTCAATGAGTTTGCACGTCGTCTTGAGTTTAGGTCAGTTGAGACTTCTATTTTTTTCTTTCTTACTTGCGATTTAAATTTTTATTTAGAAAAAAAACCAATACAACCCTTATTTTGTTAAAATTTCCTTGACCAAGTTGAAGTAAAGCGATCCAAAGCAGTGAATGCACCAACAACCTTCTGGTGCACATTATGTGCACAAAGAAATGCAGGAAAACACCAAGAAGACTAATTAATTTATGCGTAAAATTATATACTACTGATTGATTGATTGATTGATATGAGATGAGTAGTTGCATACCACTCACAACAATCAGTAGCACTTACTAGCCAGATTGAAGTGACGTAAACATCGGATGGCATTTTATCTCGTTTGTGGCCGAGCTGATGATTGGTGAACAGGGTTTGACTGAGCTCAGACAGCCGAATCAGTGCAAACCACTGGAAGGGTGAAAGGTTTTTAAAATCATTGCAGACATGTTTGTCAATAACTATAGTTTAGATGCTTATCCGTATTTCTCTTCGTTCGCTTAAAATTGACCTGTTTGATGCTGATGGTCATTTGAGGGCTGTTGGTTCACCCATTCAGAAGTCGCTTCTTTATTGAAGCCAATTCAACAGAAATTCGCAAATCATAGCTTGGATGACACCTTCCAGTTTTCTAAAGAAGTCGACCATTTTGGTACATCAATCAAACTAATGGTGTCATACGATGTGACTACCTTATTTACAAACGTACCAGTGATGGAAACAATAGACATCATTTGTAAATAAACAGATCTATTGCCATTACCGAAGACAGAGATAAAGCGCCCACTAATTCTTTGCACAAAAGACATCCAATTTAGATTCAATTACCAATTCTACCGACAAATTGACGGGTTCGCTATGGGTTCACCTCTAGGACCTATTCTAGCCGACATCTTCATGGGCTATTTCGAACAGGCGCGACTGAGTGACTCTATCAATGAAACAAAATACTATCGTCAATACGTCGATGACACGTTTGCTGTTTGTAACGACATGAGTCAGGCATCCGTATTATTTGACAGCCTTAATGAGATCCACCCAAACATTAAATTCGCCATGGAATATGAACACAACGACGAGTTCAATTTCCTGGACCTGAATGTAAAAAGAAGAAACGATGGAACGGTCGAAAAGTTCATCTACAGAAAAGAAACCTGGACTGGATAATACCTTCACTACAACAGCTTCTGCCCTATTAGCCATAAGCGGGGCTTAATAAGGATATTGTACGACAGAGCCAGGAAGTTATGTTCGCCTAACAAGACGAAAGAAGAATTAAGCTTCGTTGAAATATGCCTTAAGGAACACGGGTATCCATAGGGATTTATCCCAAAGTACAGCAAAGAACGAGATGAGAAAGAGAAGTATCCAACAGTTGAGAAGAAGAAAGTGTTCATTTGCCTCCCTTACAAAGGAGACGCAGTATGACAAAAGATTGAAAAAAGGATAAAAGGAGCAATACAAAGATGCTTCCCTGCAGCCAAGCTGGTGACACTATACAGCACTACATGCTCTATAAACCAATCGAAACTGGATAAGCACCCTGCTGATGTTACTTCCAACTGCATTTATGAATTTATGTGCACCTGCGACAGCAAGTACCTTGGAAGGACAGAAAGAAGGGCTTCTATCCGGTTTTCAGAGCATATTCCAAGAAACTTATGCTTAAAAGGAAGCAGATATTAAAAAAGTGCAATTACCAGACATCTTGTGGATACAGGTCATTTCGTCGAGATTTCCATATCCTCCAAAATATTAAACATACAAAGGACAGCGAATCTACTACGATTTACTGAAGCAATTGCAATCAAACTTTTCAGACCAAACTTATGCATACAAAAAGAGAGTGTAGTCAATCTCTCACTCCCTTGGTAACCGTATTACTTGCATTACACTGATTAGTCATACACACTAGTGAGCTCAGCTCACTAAGCACGTTTTCAATTTGATGAACTTTAACCTTCTTGAGTTTCTATGTTGACGTACAAGCTAACAATGTTTATTAGATTTATACTTATATTCCGATGCATCTTATAATGTTTTCACTATTTAAATTGTAATTTCAGGTAGTTTGCAGTTAGCTGATAAGAACCTGTGAAATAGAATGCTGATATCATTTTATACTGCAAATCTGGTCTTTCTTTCTCTATCGAGATATTTTCTTATTGTTCGAAAAACATAGGCGAACGAAAATGTTTGATTGCATCATGGAATAGAGTGTAGTTGGTGTAGGCCTCTCATTGAGACCAATCGTTCACTTTACCTGCTGCGATATCTGTTCATCTATCAGACAGCTGTAGCAGGAATTTTATCAACTGGCTTTTTACTACTAAAGCACACTTTACAGTTTAATTTATCATGGGTTGGAAGTGGAATAAAGCACACACAGCAATAAACAACCGCATAAAGTTACTGGCTTGCAGAAATGAATGATGACTGTTTTATTTTTAGTATTTTCATTTTATTCGTATGCGTTCTTAGTCGACCATAGGCTATAAAGTTTGAACTTTGAAGTCATATTAGTAGTAGTAGTGGTAATAATACACATTTGATGGAATGGTTTTGCTATCCTCGCACCCAACTTTTCCTCTTTACTCGGCTTACTTCAGACTAAGTGAGGTTTAGGAGTGCGTCGGCTGACGATCAAACTGCTGACCACCTTCGTGGTTGGCGAGTATTCCACCGATTGTTAGCTGCAATAGATAACCATAATGACTATCTACCAATCAAATGCCAGTTCTATCTAGCTAACCATGACTGTAACGTGCTCATTGGCTGTCCTTATATAAAATCACCTTTCAGAAGACTGAAAATCACTCAAAAACAAATTATTTTAACGCCTAGTATCATACTGTTGTGTGAAACTGGTGGTTAGGAGAATCGGACTGCCTTTAATTTACGTGGTGTTCGTATACAAAATTACTAAAACAGTCAACCTGCACATGTGAAACACTAAACTGAAAGGGCTAATCAAAAAAGGGGTTTTGAGTAAATAGATGACATACAGTTACAATTCGAAAAATTGCAGAATATTCATTCTTTATACTTACTACTTGACTTACTATTCATTCCAGCTATCGACTATTCCTCCCACCGGATGGAGAATATGGAGCGAAAATTTCAAACACAACGTGGAGTGGAATGATTGGTGAATTACTGGCCAAGGTATATTTGAAGTTTACTCTTTTGAGAAAGTCCCTCCCATTTTTAAATTTAGTCATTATTAACGGCAAGACCATCTTCTTGAAACAGTCTTTTGAATAGGTAGACTGCTGTTGATCGAATGTGTTATAGCTGAGAGGTATAAAGTAAACCTAGACAGCTGGAGAACTAGAGACTCAGAAGCTGGCTAGCTTGAATCCTGGTATTAGGTAGATCATTATTCCACCTCCATTGTATAAAATATTTAACACAACTATGCTAATATAGCAAATGGGGTTTTACTCGCATTTACATATCTTGCGGTACTGCGGATAATATGAGATACCATTGGGATATGAATTCTTACTTTCCAACTATTTTCGATTACTTCGTGTACTCAGCTTCCTTAAAAAATCCTAAAGGGATTGTTTGTAGGGATTTGATTCATCTTAAATTTGACCATGGGTTGATACCGATTAGAGAGATAATCTTTGAAAACCAGGGAGTACTATTTAGCCACTTCGTTCTAGTTTGAGACTCCTCAGCAAAAAACACCCATGGCTTCACAGGGGATCGAACCCGGGACATTCGGGTTGTACTCTAAGCTTGTTGCCCATTCAACTACTTTAGCCGGAGTTCATTGACGCGCGAACGCCAAATTCTGTCAACTAGCGATTCTAGTGTGAATTCCAGGCAGTGTTGCTGGCGAGGTTTTGTCCAACACCTGACCTGAGGGAAGCCAATAGTCACAACTTCTCACTGGAGCTCCAGGTAACTTATTCATGTCATCAGACGCCAGTGAGCATCAGACTGATTTTCAAGGTTTATTTCAAGTGGGATCACAGACTGACAATTTTGTTCAACACAATTATCACCTAATATGCTTCTTGCTTTTTTATATATTTAACATTGATTGTTTAGAGAACTGATATTATAGCAGCTCCACTAACTGTGAACGATGAACGATCAGGATTCGTGTATTATGTCGGACCGTTTATGGAAGACACAATGGGTATTTTAATTAAAGTTCCTGATCAAAATGAAGAACTGTTCCAAATGTTTTTACCTTTTCGTTATGATATATGGCTCTGCTTGGTTGCTTCAGTATTCATTGCAGCCTTGGCAATTACACTATTCAGCATTATAAGTCCGTTTAGTGCCTGGAATTTAGCCTTACCTGGAGCGACATCTGATGAAGTTTCAATATACCACAGTATCTGGTTTACAGTCGGTGGTATGCTAATGCAAGGTTGGTTAGTAAATGTTTAAGAAAATTAATCAGGTCTTACGTTCTTAGAAAGCAGTAGTATATTTTGATAAACAAATGTTTATCCTACAGCTTAATATTATTATTATTATCATTTGAAAAATATCATTTTGATATAAATAACAAATAGAAAATCAGAACAAGTGATGATTCAGCGAAGAGACTCTTTTCAACTACGAATTTATCATCAAGCTGTACAGTCGTATATCAACATGGTTTTTAAGAGGTTATATCCGGTGAGGGAATCGAATCGTAGGTCTGAGTGAATGCATAAAATAATAATAATAGTAGTATGAAATGCAATTAAAACTAAAATGTTTGTGATTATAATCATAGTTAGATGTCAATTATTGTCATAAAGAGAATAATTCATAAGATGTATAGATGATGGAAAGGGTGTGCAATTATTGGATTAGTAGACAAATCGAATAAAATAAAAACGTTATGTGACTTCGTGTGAAATTTGATAGCATAGAATTTAACGTTGTAAAAAAGAATTGATTTAGAATGACAAGTGGAACAAGTGAAATAATACCGGGGATAGTTCAAAGTGAGAATAGTAATAGTAACAACTGACGTGATAAAGTAAGAGTATACAAAGTGAATAGACAAAATGGAAAAATAAAAATTGGTAGAGCCAAAATATGATTAGGGATTACCATACTTTAGCATAGACGGATTAAGACCATGAGAGTTGCAGGGGTTGAACGAACTTTTTTGTACACAGAGATCTGACTTCTCTGTTTCGATAGCCAAAGCTTCAGCAATACAGATGTGTTGGGTAGGTAGTGATTTCGGTAAATTACTTTTTGCCTTGTAGATGACTTTAAAGGCGGAGGCTATAGAGATAGGGTGATCATTATCGACCAGATGTTCAATGATCGCGCTTCTTATTGCTCCACTTCCACCTCTTCGTAACCATGCAGGATAGTGTTCTTGCACCCTCTTGCACAAAACTTGACTCGAACGACCGATATACCTAGCTCCATGCGAGCGATGATAAACACACATACGTTATTCAAGTGTTGGTTTGTACGGATTTGATTGGTTACAGGATTTTCATCATGAGCTGACATAGAGTTAGTCAACAGCGGCATCTTGTCCTTCAGGTTATTGAACAGTAACGGTCGACTGGTAAAGGCTATTCTCAGAGATGCAGCAGGAAATGTTCTTTTCAGGGACTGTGCTATCCTTCTTTTCATGATATCGGAAGCGAAGTCACCTCTGACATCCAAGCTCATGTACAGTATTTTCTTGGGTGCGGATGATTAGTCACATTTCATAAGATTTCAATTTGAATTCTTGTCCATAAAACGTGGTCGAAATCCATTTTCTATTGGGATTTTCCTCAAAAGATTTATCTCATCCTCCACAGTATCAGGGCTACATATGCGCCGAATGCGAGTGGCAAGCGACTGGACTAGGTTTCGTTTTCGACCAATGGGTACCCAGCTGTAGAAATTTGTCAGTTGACCATTCCATGACAGCTTTCGATAAATCGATCTCTTCAGAGTTCCATCGGTCCTCCTTGATAAGTTCACATCGAGGAAATGAATACTAGACTCGTTCTCCATTTCGTGTGTGAATTTTATCGCTGGATGGCAACCATTAAATGCATTTAATATATTATTCAAATTACAATCACTATTACAAATAATAAAGGTGTCATCTACATACCTTTTATACATTTGAAAGCTTTGGATTATTGGCTTCAACTGACCATTTTCTAGACTGGACATAAAACAGTTTGCAAGGAGAGGACCCAAGGGAGAACCCATTGCAATACCATCCTTCTGTCTGTAGATTGTTTCATTGAAAGTAAACTGTACATCCAATGTACATCTCAAAACTAGTTCTTTCAGATCTCTATTGGGTATCCCTATATTCAGTTTGTTGTCTTCAATATATTTGCATATTTGCATTCACTCAGACATACGATTCGATTCCCTCACCATGTTGATATACGACTGTACAGCTTGATGATAAATTCGTAGTTGAAAAGAGTCTCTTCGCTGAATGGATCACTTCTTTTGATTTTCTACATGTTACAATGAGAATTTTTCATGAGTTAAAATAAATAACAAAGACGTACGTTAGCCTGAAATATTCTTTTTGTAACTTCACTTCAAAGCTGTACATCTACAGAGTGTTCTTAAGGGTTCTGGAAATCTCTATAAAGGTCAACTGTTGATATCAATTGGCAACAAACCATGTGAAATTACACATCAGCGAAAGTAATAATGAACAAATCAAGGAATTTAGTTAATCAGTTTCGATGTAGTTGTGTCCTCTGAGCTGGATGGTTTATTTGTAAAGCTTTCATTGCCCTACTTACTAGACAACATCTTCAGCGCATACTGCAATTTACTGAAGTGAGCTTGTAGATTTCTCCACGAGTTTTTAAGTCATCTCTCCTGGAATTGATGTCGCACACAAACCAACAAAATCACTTCACTCAGCTGGCTCTATGTCAGCCAAAAGACTCATCAGTGAAAGAAGATAAAGCCAACATCATCCATCAAATAAGTTGCAATGACTACGAAAAACACTACATTGGCCAAAGTGGACGTCGTCTTCATCTTCCTATCCATGAACACAAACTAGCCGTCAAAAGACATGACATCCACTCCCTCATATCGCCTTACTGCATACAGACAACCACAGATATCTATTCGACTGTGCCAACGTTCAAATATTAGACAGAAGAAACACCGAGAATGCCAGGAAATTTTTAGAAGGCTGCCTGGTATCCCAGTGAATCGTGAATTGATATACACATTGACATAGACAAAATTCACCAATCGATTAGAAGGATATCTCATACACAAAGGGTCAAACTTCAGGTCAAGGAAACAATCAGTACCAAAACAAGTAGTCTAGAAGATGTGAAAACACACAAAAACAACCAATCACCTTGAAGGTCATCGACCAGGAGAGATGACTGATAAACTCGTGGAGAAATCTAAAAGCTCACTTCAACAAACTGAACTGTATGCGCTGAAGATGTTGCTTAGTAGAGCAATGAATTCTCCGCACATAAACCCTCCAGCTCAGAGAACACAACTACATCAAAATCGTCCACCTGAGCTACAAATCTTCACCATTATATTTAGTTAAGCAGTATTACGTAATCTGAAAACATTATGTGGTGAATATTACTGAGAAATGATTACCACTAAGAACTACAACCAAGAAGACTGTTCGTAAGACTAAGAAGTTTAGATTACGTGTAAAGCCTATTTCGAAGTTAGAAGTTTTAAGAGAAAGAAGAGGAAGAAATGAATACAAATGGATTACATACCAGATTATTGTAAAAGATGAAAAAATAGTTCAAGGCCACGGTAGTGAAGGGAACTGGACAAACACAAGAAAATACTCTGAACTGTATATACACAAGCGATTTGCCCATTCCTTTTACGACTGGAGCTGTCAATGGACGTGAACATTGAACGTTTGTTTTATTGGAACTGGCAACCATTGGTGGGCAATTCGAAGGCGCGAATGGAACGATCGCTTGCAAGTTGGAAGAAGGTGGAAAGAACACGAATAAAAACTTTGTATTTTGTCTCGCTTTAATTGCCAAACAATATAATTTCGTTCAAGGAATACTGGTGTTTTGGATTTAAAGTTGAGATATATACATAGTATTTATCGGTTCAAAACGAAAACGTCTTCACATAAATAGGAACTTAGGGCTTAGTTCCTTGACAGGGGCTTTAATTTCTTCAGCGGCTGACTGCTGGATGTAAAGTTCAACCTAAATTTCTACATTTTTGAGTACATTTTGTTCTAAAATGCATAAACTGTTGTGGAGAATCATGGTCAACTACCGCATTAGAAGAGTCAACGAGTAAGTGAAGTTCCCTTTTCAGTGGATTATAGAGACAATCTATGCGGTAAAGGAGATCAAGATTAGATTTAAAATAAACTTAATGAGCTTTCTTTCCACAGGACAAGAACTACGAGCCATCGCTGGTTCTGCAAGGACAGTAACACTTCTCTACTGGCTTCTAGTTCTGGTAATTCAAGCCACATGGCAGGCTGATTTGACAGCATTTTTAACCAGAAATGTTGTACAAATTCCTGTGTCATCGTTGGATGATCTTGCAAATTCAGGATATACAGTGGCTGCCAGAGAAAACAGTGGATTGAAGAAAATATTCGAGGTTTGTCTGCTTTCAATTATTGTGAATTTCCTAGTTAAATTTTCAGGATTTATTGCGATTAAAGCCTATTAGTGGTATATTACTCCTTCCACATGTTCTGAGTGGAGTCCAGGGATTTAACCAGGGATGCTAATGACGTTTCATTTCCTCTTTACATCATCTTTTCCATCTCGCCGTTACACTCAAAATCATCTCGTCACTTCTCATTCGAGTTCCACTTGATGGCCTGCGTAACGTGTGGTGTCACTCCACGTTCTCATAAATGTATGTCCAATCCATCTTCATTTCCTTGTTCATATTTCTTGGTTGGAGAATAATGGGTCGTTGCCTGTTGGCTTAGTTGTGAGAACCCCTTGGGGCTTTCTGTTTCTGGTCGGCCATCTATTCTTCAGTATCCAACCAATATAGGTGTTGACTAAAGTCTACAGACTGTTGGGAATCCTTATGGCAACATGTGTGCCGAATCCCCGAAGTATATACAAGAATCCACTTAAAATTACTGTTGGAAATTAGGGTGTTTTTCCATACACTTGATCTCCCCACTGATTTCTGAGTAAATGAACAGCTGTCCTCCCTTACCAATTCCATCCCAACTGGTTTTGACATCCTCATTCGTTCTTCCTGTGGCTGGAATGATTTCTTTGAGATTTCTCCTATTGACAGTAATTCGGGTTGATTAGGTATCCTTATCATATCTGCTCCCTGTATGTTCACCTGACGTTTTGTACTATCAGCCTGTTCTGGCAGCTTGTCTGTTTCCGCTTGTATATCTTAGACTGTGCTGAAGCTTATTGGGGAGACATTGTAATCCGACTTCATCACATTACATGCTTGCGTATTTATCTGTACTGATTTGTTAATAAATACAAGGAAACACGAAATCATTAGTGAGTCAGTCAGTCAGTCAAAGCCGCTTATATGATAAGAAGCACACATGATAATGAAATGCATCATCCTAATTCTATTGGTGGTTCCCTTATATTCTAACACAGATTGACTTTTTTGGCTTCATTATTAAGGATACAAGAGTGCCCTTGTGTAGGTAGAATCTTCAGGAATCTTAGGGATGTGTAGGTTGGAAACTGAAATTTGGTCTGCTGTGTGGCTGGTGACCATTTTGTTATTAAACCAGCAGTGTACAAAAACCAAGGGGTAATGGCCAGCCATTTTGTCCTAGTATTAAGTCCTTCAGCGGTACATTCAAATGGCCCTAACGGGGAGCGATACTAAGGCCTTTAGATAACGAGCCGAGCCTGCTTACCATCTGGTCACTGGAAAGAAATGACATCCAACAAACGCATCTTCAAGTAAATTCCAATGAGTAGTCGACTACTCACCTTTACTTCTTTAGAGTTTATTGCTGTTTGTCGGCTATAATAGTAATGTGACCTGTCAGCTGAGGAACAGAGGGATACAAGTGAAATTTTATTTAGCGTGTACCATTCAGTAACAAACACATCAGTGTGAATATTTCATTTTTCCACTGATTCAGACGTATATTGATTAGCTTAGTGATTAAACTCCTAAAGCTTACTCAGGTGTGCACATATGCACTTCACGTACATCCATGAACAACAGATGTAGTGCATCACAAAGTCGTTTTAAGGCAGTGTACTTGCCATAACTTCCGTTCAACTAATAACCTCTAATCAACACTGAAAACTGGATACCTTTTCATTCATTAAACTTTTGTGTTACGCATACTTTCAGCTGCCCTGACACCTGAGTTAGACCATTTTTTAAAACCTTCTGGTCTACTGAGATTTATAGTCAACATGCATTCCTGTGTTTTTAAACTGTGACTTTACAGCGTGGAATCGGAAATCCAGTTTACTCAAAGATATTTGACAAAATCAGCAAGAATGGTGTCGATATCATTTCTCTGGATCAAAGTGTTGAGTTTGTACGCAATAGTACATATAATGTGTTTTTGGGTAACAGGATAACACTACTACATTATCCATATGCTGAAACGGATACCTTGGATGTTGTTGAAGTCAAAGACATTGTTATACCACTTTCATTTGCTGTTAGATTAGACGAAGAGTATGCCAGCTTAATGTTGAACTTGTAAGCTACTACTACTACTTACACATAAGAATATTTCTCTATTTTGATTTTGTTTGTATCCTTGATTTAAGATTGCATGTGTATCTATTTTATTTTGCCAGAAAGTTGGCTGGTTGTTCAGCATTAAGTAAAAACATTTTTTAGGATTAAGGCAAGCGGATTAAGTAGTATGTTTTCTTTCCTGAGGAAATAATTTGATGGCATTGTTTGCACGCTATTAACCTGCGAGTGTATCAGTTCTGATCCACAATAGCTCTGTGGTAACGTCTGTGATTGCAATACTGAGCGATACGGATTCGAATCTCAGAGACGATGACATTTCCTCAAAGATAACAGATATACTTTACTGACGGATGATAGGAAGCATGAAACTTAAGTCCAAGGTTTCCTGATGACTGTTTCTAGCCGTCCAACACATTCATCGTGTCTTAAACCCTATAATTACAGACAGATCAATGAAGAGATACAATGGTGACACCAATTTCATACACTGTATCACTGGGTTTTTTTCCATAACTGAATATAATTCGCATAATTTAAATCATTTCTTAGCTCTCATTAGAAATTAAGGCACATCTTCACAGTAATAGAATTAGCTCCATAATGGATAGGATTTTATTTTAATAAATCACACAGTGTTGTACAGTTAAATTAACTGATGACGTTTCGAGCACAAACTATTGCACATAATCATATCAAGTTACTCACACAACTTCTTTACTTCGTTTATATACATGTGTGGAATCGATAAGTTATTGGAATAAAATTCAATATGAGATAATGTACATTCAGAAATAATAGTACGAGTGTGCGTCGGTGGCACAGTGGTTAGGACTCTCGCCGACCATGCACATGGTCCGGGGTTCGATCCCCTGCCGGCGCACACCTGATATCTATGGTCGGCCTGAATTTGGGCTACCGATATCCATGCTGAAAATTCCACACTTGTACTCAAAATACGGTGTGGAATCAAGCTGTAAATCAAAATAAAAAATAAAATAAAATATTAATCCATTACAATTAGATGGGAAATACGACGAGTGTTTTTATAGTCATAATAAGTTAATTGTTAGAATGTTATGATGTGTTTGAATTGAAATAGAATTTTAAGATTATTTATTATTCTCTTCTGATTTGGCCGGAGGCAATAATATCTTCCATATTTCTGGTACTTGCATTGAGTCATTTCTGTTGCATGTATTGGGTGTACACTCAATGAACAAGGATTCCGTAATCAACCTCTCTCTCCACCTACCTATGTTGCTCTTTAGAATTTTAACCCTATCCCACCCTATTTGTGGTTGTTCGTTAATGCGTGAAGTGCAATTGCTGAGCTTTTTTCTAAATTACTTATCTTTTCAGGGTCAACCATTCTTACCTTAGCTAAATTCTTATGTTCTGATAATCTGACTATCCCCGGCCTACTAGTTTGACCTATGTAGTTGACCACACAGTCATTGCAGGGTATTTTGTAAATTATATTGTCTAATTGGGCCCACCGGGTCCTTCAGCCTACAGAGCTTGTCCCTGCCTGAGTGAATTTGTAGGTTTAAATGCCACTCTAATTCCTGTTTTATTAAGAATCCTACGTAGGGTCTCAGTGGATGACTTATATTCTCTCTTATTTATGTTATCATTACTAGTTCCACAATTATTTTTATTTTGTTTTTGGCCTTTAGTTATCTTCCTAATGAATTTTCAAGGATAATTATTCAACACCAACGCTTCTTCTATCTGTTTTATCTCGTCGTTTAGGTCTTTTTTTGTGCTGCTTAGTGCTATGGCTCGGTTTGTTAGACACTTAACTAAGCCTGCCTTAACAGTTAACGGATGCGACGAATTAAAATCTAAATATCTATTAGAATGCGTTGGCTTTCTATACACACTAGTGTGAAGTTTACCTTCTTCTATTTGTTTTATTTTACAATCTAGCATAGCTAACTCTCTTTGTTCATCTTCCGATTCAAATGTGAATTTTATTCCCTCTACCAGTGAGTTAATATGTATCAAGAAGCTAGAGATATGTTCTGTTTTTAACACTGTGAAAGTGTCATCCACATATCTCCACCATATTTTTGGAGTAGGACTAAATGTATTTGGAGCAATACATAGGTAGGTGGAGAGAGAGGTTGATTACGGAATCCTTGTTCATTGAGTGTACACCCAATACATGCAACAGAAATGACTCAATGCAAGTACCAGAAATATGGAAGATATTATTGCCTCCGGCCAAATCAGAAGAGAATAATAAATAATCTTAAAATTCTATTTCAATTCAAACACATCATAACATTCTAACAATTAACTTATTATGACTATAAAAACACTCGTCGTATTTCCCATCTAATTGTAATGGATTAATAGCACCCGTACTATTATTTCTGAATGTACATTATCTCATATTGAATTTTATTCCAATAACTTATCGATTCCACACATGTATATAAACGAAGTAAAGAAGTTGTGTGAGTAACTTGATATGATTATGAGCAATAGTTTGTGCTCGAAACGTCATCAGTTAATTTAACTGTACAACACTGTGTGATTTATTAAAATAAAATCCTATCCATTATGGAGTTGTACTTTACCACAGTGCCCAAGTTTTATACTTATATCAATAACAGAATTAGCTTTTAGTTTAAAAATGAATTAACAGATATAGAAATCAATATGCCATCCAATATGCATCAGAAACCAGACAACTGTAATACATGATACTATAAATGCTATTTTATAAGCATTTTAAGGGATTTCGCATTCTAATGCTATGCAAAAATCTACTATAATATTGTTGAGAGGAAAGATAACAATTTTAGACTCAGTTCACGCCTTTCATAATTCATTAATTATACGTGTAACTAATCTGTTTGTTGGCTTTTAGTGATGCTTTTTCATTTTCTCTTTTTTTTCTAAAACTTTTAATAACTCAGCATGTCGACACTAAGAGAAAGAGGAGTAATCGATCATTTACTTGAAAAATGGGATGTGGAAAAGTCGAAAATTGTAGCTAACACAGCTTCTTACAATTCAGTAACACTTCGGAATATATCTGGTGCATTTATAGTGTTGTCTGTATTTATTGTGGTTAGTTTAATAGTCTTAGTTATTGAAAAGTTTTGGTATAAACATGCGTTGAATAAAGCAAGTCTCAATCCAAAGGGTAAAGAAACAGAAAAAGAAGGTCATCCTGGTATATGGCGACGCTTTACTCATCCTTCAGCTGAACTACCAAAACCAAAATTAGATCTATCACGGAATCCTACACTAAAACAGTTAAGATATGCAGGTCATAGAAGAGCGTCAGCAGCTTTCGATGCTACTGTTATCACTGCCGATCACCATCATACGGAATTAGATGTCGATTAGAGATGTCAGGTTTAACAACGTGTCTATATAATATGGACGAAGGCTTACTAACAACTTTGTGCTGTCAGAGTGAAAGAAGATGATGAATAACCAATCAAGAATGGATACAGTAAATTTTGTTTATATTAGTACTGAAATACATGGAACTGACCGTAATGCTTCTTTTCTTTCTTTTTTTTTAATTTAAAAGATGAAAAGGGATAATTTACACAAGTGCTAGTCAACCTTATATTTTATCATTGGTTGCATTTATTGTTTATTCAGTTGTAGTATTAGACAATTTCTAACGTTTACACCTTAAGATAAACTCTGTGTTACACCATAAATATAAATGTGTGTTCAATAGCAGTAAAATTGTCTCACTACTTTTATATATTTTGACTTCTTGTCATCAATAGACTTCTGAAGATAATGATACTTTTAGAAATTAAGAGATGTGTTAATGAACAATTTCATCCACCAGTTGGTTGGTTGTCAGCGTTGAAAGTTGAATAAGATATCATTTGACTCTGATGAATTAGGTGGGCGAATGATACAAATGAAACATATCAACGTTTATGCGAAAATGGATTATTATAATTACTATTCTCTTGAGGATCCAGGTGGAATTCGGAGCTTCAATGGGATATCAGCACTGAATTCTGCTATCTGTTGTCCTCTTTACCTGACTCCACGATTGCCCACTAGCTATCATTCCCTCCATGTAACACTCGAACGCATGCTCGTCTCATCACTTTTCATTCAGCTTAAAGTCTAGGCTCTGTCTGGCTCACGATGTCAATCAACTATCAACTCAGCGTGTGTCTTATCCATCTTTATTTCGTCTGTTCATTTATCGCGCAACAGACTCTTAGTTGGTTCTTTCCCACAGTTAGTTGTTTCTATTGCTTTGTGGATGGCATTATGAGGCGAAAAAAGATGCTGATGAAAATCTCCAGTATACTGCTCGAAATGCTTTTGATAACACGCACACCAAGACTCTGAACTATATAAAGGCACTGGCTGCCGTCACATTAGTGTTGAGAATCCGAATCTTGTTGTTTACTTTGAGTGCAGTAAATTTACACACTGATTTCAGAGTGTTCAATGTCTGTTTTGTCTTCCTGACTATATCATTGACATCTTCATCCGGGCCACCTGAAGATGGAAGGGTGCTGCCCTAACAAACAGATGAATTGACCACATTAGAATTTCTCCTGATGGTAGTGATCAATACCAGTTGATGCTCACTGGTTATATCCATTACCTGTGTCTTCTCCATATCCACTTGAAGTCCTGTCTTCCATGCCGGCCTCCTCGGCTATATAAACATATAGTTTTATTATCATTTTTCTTCCCATTATCCACATTTGATTACCACTCTATTACTGCTGACTAATAACATTGCTTCTTCATACAAATTTTATATACAAACACTATCGCCTCTCCACTAGTTCGCGTCCATTCTACAGAGTTTATTGATTAGTCATTATCTCACACTTTTTATGTCATGCCTACTTCTGTCTCTTTTCAAACTTACAGTAAATCATTGTTTCTAGGTTGCACCTTACATTATGGAATACAACTTTTCAACGACAAAGTTTACCAGTATCTGATTGTTCCAAAGATTTCCGTGTTTAATATAATTACGATTGTACAGCTCATGAAAATGAATCGTCGAAAAGAAAATTTTCTTCGCTGTTTGTGCCTTGTTCTTATGACTCAATATTTTTTTTCGATTACAGCTTGATTCCACACCGTATTTTATGGTACAGGTATGGAATTTTCAGCATGTGATATCGGTAGCCCAAATTTTGCAGGCCGACCATAGATATCAGGTGTGCGTCGGCGGGGGATCGAACCCCGGACCATGTGCACGGTCGGCGAGAGTCCTAACCACTGTGCCACCGACGCACAGTTCAATCAGATACTGGTGAACTTCGTCCTCGGAAGATGTATTACGTAATGTTAGGTGTAACCTAGAAGCGATGACTAATTGTAAGTTAGAAAAGATACAGAAGTTGGCATGACCTAGTAGGTGTACGACAATGACTAACAACAAGCTCGTGTAGAATGGACAGCGACTAGTGGAACGGCGATAACGTGTTTGTATATAAAATCTGTATGAAAAAGCAATGTTATTAATACACAGTAATAGAGTGGTAATCAAATGTGGATGAAAGGAATAATAATGATACTGAAATAACAATAATTTTAATTACCTCAAATCCCAACCACTATCTCTTTCTGAATATATCAACTGTCTCCTGCGGCAAAACATAATATATTGAAATTTGCTTGTACATCATTATGTTATCATTCCATTGGGTTTCAATTAAAATATAGTGTTTCTACTGCAAGTCTGCATTTCATCCTATCCTCTTCAGCTTTTCTTAGCTGGCTTCTCGACTGCCCGAAACCTTTGATATTCTCTTGACGCGAGAGAGTCTGTCACGCGATGTCACTCACCGGTCTCCTAAGCGCATGTTCGATCCATCGCCGTTTTCTTCGGCATATTTGTCTGGCAGCAGGTTCTTGATTATTTCGTTCCTAGAGTTTCTTGTCGCTAATTTTTTCTGGCTATTCTTCGGTATGGAGCCAGCAAAGGCAGTTGTTGATGGAAGTCTGCGGTGGTCTGTCCGAAATGCTCTTCCGTCATGCGTCAAGTTTCTGACCCATATAGAAAAACTGACTGCCTTAAAATTGGTGTTTAAAATTTGGATCTTTTTGCTTATGCTGATTGCGTAAGATTTCCAAGCTGAATTCAGAGTGATAAAGGTGTGTCTTGCCTTTCCGATTCTGTGCCCCTTGCCTGTAGTTGAAACTATGCTTCCGAGATAAGCAAATGAAGTTATCTCTTTCAAATTTATCCCGTTAGTAGTGATTGGTGCTTGTTTTTGTTGTTGTTGGTTGGTTATCTTCACCACCTCCGTCTTCGCCATGTTAAATTGGAGTCCTGTTTTCTCCGCTTCTGCTGCCAACTTAGGGGTCTTCTCCTATAAGCCTTCGAGTACATATGATACTAGACAACAATCATCTAAAAAGCATAGATCTTCTAGAGTCTTCTTATCGGTTCAACGTACCGCTGTCTTCTCACTCCCACGCAAGGTCTGACTTATGATCCAATCCATCACAACCAAGAATATCATTGGTAATAGTTGGCAGCCTTGTCTTACTCTTAACTTCAAAGGCTTTGCTCAGTTTTTCATTGTGGATCACTTTACTTGTGGCGCTATCATAAAGCTCTTGAATGAGGTCGATAAAGTTTTGAGACACTCCACAGTCAAGAAGCAGTTTCCAAATTAATTCTCGGTCAACGCTGTCGAAGACCTTTTCGAAGTCGATGAAATTGAGGTAGAGGTTCGACTGCCATTCTTTGCTTGGTTCTGAATCCAGATTGTTGCGGTAGTCAGGTGGAGTTCTGTATCCAGTGCATCTTTTATTCTCTCCAGAATGATGTGACTTAGTATTTTACTTGGCATGGACAAGAGCATGATTCCATGCCAGTTCTTGCAGAGTGAGAAGTAAGTCACCCTTCTTCGGTAATTTGACAAGGTAGCCTTTTTCCAGTCAGCAGACACCATTCCTTCCTTGCAATAATGCCGTCAGCATATCCATTACAGTCTCTGGACCCAATTTTGTGCTTCGGGGAAGTGAATTCCGTCTGTTCCTGCTATCTTCCTGGACTTCTGTTAGTGCTGTTGGTGGCATTTCTGGGCGAGTTGCAGGTGATGGTCGTTTCAAGAGTCCTTTGAAGTGATCAGCCCATTGCTGTATTTGTTTCTCCTCCTTGGTAATTAGTTCCCCTTAACCATCTTATATAGGTTTCACCTGCGTTGGTTCCTTCCCGAAAAGAGACCTGATTATCTGATGTAACATTCTCAGGTCTCCTTTACCTGTGGTCTGTTCTGCTTCAGTTGCCAGTGTGCGCAGAGTTGTATTTTGTCTTTCCTAGCACTATTCACTTCTTTATTCCCTGCGTTATTAACTGAACTCACTGTTTGTACATTAGTTGCTTTGAAAGACTTTTTAATGTTAAATTCGTATACAAAGCAGATTTGACGACGAGTATTTTCATTAGTGAAAATTATGCATCATAAAAGTTGCAGATTCCTAAAGACTGTAATAGCCGAAGTAAGTCTTACAGGCAGACAGAGAGATGGCATTGCGATGAAATCGCCACTTGGTCCACTAGGGGCTGACTGTTTTATGGCAAAGCTTGAAAACTCTCATCTTAGTCAAACCACCAGTTGCTGTGACATTTATAGAAAATATGTAGACTAAACTCTCGTAATCTGCGATAATAAAGTAATTCTTGATGATGTCTTGTTTGCATTCAACAACTGCCACCCTTCTTTACAATTCACCAGAGAAAAGGAATCTGAACTAAGTATTCCGTTTCTTGATGTGTGCCTTAGTAGACCTAATGAAGGATCTCTCAAAAGATCCATCCACCGGAAACGTACATGAAACGGACAACTAACTAATTTTTATAGTTTGGTGCCAATCTCCAGGAAAAGTAACCTAATTCATTCGCTCTGCTCTAGAATAAGAAACGTTTGTAGCTCTGATTGCGTTGACCCAGAACTTAACTTCCTAAAAGCCACGCTCGCAGAAAACGGTTACCCGAACCGATTTATTGACAGTAACACGAAAAATAAGCAGTCTAAACTGGTCACCGACTCAGTTCCAAAGAAAACCCTATTCATGAACTTGAAATTCAAAGGTGATCAAGTCAGTAAGACGGTTTTTGCAGCAAAATTACAAGTGACGTTCACCAGCCACATCTACCTCTGTGAAAGATAAACTCCCCCGTCTGGCTGCCTCCATGTACATCTATCAGTTCACCTACTCTTGTGGAGCAAGGTACATTGTCGCAGCCAGAGAACGCTTTCCACACGGATACGAGAACATAGTCCAGCATGTTTTTACAACGGAGAAAGAAAGTGTGTGCGAAGCTGTATTCTAGAACATCTGATCGGATCCTGTCACTCTACCAACCCTGACCATGATTTTAAAAACATCTACCGAATCCATGCTAACTCGCCAGCCGCTTTTTCTTCGTTACAGACTTCTAAAGACAGTGGAGGCCTTGGCCATTTATGAATTTAAGCCAGACCTTTGTTTACAAAAGAAGTATGTACACTCCCTACTTCTGCCTTGACCGTAGAGGGATAGACATTTATTTATTTTGTTTATTTAGTCATTCTACGTACCCTTCCCTCATTACTTTGATTATTATTATTATTATCACTATTCTCACGCTGAGTTGTTTCCGCTTGTCCCACTTGTCATTCTAAATTCAAAAAAACACTTTTGAATTTTTTATAATATTGAATTCTATTTTATCAAATTTCACACCATATTATGTAGCATTTTATATTCGCCTACTAATCCCATAATTATGCACCCGTTCGCAACATCTATACACCTTATGAATTATTGTATATATAACACTATTTTTTTATACTTGACATTTAACTATGATTATAATCACAAATATTTTAATTGCATTTCATACTACTATTATTATTTCATGTATTCACACCTTTGATCTGATTCCCTCACCGGATATAATTCCTTGAAGAAACCATATATATATACGATTGTACAGCTCGATAATAAATTCGTTGAAAAGAGTCTCTTCGCTGAATATTGTGTTCTTAATGCTCTAATAGGAATTATTAAATTATTGAAAACAGTATGTATCAGACTTCTTCAAACTGCAGAAGCCGTGGCGATTCACATGATAAACCCTGAACTCTGAAAGCAGAAGCAGTCTGTTCAATTACTAAATCTATGACGCAGCTAACCTATCTTAACATCGGATACGTAATTTTTGTTTTTTTGGGTCTTTTTTAACTGTAATTTCTTCCCTCACCCCGTATTAAATTTCTACCTCTTATTGTTGTTAACTTGAGTCTCTTTCAATTTTTAGTTAAATTGTTCTCAACCCGTAAATTACATTACGTCAATGAATTTTCTGACATAATTTTATTGTAGTTTCTACCTGATTAACGCTTTCCGTATATACACGACAGTCTTCGATCAGCACGAGACAGCTATTTCTTGCTTTCATGTTTTTCGGAGTGATTTCAGTTGGTGAAAGAAATCAACTTTCATTTACATTTCTATTGACACATCTTTGGGAATATTCTTAATGGTATACGAGCTCGCCTTGTAACCAGAAGGTCATGGGTTCGAATCCCAGTGGGTGCATACTGATGAAGAGTCCCAAACTAGGACGAAACAGCTGTCCAGTACTCCCAGGTTTTCCAATGGTTCTCTAACTAATGTCAGCTCATGATGAAAATCCTGTAACCAATCAAATCCCTACAAACCAACACTTGAATAGTCTTTTTGTTACTGAGAAAATTTACTATGTATATGCGATTATACAGCTTGAGAATGATATCCCTGAAAAGAGTAACTCTTCGCTGAACGTCTTTTCTTTTAGACTCCTAGTTTCCTATAGTTTGGTTTGTAAGGGTTAGTTTTGTTTTTACGAGTTGATCACGAATTGATATTAGTTACAGAACCATTGAAAACCAGGCAGTACTGGACAGGTGTTTCATCCTAGTTTGGGAGTAATTGGCAGTACGCACCCACCGCCAGGGTTCGAACCCAGGACCTTGCGGTTACAAGACAAGCTGCCTCGTATACCATTCAGCCACTGGGACCCAATTCAATGGCCCATGTATTCTAACTTCTACTAATTCGTGATTTGGCGCGACCCCAACCAATGTCGCCGATGATTCCCAAACTAGGATGAAACATCTGTCCAGTACTGCCTGGTTTTCAATGGTTCTCTAACTTATATCAATCCGTGATCAACTCGTAAAAAATAACTAACCCTTACAAACCAAACTATAGAAAATTAATCTGATGCTCGCAAGTGACTTGCTACAGGATGGAGTTCCCTGGAGTTCTAGTGAGAAGTCATGACCAGTGAAGTCCATCCAGATGTCAAATGTCAGGATAGATGTCCCACTGACGACATTGGTTGGGGTCGCGCTAAATCGCGAATCGGTAGAAGTCAGAATTCATAGGCTGGCCATTGAATCGGGTCCCAGTGGCTGAATGGTAAACGAGGCAGCTTAGTCTGTAACCGGAAGGTCCTGGATTCGAACTCTTAGTTTTATCTAATCTTAAATTAACTCCATTTTACAGACTTGATTCGGTTTGAAAAAGAAATGACAGTTTAAGCCACTGGCTACTGAGACAGAAGATCTTGACATTATTTGATTGGGCAATTTTTGATATCCTACCTTATACAACCAGTCAAACTAGTTAATGTCAGCGTGCAAATATGATGTATTTGTGTTTAGAATATTAGTCTTGCTGACCACAAACCAGTCTTATCTTCTGGTTTCTTCAGTAAGCACAACACAGCAGAAGGTAGCTGAGGCAGAACAGTTGCATCCGATCTTCAGTCGAATTGCTTTTTTACGCTTTGGTACTGAAACTAATGGAAATATATATATTTATTCCTGTTTATGCAGGAACATACCGATTGTACAGGCATGGATAAGTTATTATATAAATTACACATATTTCGATGTATGGTGAATTAACAGTTTGTTCGTTCTTTCTGATATTAGAGTCATTCGGAACAGTCTGCTAAATAGTCTGTCTGTGTAACATATATAGAGATATAGAAATATTGTCTTCGCATTATTAAAAAAACCCAGATATCAGATCAATGTAATACAAATATCTGGGAAAAATAAAGCTTGAAGTCAATTCTCCTAGATAACTTAGTCGTGAAAAGCATCCTTGACTTAAAGTTTATCGATGCATTATTTTGAGGTCAGTGATGTATTTATTCCATTTTTTCAGCAGTCTAATAGTAGTTTTATAATAGGAAAGAAATTTGATCGTGGATACGAAAACTAGATAAGGTCATGTTGGATTGTTTTACTTCATGAAATGAGGCCGAGGTCGATTCTAGAACTATCCACTGGCGCCATTCGTGTCAGCATGGCAGACTGTACATGTAAGTTTAGTAAGACATTGAAAACCAGTTGCTCCTTTATCTCAGATCAAGAATACTCCTTGTACAGAATGTTAGTCAGCGTCTTCAAATGGTAGCATCGGATCGTTCATGGAATTTGAGTGTGAATTTACTTAAATGGTCAGGAGTTTAGGGTTGTTCGACCTCGACCAGGAGGTAAATAGAAGTGTAGGCTCAGCAGCAGAATAGCAGAAATATAAAGTATGTAAAAATGAAGAGAACATTAATACTTTATGTATATATAAATGTTTATAAATGTATATCATTGAATAGTAAACATTACCTATATTCTAGTTGTGTTTTCATGTATTTTTGCGAAGTCTTAGAGTTTATTTAATGTCATTATATATATATATATATATATTAATGAGTTTAGGCGTTATAGTTTTCTAATAGCTGATGCGTTTTAGAAATAAGTGGTGAGGTCTGATTGGCATAGTCACTGGGATGAAACAGTTTTTTATAGCAAGCGTTTGAAGGCTATAATAGAGTGACAGGTCCTTATTTCTAGGAGTAAACTGTTCCAGATCTTAGAATACATGACTGTGAAGAAGTTTGCACAGAAAGCTGTTTTACAGCTTTTCCTAGATACTGTGCACGTTTGGTTACGCAGGTTGTAGGAGCCTTCCGGTGAGAACTGTATTTCCTTGCTGTCTGAGAATGATATTTTATGCAAGACTTTAAAGAAGAATGTTAGGTTAATGCTCAGTCGTCTCATCCAGAGTTGGTCGATACCTAGAGTTATACACCTTGATGTGTAGTCCTTTTTGCAGTCAAATCCTACAAGTTTAGACGTGAAGTATCGTTGGACAGTTTCTATTTTAAGCCTGTCACTTACGAGAGTGCTGCTGAGAATAAATGAACAATATTCTAGTAGTGGTCTGATACATGTTTTATATAATACAAGTTTCGCTTCGTAGTTGTGGAAATTCCTGAGTATGCATCCTAAGAGCATCCTCGATTTAGGCGTCTGCGTTGCCACTTGCTCAGAAAATGTTAGGACACTAGAGTACCTGAGTCCTAGGTCAACAACACTTTGGAGTTTAGGCAAGTCAATAGATTCAAGTACCAGTTTGATATTTATCGAGGGTGCACCGAAACAGATCCAACCACATTTTCAAGGTTGAATTTGAGGTTCCATGTGGAGGACCATGCAGTTACTCTATCTAGTTCTTCCTGAACAGCTTCCTGAAAGTATCCTAAGTCATCACAGTGGAATGTGCAAGCCACTTTAAGATCATCTGCAAAGATGAACGGTTTGCCAAGCAAGAAACAACCGCATGTGTCGTTGACATACAGAGTGAATAGGAGGGGGCCTAAGACGCTACCTTGAACTACTCCAGAAGTGACTGGACTAAGTTTAGAGTTTACAGACCCCAGTCTAACTACTTGCGACCTTTTGTTAAGGAATGATTCAAGCCGTCCTAATAATGGGTTACGTATTCCTAAGGAGTTCAGCCTATTTACTAGAAGCAAATGGTCAACGCGGTCGAAGGCTTTGGAGACGTCAAAGTAGATGACTAGTACTAGTTGTTGTTTGTCTCGGCTACTAGTCACGTAGCTAAAGAAGTCAAGGTGAAAGGTCATGCATGATCTGGATTTTAGGAATCCATGTTGGTTGGGACTTAGAATATTGCAGCTGAGCATATGTTTGAGAATATCACCTTTAACTATTCTTTCAATAATTCTAGATGCTATGGGTGTAATATTGATTGGCCTATAGTTGTTGACTTCAGTTTTCGATCCGCATTTGTGTTTGGGTATTATAAATGTGGTTTTCCATTTATCTGGATAGGTTTGGATTCCTACGGACATTGTAAAAATCTTAATTAAATGTCAGAACCACCGTGTTTATAAAAATACGATGGTATGCCGTCAATACCAGCACTACTAGAGCTTTTAAGAGTTTTAATGGCTTGATTAATATTAGAATAAGTGAAATGAACTGTACTGATTTGTTTCAGCGTTGAAGAAGAAGGGAGTTCCACTGCTGATTGTAAACCGAGAAGTGGACTTGTGGGCTCAAGGTAAATATCTGCAAACGTCTCGTTAAATAGTTCACACATATCTGCATGGTTGCTGCATAGTTTACCCTTGTTTATAAGGAGAGAAATTTTATGGTTTTGGCGATTCATTCGTTTCTTTAGGATTTCTGTGAGAGCACCTACTCTGGTGGTGCTGGCTAGTGCGGTGCATTCTTCATTTGCCATACGCAAGTTATGAGCTTGCAAGATGGAGCTAAGAGTACTAAGTATTGACCCTAGTGTACTAAAGTCGTGTCGTCTGAAGTAACTTGTTGACAGTCTTTTCAGTTTCCTACGATCCTTTGGCTTTATGAATGTCTTTCTATGTGGGGAAAACTTTAGTGTTTGAAATGGGATGACAGCATCTAAGCATGTGTTGGAGTTATAGTAAAAGATGTCTAGAGCTTTCGAGAGGCTATCAGTATAGAAGTACTCCCTCCATTCTGAGGATCTTAACATTGATTTCACTAGAGTCCAGTCTGCCTTACTGTAGTTCCTGTAAGTTACTTGTTGTGAAGTAGGGGTATGGGTTGCATTGCTACTTGATGGAAGTGGCAGTGCACACAGCACTGTTTTGTGGTCACTCCCTGAAAACTCAGAACCTACTAGGGTAGAAAGGGGACTTATATTGTGGCAGAAGATTAAGTCCAGTACGTTATTACCTCTTGTAGGGGTAGTGACAGTTTGTTTCCAGCCAAGTATATCCAGTGTGCCTAAGAACTTATCAAATTTAGTTGGGCCTGTGAGTATATCCCGGTTGATTTCCACATAGGATCTTATGATCGTAGTGTAGGGTGGATAATTGTTCTAGAGTATTAATAAGTTGGGTTTCGTAATTACTAAAAGTGCCAGGTG
Organism: Trichobilharzia szidati; assembly: GCA_944472155.2. Taxonomy (NCBI): domain Eukaryota; kingdom Metazoa; phylum Platyhelminthes; class Trematoda; order Strigeidida; family Schistosomatidae; genus Trichobilharzia; species Trichobilharzia szidati. The sequence continues at coordinate 94,713,052 of OX235272.1, forward strand.
CTCTGTAGCTGCATCCAATTAATACTGTTGCGTTATTTAAGTGTACGTTAACCCATAGAGTCTCAGGCAAGTTAAGTGTACTACTTTCTAGCTGTGATACAGTAAGTGCATTCAGAAAGTACATGAGACAACCCCCTCCCTTACCACCTGCCCTGTCACACCGAAAGTGTGTGTAGTTACCTAAGCTTATCTCTTCATCCAGTATGTTCGAATTACACCAAGATTCAGTGATAACAATTATAGGGGGTTTGTATATTACTGTGAGTGCTCTGAGCATTGGCAGTTTATTTAGAACAGATCTAGCATTTATGAGGATTAGGTAAAGATGAGATTTGAAATAGCATCTGAAGTATTTAAGTTCGTTAATCAGCCCCGAATATGGTTCAGCACCCAGTAGTACTGTTTGACATGACGACCCTATGTTAACAGGAGTTTCAACATCATGCTCACCTATGGCTATCGAGTTGGTATGTGCTGTTTTCGTTGAAGAATTAAGAGTTGGAGTACTGGATTTGCTATAGGCTAAGGCAATTTTATTTTTAGTTAAGCTAGAAACGTGGGTAAGGATCTTTATTTGACCTAAACTTGTGCATGTATCAAGTGTGCTTAATGGGTGCGGGTGCACTAGACTGTTCCTGTATTCATGCAAGGGGGGAGTCATCACTAGTGGTTTAGGAGTGTTAACATCTCTACCAGCTGCTTTTTCAACGCTGACAGGGACGCAGGGGATAAAAAATGATTGGGACCTTGTGATGACCATGGTTTATTATTCCACCTATTGTTTGATACTAGTTGTGTCCTTGTATGAGTTTCGTGTATACTGCATTGTGGGTTAGTTCCCAGCAGACTTGTACCATATATCCGATCAAAATTTATTTGTGTGCCATGCTGTGAATACCCTGAGTTGTTGGTGGTCGAGTTCTGACTATTGCCACTTGTACTATTGAGGGTGGCATTGTTGTGACGTTGGTTATCAGTGTGTGCCATGGTGCTATTTCGCACGTTGTGGGTGCTAATACTATTGGCCGTGGGAAGTGTGGGCTTATTTATACTGCCATTGTTGCTGTTGGCATGATTTGGGGTCATATTTTTTTTACCAATGGACTTATGGCTAGGAGAGGACAGTGTCGACTTTCGGGGGGCCTTGACATTTTTTCTGGGATTATTTAGTGACATGTCTATATCTACGGTGATAGGTGGTATAGTTTTATTAGCTATTTGATTACAATTTAGTGGCCTTTCGGTTGGTTTTGCTCTCTGAGAGGATAATTCTGTGTGGTTTGAGAGGGGTGGTGTGGTGGGTTCTACGGTGCCCCTCAAAGGGTAGAATGGCTGCTTGCAATGTCCTATTATTTATTCCACAATTAGGCTCAGTGAGATAATTGTATGCGCGCTTTTCTATGACTGTCTTGTCCACCGCAACCTTTATTAGTTTGTAGTTTCTGGCTTGCGATAGGGTGTGTTGGGAGTGGATGAATTTTCTGGCCTCTGTCGGTGTTTCCAACTGAAAACGAATAGGACAACACTTTTCATGTTGACTCTTCTTCAGTCTATAGCACTTAGTCTTGGAGTTAGGCATTTTCGCCTCACTAAGTAAGATGCGCTGTACCGTTTTTATTGCCTCACTGCCCGGAACGTTGTAGAAAACAGCACTCAGCTTAGCGTCGAATCGTTTTGTTACTTCTGTAGTAACAAAGTTATTGAGGTTATCCACCTTAGATACCAATTCTGTGTCAAGTTTGTTAAGGTTTACAGTTTTTATGGGGATAGTTAAAGGTGCCAGTTTACAGACCTGTGATCTGATATCGCTGATCTGATCTGATAATTTGGATATTTTGGTATTGGTTTCAGAAATTCCAGGATTTACTGACTTATTGTTTTTTTGTTTCCCTTAACTCAGCCTTAAGTTCTCCTATAGACAACTTTAGAAGTTTTATTTCTGAAGATAGTGTTGAAACTGAGCTTGATGGCTGGAGTTTTTCGATAAGCACATAAGGTGTAGGGAGGGGTTCTGTCTGAGCAGAGGGTACTGAATTTTTAGTAGTGCTAATACTAGCTGCCAGCACAGTGTCATCCTCAGTTCCAGCTCGAGAGTTAATTATTACAGGTATGGAAGTAGTATAGTACTTGTGTAAGGATTACAACAAGATAAATTTTATGTAACGAATCACGGAAAAATGTAACGCAATCATTGAACGTGCCACTTTTACTATGTGCAATTTTAATAACTTCGCAAACATTAAGTAGTAACACACAGTAGAGCAGAGTAAATTCATTTCATAAATAATTTACATTGTATGTGGTAGATGCTGGATTCCGTTGTCTAAGTGAACTCTAGCAATAACTGGATTTTCATATCACTGAAATAAAAAGAATAGGATGAACCAGGTGTTCCCTCAGAAGCTCTAGCTAACAGATTGCATTTATTATAATCAAAGGTTGAAAAATGCACACAAAACTTCCACTGTGTATATTTTCATGTTTGATAAACTGAAACATACTTTTCTACACACATTGTATTATGTTTGGCAAAAATATGATATCATTTCTTAGACTTTTCCACATCGTTATACAGTTTTGCATTGGAATTACAATGAAGTAAACACCTAAGCGCCTCGGTGAATTAGTACTAATGTGCTTACTTACAGTTCAACCGACTAAACACCCCGATAGCTTATTACATACTATATACAACGGATGAGTTTTCAGAGTTACCAAAGGATAGAAGACATCACTTCAATTAAGGGGCTAACTTCCAGAGTTTTCATTCAAACAGCTGTTACATATGGACGTTACCAAAGTGAAGAAATACCTTCTTGTTTTTCTCAATGTTATACAGTCGCCTTGCCTGGCGTATTTGGAAGACTCTTAAACATACAATGTAGGACTAATAGCACATGGTTGTCTGCATAACACATCAAAAGTTTTTAGCTACTTTGACCATTGTGCTTTACAATATTCGCATTTTTTTCTCTGTCTTCTAATCGTTCTTAAAGCTGCCTACTCCTAACGTATGTCACTGTTTGGGTTCCGAGTGGAACAGGGGGCCTCAGCAACGCATCTACATTTCATATTGTTCTCTGAATTCCTCCATGTCATACCTGAAACCATACCCAACTCGTCACTTTACGACTGAGTTCCATTTGAGAGATAGCCCGGGGCCAAGATTTAATTTGTTTCGATAAATTCCCCTCCTTTTTTCATCTGGTTTGTAAACAATTTACCACCTAGTTTTCATTCGTTTGTGTTCTAACAGGAGCGTAGAGCTACAAGACGTTAACGAAATAGAACAGGAACCGAGGAAATATGACACATTATTTAAGTACAACCTAACAGACTATTCACAATTACAACGTCAATCACCACAACAACAATGTCCCGGCACACCAATATAGACAGGAGATGGACTGTTGGTGAAAGTTTCCACTTTCCAAAAACACATTTCACCTAGTACATGATAATAATATCCTATAATATATATATACAGAGATGTAAAAAGATAGAATCAATCAACAGACCAAATATCGATCCAATATCTCTTAACAGGCATCATTTCAAATAGATAAAATCAACTAATATGCTACATGTAGATCTTCATATCAACACGGAATGAAAGGCATATAAGGTCAAGAAATACTTTAAGCACCGGTGGAATGCGACTGTGCCAATGACCTTGGAATGCTCAATGAGCAAGCCAGTGAAACCAGGCGTTGATATAGCATATCCCCTATTTGAAGTGGCGCCTCCACCTTTACCTCGAGGACATTTGCACGGTCTAGTTGATTTCATTTTGGCTGATTTGTTTCGTTTGATCTAGGTAGCTGCATTTGACGTGATTCTGGTTTTTATTTGGCTTGAACTGTGTTGATTTTGTAAAGAATAGTCGTCAAAAGCTGTCTCCAAGCCTGAAGGCAGTTATCGTGCAGGAGGATGCTTGAGAATGTGTTTCATGTAAAAATTATAGGGTGCACCTAAAATCCTTGGTGTTGACTCCTGTTTGTGGCATCTCTTTATGATTTCTGCAGAGCTTCGTTTTATCACTTGTGTCCACATTTGTCTTTCACGAGTGTTTCAGTAAATGTTTGTGGCTATAATCAGAAACTTTCCAAAACGGTAATTGTGGTAAGGAATTTATATTTTTTCTGCTATAGTTTCCAAGTCAATGTCCCTTTCAAGTTGCTTATTGTACTCTGTTGGCTATTCGTGAATTTTTAATTCAAAAGCTTCTGTTTTCATTTACAGTGGTACCGAATGAACGCATTGGCAGCTGGAGACAATGGCAACCAACCTGCCCTTCCTATATCAGTGAATATCAAAAAACCTTTTGACGGAATTATGTTTAGTCACCGATATACCAGTTGGGTTGTACTTGTGTAAACTCAATAGGCTGTGAACCGCTGCCAATAAAAAACGACAGAAATTCTTGGAATTATCACTTATAATTTTAGCTGGATCACATGCAACACTCTGCAGTTGTTAAATGGTCAGTTCATGAACATCGAATCCATACAGAAAGCGCAGAAGATTTAGTACAACATGCACACTCCTGACTTCACTATGCAGCACGCACGGCAAATGCATTACTTTAGGGGCCTACACAGACAACAAATTAACTCACAACACTGAAGTGGAAAAATTTATATTTGTCCTTACTGAGGTTAATATAGCAACTCTTGTGAAGTAACTTTCTTATGCAGAAGAGAAGAGCAAGGTATTCATAATCTTTTGCTGCATGTAGAACTGCAGTGCAACTCTATGCGCAATAGTATATATACGAATGAACTGAAAAATAAAGTCCTCCTGGTGACACATTGTGACATGACAGGAATTGAGACGGTCAGATCGCCAGCGTATTTCACGAAGTTGCTCTCATTAAAAAGAGAAAAGTCCTGTAAGACGAGAGAGAAAAAAGAAAAGGAGAGATAACAGTACCCTGAGGAACACCACCTTCACCAAGCAAGGCAAAAGATTTAACTTAATATACAGTATGCTGCATTCCATTTGGGAAATGATAATGCAACCAATCACCTGAACAAGACTCGTGTTTGCACGACCGAAACCTTACTCAACTAACGTTATCTTGGTCCTTAGTCAACAATGGCATTTGCTGAATAACTGAAAGTTTAGCATAAAAGTGATAAAGCACAAAAAAGACACTTGCAAAGTAGGAGACGAGTCCCGGGTGGAAGAAGAGATTACTGACAGATATCTATTTGTCATTTAGCAAAGAACAAGATTAAGAACTGCAATTATCATTTGTTGACATTCTGGAGATCATTATTCAGTGTTTCGCATTTAGTTATGCCTAGCCTGTGTCATTCTGCCTGGCTTTCAGTATGACTTGACAAAGAAATCCAACTGTTTAGTCTACCACATTCCATGCACCACACAAAGGTAGAGACATAAAACTAAATGGAAGTTTAACGAGTGAAAATTGGAGGGAGAATAAATAGTGACAACATGAGTTGAGTAGATACGTGAGATTACACAGAGTGAATGCATGTGTGCCATAAACAAAGACTTGCAGACATATATCTAGTAGTTCTTCTAGCTGACTGTCAACGATTTTATGAACCAATACCAGTTTTTCATTTGAACGACCCAAACACATTTTGAACCTTAACATGCGCTGGCTAACATCATCCCTCGAGGAAGGCGATGTCTTGGTATGCCATCATGTGTTATAGCCATCTCAACCTATTCAGCTTCCCTACCTTGAAGACTAGCTTACCCTCCTCACCTAACACTTTATGAGTGACCTCAACAGCAATCGCCATATTATACTGCTTTACTCATGAGATAGGACACAGACACCTATAATCAAACACCGGTGTAGCGGTAAATAATTCCCCAAAATTATTAACCACAGCAATCATCACTCAACATTGGATGCTGACCACCACTGTTTAAGTCGACTTGTTTAGCTGAAGGCTTACGGTCAAGCATCCCAGCCATTTGGTGCTCCGTCGTGTCACGTGCGTGCACGATTACTAGCTAGCTAAGCATTCATTCCTACCCGCGATTTGGTCCCAAAATATATATCGTATTTGGACGACAAAATCTGGTCTTTTGCTTTACCATTTGGTACTCGAAGAACGAACACTATTGAGGTTGTTGGTATAAGATCTTGCGTTAGTATAATCCGTACAACTCGCGAACGTCGATACCCGCAGCCCCTAAACTGGTGAGCCCAACCTCGAACTTCATCTTCAATTCACACGCAGATAAACCCGGTGAGTTCGTTCCTTTTTGTGTTTATTCTTGTACTATATTGTTATCGGCATATTTTTCGTCATGAGTGATCCTAGCCCCAAGGTTATTCAGATTCGCTCAACCGCCAAAACAATCCAGCTAGTACCATATTGGCCAGATAATGCTGAAACGTGGTTTCAGATTGCTGAGTCTGATTTTTGTGAACATGGCATAACTATCAACGTTCACAGTTCCTTGCAGTTATTCACGCCCTACCGCGGGAATTCAGCAGGTGCGTAACTCTGCAGATGTCGGTAAGTAACTCGTACGAGTTGCTAAAAGCATCCATCCTCAAGAGAAACGTTCTCACAGATCGACAACGTCTGGATGAGTTATTTCGTAACATCGAGTTAGGAGATCAGTCAGCCGTGAGCATGCTGGCAAGAATGAAAGAGATCATTGGCCAAAGTCAGTTCGATGAAGGACTGTTTAGAGAACTATTTTTATCCAAACTGCCACAGTCAGTTCAGACTGTACTTGTGACACTTCAAAGTGTTCTCATAGATGACTTAGCTGTCTCTGCAGATAGAATTCTAGAGATAACGAAACGGCCAGTTACCGAAGTATACTCTGTTACCGAACAGCTTCGAAGAAGGATTCTGCAATGATAGAGTTAATCAACTCCGTCCAGCAGATGCTTAGGGCAAACAAGCCTAGCAATTCCTCCTATCGTCGTTCTAGAGCCCCTCAACGGCAAAACGCGCGTGGACGATCTAAGTCCAACAACGCTCTCTCAAAAATCCTGACTGTGTTGGTATCACAACACCTATGGCAAGGAAGCAAATGTTGTCGAAAACCTTGTGATTTCGGCAAAGCCTCCAAGTCTGTGGGAAACTATCCCGCCGGCACGCGTTAGCGGCAACCGTCGCCGGTGGCACTAGCCGCTTACTTTACCTCCATGATGTAATTAGCCAGACTAGATATCTAGTCGACACAGGCGCTGAAGTCAGCGTCCTTCCTGCTACAGCAGCAGATCGACAGAAGGATCCTAACTTCAACCTACAGGCTGCAAATGGAAAACCAATTGCAACTATGGTCGAAATACGTCTATCTGAACGTAGGTTTAGCAAACCTATTCAGTGGATTTTCCTAATCGCTGACGTCACAATGCCCATCATTGGCACGGACCTACTTAATCATCATGATTTGCTCGTAGACGTCCGCCGTAAACGATTAATTGACAACACTACTAGTTTGTCTATCAAAGGCATAACTTACGTAGGCCCCAGTTTGTCAATCGTTAAGATGAAAGCAATCCTCGATCCAACTTTTCAACCGATTGTTGACAAATATCCGGAACTGAATTGCCCATCTAACGTCTCCCGTGTATAACCAGCAATGTTATGCACACATCATAACCTCAGGACAGCCCGTGACATCTAAAGCACGACGACTGGCCCTGATAAACTGAGAATTGCCAGAAACGAATTCGATCATATGCTCACCCTTGGCATCATTCGGCCATCGAATAGTCCATGGCATCCCCGTTGCATATGGTACCGAAAAAGGATAGCAACGATTGGCGACCCACTGGTGATTACCGGCGAGTGAACGCCAAAACAACTCCTGATTGCTACCCTTTGCCTCACATACACGACTTGACGGCAATGTTATCTGGAGCATCTATATTCTCCAAAATCGACTTGGTTAAAGCATATAACCAAATCCCGATGGCAACGGAAGATATTCCGAAAACGGCTATCATCACGCCTTTCGGACTTTTCGAATTTCTACGTATGCCATTCGGCCTCCGGAATGCGGCCCAAACATTCCAACGCTTCATCAACGAAGTATTTCGCGGTCTCGACTTTGTATACGCATACTTAGACGACTGCCTCATTGCCAGTCCAGATAAGGAAACTCACCTTAGACACTTGGACTTGGCATTTGAAAGGTTACGCCAACATGGTGTTACCATCAATATACAGAAGTGTCAAATAGGCGTTAACTCACTCGATTTTTGGGTCACACTATTGACTGTCAGGGCATTCGCCCACTGGCTACTTCTGTCGTCACTCTAAGAAAACGCCTTCTAGACGTCACGTTAGATTCCCAGAATACCTTCACACCTATTTCACATAACTGAGTGACAATCAATTTTTTTTATGTTGCGTCATTTAACACAAGTAAATGATATTTTTCCTATACCGTACATAAAATTAAATTAGATGTATATATTTTTTTCCCGATATTTTGCACTTTACATTATTTTACTGTATAGTAGATGCATGTCATTTTTTTGGTAAAAAAACGCTTATTTGGTACATTTTTCTTGACAAGGTTCTCAGCATTCTTGTTTTATTTTCCAGGTGCAACGGGCACTGGGCAGGAAACAAACGAAGCACGGGATCCAATGAAAAATACCGAGGAAGCTATGTACAGACACCCTATTAGCATAGGCAGACAGACCAGCAGGCTCTCCATCAAGCCGCTCGGAAGATTTTTTCACCCATCAGGGAACCATCGAGATTTTTTTACTTCCGGCTGGTCATGTCTTAGGGTCCCCACAAACCCACTAGGGGGGGAGTGAGCTGTAGCGGTAAATAATTCCCCAAAATTATTGACCACAGCAATCATCACTCAACATTGGATGCTGACCACCACTGTTTAAGTCGACTTGTTTAGCTGAAGGCTTACGGTCAAGCATCCCAGCCATTTGGTGCTCCGTCGTGTCACGTGCGTGCACGATTACTAGCTAGCTAAGCATTCATTCCTACCCGCGATTTGGTCCCAAAATATATATCGTATTTGGACGACAAAATCTGGTCTTTTGCTTTACCATTTGGTACTCGAAGAACGAACACTATAGTGGTTGTTGGTATAAGATCTTGCGTTAGTATAATCCGTACAACTCGCGAACGTCGATACCTTCAATCTCTAAACCGGTATTCTTTTCATATTTTTCAGTATTAGGGGTTGCTCCTCATAGTCTAGGTGTACAGTATCATCAGCAAACTGTAAGTTGATGATGATGATAAGTCTCTAAAGTCATCTATAGCCTATCCTATTGATATATGTGTGACTGGATTGAAATGATATAAGGATGACAGTTTAAGAATTCAGCCTTCTGTTAAATCCCAATAGGAAATGTGTTTTCTCGGATAATTCGCAAGCAGTAATCACTGAATAGAAAACATTCTGTAAAATTTATGAAACTCATTAACTGACGCAATACTTTTGCAGGCATTATAGTAACTCCTCAATAAAGCGATATTTGCATATTTCGGATGCATAAAACGAGTAAGTGATATCCTGGCAATACAAATGACTACAAGTCTTGGAATTATGCACTACAACTTTTCCTTTACTGAATACTCAAGCAGATTTTAAATAAACACAAATATCAAATTTATACAGGAAGTCAGTAAGACTTAGTGAACTGAAAGCACTTTCAGTTAACTTAGGAGTTCTCCATGCCGAATTTATTCCTTAAGGGCCTACACAGATTAAAACTTCAGCCACATAACACTAACGTGGAAGAAATTCCATTCTTGATTAATAAACTTAATGAAAAGAATCATGTTTTTTTCTAAAAACAGGAGCATTCGTAATGTTTCAATTTATGTAAATACAGTTACGGCAAAGTTAAACTTGAGACACCAGTAACACCCAATCAGCAAACGACCTTGAACGGACCAATCACATGAAAGAGGCGTTTATGATAAGCGGAAACGTATATTTATAGAAAAATGCATAAACAAAATGATAAAACGGTTACAATGGGTACCTTTCCTGAACCTGAGAGAGAAACATTTCCCAATTCAGCATGGGACTGTCAATAGAGAAGTCGTACCACATTCTATACATCTATTCGTCTAAATGACTATAAATGAGATCCTTTTGAGATCCATTTATAGTTCTTATTCTATTTTTCAGTCAACCCCAAAATCCTTCAATGTCTGCTATTCTTTCAACAAATCCTTTTCGGAGGGACGTGCCGTATAAACCTATGACCCAAATATTGTTCACTCTCTGACGACCGCGGTTATATTTCTTCTTCACCAACACTGTCTCATCCACATGGACTACTACGTCGTCCCCGCCTAACAACGAAGTAATTCTGTCCTTTTTCCATGAGGCAATGTCTCTGCAGTGCTGGTACCACTGGACTGTTGTGACGAGGCTGTTCTCCGTCTCGGCAGCAGCGGCTCTCATGGGCTGTTTCAGTACCCAGTAATTACAAATATACAAAATCTGGATTAGGGAGAAATGCGACCTAGCAAATTAAGTTCCTACGAAATATAACCCTCTCTAATACTAACTCGCTTCCAGCATATTCCACAGCGATGTACAAAACCATCAGTTGACCTAGTATAGCTTTTTAGAGTCATTACACCACCACACGAACAACTTCTCTCATTTCAAAGCAAGCCTACGTCCAGGCAATAGTGAAAGACACTATCCTCCTCAAATCGCAAACGTAACCTTGTAAGGGCATGCATTGAAATGAATCATGCGCTATACAACATTGAACTACGTTCGTGAATCTCATTGGATAATTCGACGTCGTTCGCTGATTGGTAGTTACTGGTGTCTAAAGTTTAACTTGGTCGCAGTTACATACAGTAGCACTAATAACTCAGTGCAACTCGATGCAAAATAGTATATACACAAAAAACTGAAAAACAACGTCCTCCTTACCTTCTGAACAACTTGTCCCTATTTCAGGATAATAACTTGCTTTCACGTATGAGCCTGAGTTTTGTCTATGAAATCACTATATTACATCAGTTAAATCTTCCCTCAAAACGAATGCCACTTGAAACCAATAGCAACATAGCGACAAGCGTCATTGAGGGGATATGCAATAAAGTCGCTCAGTGAAACCTGGTGAATAATCATGTAAACACGGATAGAATATGCTTAATGAGGGGTTATGTTATTAAATTGGATATCCAGCAAGATTCAGGTTAGGTGTGGGAAAGATTATGTTAAGGTTTCGGCCAAGGACAAGTTAGGGTTAGGTTAACCTAATGAGGGAAACACTCGGGGTGGGTAAGAGTTAGGGTTAGGTTGAAGAAAGACTAGGATTACAAGACCTAGATAAATAAATGCATAGAATGCGGATAAGTTACTCCTTTGATGCTCCAAAACAAACCGGGGGGTATTTTGTCACATGTCAGAGAAAAGTACCCAGTGTGACAGCTCGATGCCATTTAATTCATTATCTTCATGAATATATGCATTTCATATGCAAAAGTCGCCTTTATTACGTAGTTGGTGAGTTCAGGGTCACTTGTCCCTTTGGTACTTACTGGTGCTTAATGTTTAACTTTGCCACACATGACAATAAAACTTAGGTTATATAACAGTCCTGCATGACATTTAGATGCCTTCTTTTGGAGTTAAATTGTTTCAGTACACAAGAAACTTAACAGTAACAACATCCCATAAAAAACAAAACCCTCGCTATTTAAAATTGAGAATAAGAAAAAGTTAACTTATTCTATCCTGTATTCGCGTAAATTTCTCAGTTTGAGGATGGATGACACGAGCTGGTGAATTTCTTTTATAAGTCAGTCGGCCAATGTATTTTATTCATCTCATAATGAAAGTGGAGATGCAACCGAATGGATGCAAAGTCGGAAACAGGAGATACTCTCGACTCAGGCCATTTTTATTGAAGGCAAGTTAAAACCTTGAAAGTCAGATTGGAAACCTTCAATAAACTGGAGTTAGCCTACAATTACAGTCCATCTTAGAAACTGGAGGTCAAACCAACACATGAAACCTTCACTGTGATTCTCATGAAAAAGTCGAAGACATTACGTAAATGCCCGAGGGAACCTGCGAGCAAAAACGCTTAACATCCCTGGAGATACCAAGGGATGAAACCTCTATAAACATCTTGGGAAAGAAGAGGAGGCAAGGAGAGGAATAGCTCACTAAGTACACGTGGAAGCGGATAGAAGAGAGGAGGATGATGAGTTTGAATAGTTGAACCGCTAGATCAGAATCTGACCACAACCCATAGCTCACTGAATAAAGAAGCGAAGAGTACTAGGAAAGACAAATTTCGGTTTCTCGACACACTGGTACCTGAAGCAGATAAAGCTTGAAATAGAATAGAACTCAGAACACTATATCAAATATCTAGGTCGCTATCCGGGAAGAGATCAACACAAACGAAGCCATTAAAATAAAGTCAAGAAAACCCAGTTATTAAGAGGGTGAGAAAACACTTTAAATGAATCCTAAACTGATCACCACCTGTAATCCGAGTAGACAGTAGACACAGGATTACTAGTGTACACAAACTCCTACAAAATCAAAAGTTCTGAAGGCCAAAATGGTTACGGGAGGCCGGGAAAGCAGTATGACCAGAAGAAATCCCATTGGACTTCAGTGAAAACAGTCAATTCACTACTGCTGAAGGTGTGGAAGGAAGAAAAGAAACTTTCCAACTGGAAACAGAGTTCCCTTGTGAAACTTTGGAGGAAAGAATAATTATGCTTATGCTGTTATCCATCCCAAGCGGAATATTATCTATATCATCTTAGAGATATTTAAATATGTCAGAGATGCAAAACCAGACCTAGAACAACCTGAACTGAGGACAGAGAGGTTATGTGCTGACCAAATTGCAACACCACGAATCATCAAAGAACACAGACTAGAGAAGAGATCTGCTCTCTACTTCAGTTTCAACAGCATAGGAAAGGCCTTCAGTCGGCTGCAAAGTAATTTGGAAACCACCTCAGCATTCCAAAGTGTAGTGTCAAAAACTAGCACCAGTCACCATCAAAGGGAGAGATTTAACAGAGGTTACCTTCTTCACTTATCTGGCTAGGAAGCATGGTTTCAACTACAGGAAGAACGGACGAAGATTTTGAAGCCGGGCAGAATCGGAAAGGCAAGATACGCTTTCATCAATCTTAAAGCAGTTTGGAAATCTTCCGCACTCAGCATAAGGAAAAAGATTCGCATTTTCAACACCAATGTGAAGTCAGTCTGTTCTTCTATACGGGTCAGAAACTTGCAGTGTGTGTCAAAAAAAGGAATCGCCCGCCAAGCTCTCGAGTGGAATCCCAATGGGAAGCGACGAGTGGGTCGTCAGTTCGACGGTGATATGGAAGAGATCGTGTGAGGTGGAGATGAGAGAATTTGGGCAATCGTGGATCTGGCTGAAGAGGACGACAGAAAACAGAACAAAGTGGAGATATGTTGTTGAAGCCCTATTTTCCACTTGAAACTCAAGGGAATAACATTATTATAATTATTACTTATTTCAATTTATTTTATTATCTACATTTTCCTAGTAAGTGGTCGTTGACCCTCCTTCTGGAAACCATAGCAATTCAAATGAAAGCTTTTAGGGAGAATGAAAAGCAGGATAAGAGCGAAAAATGGTCACTAAAATGCTTACCATAAGTCATATCGGTGAATACATGCACAGAAACTTGTCTTACTTGAAAACTGATATTCCTCATTATAAATGGGATGTATTTTTGGACCATGTCAGAGAAAGATGACTTGTTCAGTGTGTTTTCATCTATTTTCTCGTAAATAAACGTCTGTTTTGTGATAAAATACCTGTTTTGATGATCAGTCAGTACAAGATCACTTGTGCATTGACATCCCGAGCAGCGTGGTAGTTTGATTTCACCCTTAAATTCATGCAAAGTACCCTTAATGCCGCCGGTACACTACAGGCTCATCTGACTGATTGCTCATTTTTCATTAAGTAGTTTCGTTTTGAACTGCTATAGACTAGAGTAACCCATTTTTCACTAAGTCTAAGGGGACTCAAAAGAGTTGGGGGTAATCCATGTCCACATTTAGCCGGAGGTTCAGAATGCATGAATCATGACCTCAAACGATTATCATATCATGTGCGTCGGTGGCACAGTGGTTAGGACTCTCGCCGACCATGCACATGGTCCGGGGTTCGACTCCCTGCCGGTGCACACCCGATATCTATGGTCGGCCTGCAAAATTTGGGCTACCGATATCCTTGCTGAAAATTCCATACCTGTACCTAAAAATACGGTGTGGAATCAAGCTGTAACCAAAATAAAATTTAAAAAAATAATTAAGACGTGTAATAACACTAACAAATGGTTTCACTGCAAACGATTGGCACATAAGATATGTGTAATAACCTGCAATTCCCTACGGGATAAACCTGAATTAAAAGGCGTTTCTATTTCCCCAGCTAAACACGTGGGTGAAAAACATCATGGATTTCTGCTGAGGCGTGATTGAAATATGAACCCACCAGAAAAAGGAAGTATGAGGATGAATAGCCGCAAAAGACCCTGAAAAGATGTGGACTATTTTTCTGTTTAGCACAGTCCACCACTGTTAACAACATAACCTATGATTGGTATATCTGAACACATGAATAGTGAACGAGGCCTCTAAAGGGATGGTTTCAACGCTCCTTATGAGAGCATTTCTTGGAGTACATAAATACGGTCTCTCGGACCAGCGCTCATCATAAAAATGCGAAAGGCTAGTGGCGGCACTACTATTAAGACTTCCGGTTGGTGTGATGCCAATTATGACTGGTTACTGACCTGTTAGGCTTGTTAATACAATCTGAAGACCTGTTGCATACCCCGAAAAGCTTTTATCTGAGTTTTCGATGGTAAGAATTATTTCAGTGTCATGAAAAGAAGCTTCTAACTCATCTATCATGCAAGATAAATATTTTCGGTGTTGTACATGTAATCACTATACTGCTTTATAACAGAGCGGACTCCGCAACTTGCCCAGTGTGGCGCGGCTTGGCAGCCTGTAGACGGCCGTAGGTCATTTGATCAGCTGATGTCTAGCGGCTTTATTTAATGAAAAAACTTCAAAAATAGGTGATTTTTAGTTGTTTTACACACTTTTACACCTATATTGCTGCTAAAAGTTGATGTAATAAGGTGTTTTTAGCATAAACGGGAAATGATGGTGTCCTTATCCGGCCGTAATTTACGGCCAATTTACAAATTGTTGAATTACGTACTTTTCCGTTCGGAAAATGTCGAATTACTTGAATAGACATATTATAACGACTTTTAGTGAATTTTTTTGCAGTTTAAAGGATTATACACGGACATGATGAGGTGGGATAGTTGGTTTTGTTGATTATTTGATTTACTTTGTTGTTTACTTTTGCCAATGCTGTCAAAGCTCCTTTACATGTATTTCACTAAAGTAAATCTACAGAAATACTAAGAAATTATATACGCATAGTATTTACTCATTTTATAGCACATACTTGATGTTTACAGGCAGATCCAATATCCATTTTTTCTTCTTGAAAAATATTGACTGATGTAATTGTGTACAATTAAACTGATTATTTCATCATTTTAAAGATGTTAAGTAGTTATTTATTGCATTTACAGTGGTAACAATGTCTACATCTTTAGAATTGTTTTGTTCTTTTTCAGATAATGTCTACTTTCGGGAACTTCATGGATTTGGGCGATAAAGAAAAAGATATCTGCCGTGTTTTTGATTATGTATCACATGTTTATTCATTAATAAATGTATTCCTCGTAATTCGTTTGTATATTCTAGTTGATAAAGCTGATTTCTAGCATTTGCGTAATTTGTGAGGTACGGAGTATATGACGTAATCTTAAAAATGCTAGGTAAAATTAGATATTTGGAGAGGCTTATTGATAAAAAGACTATGTCGTGCCGTAATGAAGTTACTGCGTCCACTTGTAGAAGAAAACATTGAGGTTATAAGCGCTTAGTTATATATCGTCTTAGTGGGAACCTATTAATTGACTTCGGATTCATAGTCAAACAAGGTTAAAAGTAAATCTACCTGAGATAGTGAGTTTGCGATTTCTACTTATCGTAATAAACCAAGATGGGAATAATGTACCTATACTGTTAGATTTAGAACTCAGTGCAACTACGGTTATCGTAATAATTAAAAACAGAATGCCTACTATTGAAATACAATTATACTTCATTAGAATACCTACGGTTCGCAGCTACAGAACACGGTACGTTGCCGTCTGTCCATGTAATCGCGTAAACAACAGTTTCCCAGACGCCGCATTTACTCCTAAAAGTTTGCCCTTAATTCCTAACTTAGCACGTGTTACTAACGTCACTGGAAGACAATCGCGTTACAACAGAAGGAACACAGATTCATTAAAAAAGTGTTTATTAAGCAAAAATTAGATTTGAGATGTACAGATAATTCACATGAGTAGTCCTCCGTCACTGTCAGTAG
Source organism: Trichobilharzia szidati (assembly GCA_944472155.2). Classification (NCBI taxonomy): domain Eukaryota; kingdom Metazoa; phylum Platyhelminthes; class Trematoda; order Strigeidida; family Schistosomatidae; genus Trichobilharzia; species Trichobilharzia szidati. The sequence continues at coordinate 94,729,493 of OX235272.1, forward strand.
GTTTCATCTGCGTACCAGCACATATATGTTTCTCCATAAGCCTGAAAAGGTTTAAGAAAAGCATTATTAACTTAGGTGGTACATGTATGATTTGAATAAAAAAGTTTCTTCATAAGTATTTACAAGTAATCACTTCACAAACAATATATATAAGTAGCTAAATAGTTCTCACTAAACTCAAGGGACTTCACAATTTATCGTCGGTCGATATCTAGTAGGTCCATCGAAGCATCATGAAATAAAAAAATTATTTAACGACAAGTTATGCAGTAGTTTCCAAAGCTTGAACAAAGATTTTAACAAAAGTGACAACAGCTTTATGACAAATAATACGAGTTCTGACAGCATTAATAATAATAACGTTGATGTTCATAGTGACTATAAAAGCAATAACAGGTATTATTATCGCAACGAATTCATCATTAACTTAGATAAACAACTACTTATTATACAATCATTTCAATTAAATGCATCACTTAATCTTATGAAGCAGGTGTTTACTTACTTTCACTGCATTCTCGCAACACTGATGTGGTCAACCAGCTTATTCCAAATGAACTCAAGATTAATCCTGAAAGGGAATGGACACCCAGTTTATTTCAACTAAAAACATGTAGCCTACATGCATTACACTGCTTACTGAGACATTTGATACCTGCTTTCCGATCTTCGTGACAGGAAAACAGTAAATGTAGGTTTACCTACATATACTGTTTTGATCTTGATATGGGATGAATTCATTGAATTCAGCAAATAAATCCTCTGGTTTATCAAATCCATCATGAGCTGTAATAGTATGTGCTGTCAATTATGCACCCGACTTGATAAAACGCTCCTGGCAATTGCGAACTTAACCAAGCAGTTAAACAATGTTTGAAATTACCGCAGGTCGAATGACAAACTGGCCAATCACAAGCGAGCAAATCACTTGTTTATCTCACTCGCGGGCACTCAAAATTACGGCCGTCGACAGGCTGCCGCGCGGCTTTTGTTGTATTCGTCAATGGGTAATTACCTGGATTTTCGGTCCAGTTCTGTCCCTAAAGAAAGGGATAAACAGCCACCTCCATTGAATATTCCGTACAAACCATCTGGGGTTCTCAATGTTGATCCTCGTTCTCCTAGTGAGGGAATAGTTAGAACCCCAATTCAGATCGACAAGGGCGACCCACGTTCACCGTCCGCTGGAGTTGTTCGGACCCCTTTAGGATTTTCTACTAAATTAACCGGTAACAAAAATTTGTTAATCCCACTAACAGCAAGATGGTGACGCAAGTACTCTTTTCTTGGACAGCTTCGAAACTCTTGATGGAGTTTTGACCGAGGATGACTCTATTCACCGCGGTGACACGGAAGGTGACAAAGCATCATCATTGTCAGATACTGAAGTAACAAACAGTCTTAAAAACAGATGTGAGTCGGATTTTCATTTTGGGGCCAACAGTTGTACTATCTCAAGTAAGAACGAATTGAGTGTGATTTTGGGGAAATCAAAGTTTTCCAAAATCTGGGAATTCTTTCCCACCGTCCCCAAAATCGTTTAATAGTTTATATTACGTTTTAAGTATTTATTCCTGAACAAAATGTGTTTTGTGCTATACTTCCCACGTGATGCACGAAGTGGTCCATATTTTTTCAGTGACAATTATCACTATCTTCCTGACAACTTTCGACTGAGTTAAGAGGCGGTGGTCGGTGCTGAGGTCAGATAAGTCTGAAAACACCGCAGTTTTTTCTTACCTTAGGTTTTACATTATGCTTCTGTAGTTTAAATATGAACGTAATAGTTTCAAGATTTGTGGTTCAACACTAACTTGTTCAATATAACTCTAAGTAAATCAGTGTAAATTGTTTGTTGGTTAACCCAGCCTGTTTATTCGCAATAAGTGCACAAAAAGTTAGACAGTCAACGCAGTAATGATCTAAACGAAAATGTATTTTATAATTTTTAGTTTGGTGCAAAACATAAAGTTGACACTAACAGTACACAGCATACATTTCTATACATGGTATATTGATGTTTACTGATAAAGTGTTTCTGTTGTATCATAAGTTATTTCAGAAGAAAAGTAGCAGTAATGATAGCTAACCATACTGCCTTCAGTGCCCGTTACTCTTACTTCAAACTAACTCGTTACTTTCTCAGAACGGTTTCATACTACAACTAGTTGATGTAGATGTGCTGCCTCTAACTAATAGTAAATGTAAGCACTGATTTTTGCTTTAAAAATGGCATCTGAGCCCTCATTGTTACCTGTTTGGATTTTGTAGAAATGTATGCTTGTTTCTCTTAAAGTATGGCAACCTGTCACGATTAATATTTAGGAAAATGGTTAGTTAGCAACCGCGTAGTAGTCTATACAAGTACACAACATAACAATACCTTTTTACTAGCATTTTATTTCTCTTCATAAACTGCCACCTATATAAAGAAACTTAAGTGTAATTAAACATTCGGTTTGCATAACTTCAACCCCATTCTGTAGTCAGTATTCATTATATCCCCATAAATTCCACCAGAATGTGAATTGTACGTTGCAGTGTCAAGTATTTTTGACCGACCTCTAGTCAAACGGCAATGGATTGTATTCAGTTTAACTATACGCCCGTATGCTGAAATCATAAGCATCCTACCAGTCCCTTTCAGTTATTCACTATCGTCTCTTAATTTTCTTGATTACATTAGCAGCATTCCACTCTTTAGTTTCTCTATTATTGTACTTTTGTACGCTGTTTCAAGTTGGACCATGTTTGGAATTCTTAAAAAGTATGACTCATGAAAAGTGCCATAGTCAATTTTTTGTGAATGCGTTTTCGACCCTTTTATAATGACTCTTCCCGGTATCCAACAGTCATTAGATCAGATTGCCAGCGTATGCTTCCTTTTACAAAATTTCATTTCCACCATGGATAAAATTTTATCCATAATGGAGTTACACTCACACACACAGTGCCCAAGTTTCATCCTTATATCAAAATTACATTTCTGTTTATTTTATTTTCCGTGTCATTATTTCCTTTCCAAAGTGGAATTGAATAAGTTAGCTGCTTTGAAATCTTATTTTTGCTTATTTGCTTAATGTTGATATTATTGAGGAATTTAATTGGGACATACAATATTTTACACTTTCAAGCACACAAACGTGGATCAAATCATCAGGTCAGACTTTCTTGGTTAGAGAAACGTATCAAACGCAAATCTATGAATGATTCACCTGGTTTGTTGGTTAGATTTCGATGTAAACAAAACTATGAAAAACATAAAATGCAACAACAAGATTGCGGAGATAGTGTAGGTCATTCAACAGAAAGCCCAAAATAAAACATTGAAACTTATGACATACAAGAATCTCGTACTGTAAGACAGATTTGAACTCAAGCTTTCGTCTTTCTCAAAATTGCTTCTCTGGGAATCACCCCTTATGTAATGTACATAAAAAGACATTTTTTTGTCTATCACTTTTTTCGCAATGTATAATTTGTATCTTGTGCCTCTTTTTTCTGCTACATATCAATTAAACTATTATAATAGACTTAATGTAAACTTTAACCTATTTTCTTGATATGCTTTCTGCAAATAGAATGCTAATTTTTCTCGATTTCATTCTCATCTTACTGTGTTAATGTTTTCTCATGTCCAGATTTCCACAGGGGTGTCAGACGGTATTTCATAAGACAATACGTATTTTTTTCGTCATAATGGGCATAAGATTGGTCTCTTAATTGTAACTTGGTTATGTGAGGTCCACGTCCCCAAAACGCACTGCTTTAGTTTTGTGTACAGCACTTGATACTTAGCCACTTAATTATATTTGTAGGAGATTAAAATAATCGAGTCTTCAGTAACCTAGTATTTCTTGTTTGAGGTAATATGTGAGAAATCTGGGTTAAATGAGATGTTAGAAGTCATTCATTATGGACTTTGTGATATGGTTCACACTCGACTACAGAACGCAGATGTGTTCATTTTTTACATGGAAGTTTGAATAACTATTGCTTGCGTACGGTGTGCTGCACCGGTCAGCGTAATATAATTCGGAACATTATGTCACGTCTGTATTTGTACCACTACTCATTTCATTTTGAAACTGACAAACGGATGTTTGTCAAAATAAGTTCGTATTTATGGCGTTTGTAAGATAATAACAGGCACAAATGTAGGACAGTTCAACCTATCTTTCCTACAGTTCATACCTTTTATTTTCATCCTCGGAATAAAATCATGCCAAGTGATTATTCCTAATGTATTGTCGACTGTGTTTTATAAACTGAAGTAATTATGAAGTCTGAAAATGGTGTATTGCAGCCAGCTGATGTCAAACTTCATTCTGGCCTAATACTTTGTAATCTGTGTACTTGTAACAGTCCCATCATTGTAATTATTTGCCTTAAGTTATTCTCCATGCAGAGCGACTACCTTAGTGTATTGCGCGAATAGCTGAAGTTCAGGTTGATTATTTTTGTATTTCCTTTCTGGACTAACTGTCTTCAATCCAATGCCTAGATCACAGAGTTGTGATTTTCACAATGTTGGTGTAGGATACAGTAAATGGCATCAGAACATACATACTAGTTAGCATACTATTGGTCTGTCTGTATATTTTTCTCAGTCCTCGGTAAATATTTCTTTTGAATGCAAAACCTTAGGAAGTTCACATTGCAAGTATTCAATGCACTCCCAAAGCGGTAGGGTAACTGAGTGAGCAATGCCGAGTAAAGCTTTTAGGCAAAGGCGAGTAGTCGGATGAAGTAGTAAATTTATATTGAATAAAGTTGTTAAGAAATCGGTCTTATGTATCAAACGAATGGTTACTTTTCCTCCTTATTTTTTGAATCGAGAGTGAGTTAATAAAGGACCCAAGTAAATGAGACGAAAACATGGTCTCAAGAGGCAAACCCATGACTTTTTTTGTTAGGTCACATTGCAGAATGTAATCTTCGACATGTGGTGTAAGTCAAGAATTGACGATTAGGGATTTTAACTAAAACTCATTTTAGATGATAACGATGCAGTTGAATTCTCATTTTATCTTCCATTAGATCTTTCGCTTCTTATCATTGTGCCTATGTATAAGCTATTTGCCATTGTACTCTGCGTAGCCGTATTTACTCTTTTATGTTGTCAAAGGGATTCTATTTTAATATATGTGTAAAGCTTGGGCACTGTGGTAGTGTGTATTTCCATATTAATTTGTTTATTAGATATATCACACAGTGAAACAGTGGTATTTACTGGATAACGTTCCGAACACAATTTATTATTCATAATAATATCAATTATAACCACACAACTTCGAAACTTTCGTTTCGTAGTTTTCTTTATTCTCTCCTATTTGTGGTAGGGATAGTAGAATTTTCAAGGTGTTGGATCATTCCTATTACACGTATTTGCAGTTGATTCGATAAATAAAGCTTCCGCTATCAATCGCTCCATCCATCCTATTACATTGGATTTTAAAACTGTCATCTTATCCCATCTTATTGCATGGCTGTGTCTAATTGCATGTAGTGCTATAGCTGAACTACTCTCCAGATTTCTTATCTTATTAGGGCCAACTAGTCTAGATTTTGCTAGGTTTTTATACTCCGCTAGTCTGACTGACCTCGATGTACTACTTTGACCTATGTATTTGTATTTGACCCCCGACTGATAGCTGCTACCTTGACATGGTTGTCGAGCTTGTATATCGCAATGACCGAACAAGCTACGCTGGCTAGAACTAATGTTCCTCCGGGTCCCACCATTCCAGGAAGATTGTTAGGATAGCGATTGGACTAAAAGCAGTTATCGGCATAGTGTAAGAATTTTTTACATTATGCTGGGGGCCTTTGAGCGAAATCGTACTGCTGGGGAACATGGGTGTAACAGCAGTAAAGTGTTTCCCTCAAGCGACCAGCATGCCAGCTATGTTGTCTCTCCACTCTGTAGAGAGGGGGTTAAAAAAGGTCAACCCCAAAAATTGTACACACATCAGCTTACCCTACTGTGGTTCGCAACCGGCGGTAGGTTTACTAATACGGAACCAACCCAAGAAACCAGTGCGTGACCGGCCTCAAGCATTTGTCCCTGGGCTCTGCGGTCACGCAATATTACCCCTCTTTCTGTTTCAGGCACCCGAAGGATCAATCAACTTCCACGGTGTGGGCAGCGGGGAAGTAACAACTGCACACACACTTTCAAAAGCACACGAGGCCCTCCTGAGCATCATTCTGCTTTATCAACATCACCCTCATCATCTTGCTTCCCTACTACAGTCAGTACTATTCTGCAGACTAGTGAATCATCTTCACTTCACTGTGTGTGCCTACAAACAACAATGAGAGCCATCGAAACACCCTCGACAGCCTCTTAAAGCCACGTCACCAACTTCACATAGGAGCATTCAACGTCACGACCCTCTGCCGAATCGGACACCAGGCAACACTAGCAAGAACTCTGGCATCTCCAGCCATGGATGTGTGTTGTGTCTCGAAGACACACATACAAGAACCGAGTGGGTTAATTCACTTAACCCCACCTGGCCAACTAGGTGAATCTGCGAAATTCACTTTAAAGATGTTAGAAGACTCCTCAGCTAGTTCGCGAGGACTCGCAAAGGTCGGGATATTGAGTGTTAGGACAGAAAAATCACTTCTTGCCTGGATCCCAATTGATGGTCGTATGTGTGCGGTCTGTCTGAAACGGGTCCGTTAGAGGAAGGAAGGATGGCGTTACTCGTAGTTGTCTTTTCATAGTCGCCGCTTATGCCCTAACAGACTGCAGTCCGGCTGAACCAAAGGGTGATTTTTACCAGGAACTGTCTAGTTTGCTGCAAAAAGCAAAGTGTTCAGATATAGTTGTTTTAGCAGGCGACTTCAGTACCCAAGTACGGGAGTTACGACAGACTGAGTACCTACTTAGTTCTCTTCCGAAAAAACCGACAACGGTGCTCGTCTTCTATAGTTCTAATATTTAATTATGCCCATTATTAATATTAGAACAAGATATATAAGCGAACAATATTGTTTCTAATTAGATCTTCTTCAGGCTCTGCTCTAATTTACATAGATTTATATATAAAAATTTTAACCAATGACGGTGATCGTGTGGATCAAATAATAATAATGTGGTAAGTGTTTTGAGCGTCATTAATAACGATGTTTATAATGATAACAAAAATAATGATAATAAGGTTCATGCATGTGGCAATAAGAATAACGATGTTAGTAATATGTGTATATTTAGACAATTCAATAAATAAATTAGGTCAAATCTTAAAGTTACGTAATACTAAGGGTCAAGTGGACAAATAATCAGAGTTTAAATAAAAATCATAAAAGTACAAAGGAAATGGAAAATAAGAAAGGGTGGGAGGATTTTGATTAGAATTTACGTAGGCCAAGGGAGAGATAAAGGTAGGACAAACTTCTTTTGTATGTAAAGATTAGGATTGTTCTCTCAAATTCCCACAACTTCGGCTATGTGTAAAAGGCGGGTTCAAATTGCGTTCGAGAGGTTCGATGGAATGTGACAGATAACTTTGAAGGCACTACTTCTGTCCACTTGGTGACCGCTGTCAATCAAATGAGTCAAAATAGGACTTATTATAGATTTTATTCGGCCTATTCCGAACCATGAAGGAAGATGGTCATTAATACGTTCGTCAAGCTATCTAGTTGTTTGCCCCATATAGCTCTCTCCACAGGATCAACTAAATTTGTAGATACACATAGAAGTGCCACAGCTAGGTAGCTTCCACTTGAGCAATCACAAGTGGTCGGCTGGAAAATGGCAAACAAAAGGTGGTGGCAATATAAGTCCGTTTTATTGCTCTTGATAATCTTAGATGTAAGACTTCACTAGCCATGTCCCCATTAAATTGCAATTTTAGGAACAGTTGTTTCCTTTTAACTGTTGTCAGTTTCTCTTTATTATACCTGGTGTTCATGTGTCTCCTTACAAATCTACTAGGATAACCCATTTGGACCAGTGTATTTTGGATGTATCCTAACTCATTTTCCAGGGAGTCATCTGTACAGATCCGTCCTGCTCTATTCGTGAGGCATATGACCAACTTGATTTTCTGTCGGATTGGTACAAAACCGAGGAAATGTGTATACTGTCCTACAGATGTAGGTTTTCTATAGACGTCTCTTTTGAGTGAACCATCCTCTCTTCTGCTCAATTGGACATCAAGGAAGTGTAGTCTACCATAATTTTCTTCTTCACAAGTGAAGATGAGCTATGGGTGTGCATCATTAAATTTTATTAACATTTCATTTTTGTCAGCTTTCTCATCAAGAACAATAAACGTATCATCGACTTAACGAAAATAAGAATCTGTTTTGTCTATTGCTTGTTTCAATGGACCATTTTTAAAGCGTAGCGAGAAAGAAATCTGCCGAAATTGGTCCCATTGGAGAACCCATGGCAATGTTGTCGATTTGTTTGTAATAAAGGTTGTTGAATGTGAAGCGTACATTCATAGTACATCGTAAAAGCAACTCTTTCAGATTAAAAACTGGAATTCCGATGTCGAACTACTTTTCTAGCATCTGTTGGCTTATGAATTCCACAGTCTCCGTAAGTGGTACATTGGTGAACAGTGATGCAACATCTAAGGATAGCATTTGCTTCCCATTTACATTAATATCATCTACGTTAGAAATGAATTCAGAAACGTCTTTAACACTATGATTTACCACATTCTTGTGTAACGGTTGGAGTTCACCCAGCTACTTGGCCACACCATGGTAGGTGGAATGAGACATGTCTAGGACTAAGCGAAGAGAAAGTTCTGGTTTATGTACTTTGGGCAGACAGCACAATCGTGAAGTATTGATTCCAGTAGGTTTAAGACGGTTGTGGGATGCCTCTGAGATTACTCCACTTTTTATTAACTCCTTAAGAGTATCTGTTAGCTGCTTTTCAGCCTTCCCCTCTAGATCTGTTGGGTTGTTAAGCTTTTGGAATTTCGTTTCATCCGTAAGAAGGGAATTCATTTTGTCAACGTGATCACACTTATTCGTCAGAACCCCTCCGGCTTCTTTATCAGGTCTACTGATTTTTCCGTTGTTCTTTAACTTTCTTAGGGCTTCCCGATGCTGTTTAGTCAACAAGCTTTTACTAGAATTTTTTTATACTGCTGACAACTGTCGACTAGTATAGTTTTAAACCTATCGACTTCATCGTCTGACTATGGGATCAAGTCTTTTGTTTGTAGGAGGAGGTTTTCAAACTAAATATTGGTAGCAAGTTGGTTGACCTTATATCCTTGGTCACAAACTCTAAGACCCAATGATAGTGCTTCTAACTGTAGTTTATCCAGTGTAACACTTGAAAAATTATGAACATACCGATAAGGCAAGAACAACAGTGGTTTGTGCAGAATAATACGGTACCACCATTTATTTCGTTGGCTTCTCATCAACTGCTTACAGCTTGCAAATTTTTCATGATATCAGTTGACAGAAGGTTCCGCAATTAGTGAACAGAGCTCAGAAAATTGCGCTGATATAGTTTTTACACAGGCAGTTCAAGTTTAAACAAAATAGATGTATGCTTACAGTGGTACAGGAGTTACGTAATAAAGACGAGAGATGTGTAAGATGCTGAATGACTTATAAATTAGGTAGCAATGTACTGACTTTAACTTAAACCATAGAAACAAGAGACAAGCAAAATTACAAATTATGAAAGGAGGTGGGGTTATAGCCAAAGAATACGTAATCAAACGCTTGAAACCAGACTTATGTGTTCAGAAAGAAGCAATTATTAGTCTTTCCTTGCCCTGGTAACTGGATGTCTTTATTCTTTCTTTCATTTGATTACGTAATCTTTGGCTATAACCCCACCTCCTTTCATAATTTGTAATTTTGCTTGTCTCTTGTTTCTATGGTTTAAGTTAAAGTCAGTACATTGCTACCTAATTTATAAGTCATTCAGCATCTTACACATCTCTCGTCTTTATTACGTAACTCCTATACCACTGTAAGCATACATCTATTTTGTTTAAACTTGAACTGCCTGTGTAAAAACTATATCAGCGCAATTTTCTGAGCTCTGTTCACTAATTGCGGAACCTTCTGTCAACTGATATCATGAAAAACTTGCAAGCTGTAAGCAGTTGATGAGAAGCCAACGAAATAAATGATGGTACCGTATTATTCTGCACAAACCACTGTTGTTCTTGCTTTATTCAAATTCATCAAGGGGAATAAATGCATGAAGATACCGATAAGGGTTTGAAGGGAAATCTTTTTCAGGATTGTGACTGTCCAGTGATTTGGTAAGTTTAATTCACCTTTACTCTGCTCTATTTTGGTTAACTCTTTCGACACACTCGGGGAAATCAGATAATAAATACAATTCTGTTCAAATGATCATATGTTCCTAGTCAGCACTAACTTCAGGCACAAAGAGATATATTGCGTAGCCTGGCAACCTCCATCACCAAATCAACGCTAGACTCAGATAGACCACATAGCGATAGGGTATCGTTGGCGAGGGTGAGTAGAAGACTGCCACTCCTTCTGGAACACGTGCGTAGAACCTGATCATGCCCTGGTTCGTGCACGTTTATGCTTATGATTAGACGGACATAAAAAACTATTGTCAGCCAGGCACTTACGTCCCCAACCAAGTCACGACTCTGAGTCCGTATTTAAGCAAGAAATAGGGAAACGAGTATCTGAGGTCGACAGCAAGACTCCTCCTGAGAACATCCTGAGATACAGGTAACTGTAGACACAGCTGTAAAAGCTGTTAGTTACCTGAAACGAAAAGGTAGTAAGAGCCATTGGATCTCTACCACCTCGTCCGAACTGATAGACGCAAGAAGACTGATACCGGCGAGCTCCGATTATGATGAGGAACGAAAGCTACTCGAAAGCAAACTAACAAGAAGCCTTCATAACGACCGTGAACAGTGGTGGGGAACAAAAGCGAAAGAGATGGAAAAGGAATCGGCAATTGGTAACACCAGACGACTATTTAGGCTTATTAGGGAAACTGGTGATAGAAGGCTAATGATAAGTGAAACGGCCTCTGAGAAAAATGGAACCATAATTAGCTCTCAGGATAGACGACTAGAACGTTGGAAAGAACCCTCTGAGGAGTTATTTAATCGGCCTACAGCCACGCTCAACTTACCCTGCAACCAACACCTCCCCGAATGGAATGTAGACACAGGTCCTTTGTCCCTAACTAAGGTTACTAAGGCTGTCATTAGTCTGAAACGGGGCAAAGTAGCAGGACCTGATGGAATGACTCTAGAGGTGTTTAAGGACGGCGAAGACAGTTCACTGTCTGCGTTAACTGTGGTATTAGGCAGCGTCTGGGAATCCGAGGAAGTCCCGTCGGCTATCTAAAGTCCTAGGCTCAATAATCATACGAAGACTGAACGGTGCTCGGGAGGAACAAACATGAGAGAACCAGGCAGTCTTTGGACCAGGAAGAGAGTGTATTGATCGTATCTTCACCCTCCGAAAGATTTTGGAACATAGGCATCCTTACCGGAGTCCAACAATCGTCATAGTTCTTGACATGAAAGCTCCATTCCATTCCGTTGACCGAGAGGTACTATGGTGATGTTTGGCTGTGAAGGGAGTGCTGAGAAAATACATCGCACTGATCAAGGCACTGTACTCGAACTCATGCAATCAGCTAGGTAAAAGCCAACAGCGAGTTTTCATCTGAAGTGGTGAAAACTAGTGGTGTCTGTCAGGGATACCTACTGTCCCCATTTCTATTTAATTTCATCATAGATGTACTAATGGAATTAACCCTAACTGCTGACTTCAGCAATTCAGGAAGTGACTTGTTACCAGGGAATAATCTCGTTGACTTAGAATATGCATGTGGATGATATGGTCCTTCTAGGTGAAGACGCTGACAACATGCATAGTCGATATAAGAATAAAACTTGTACACTGTGGTACAGTATAATTCCATTATGGGTAAAATTTACTTTGATAAAGTCTCACAGTGTTATACAGTAATATTAACTGATGACGTTTTGAGCACAATTTATTGCTCATAATCATATCAAGGTGATATGATATCACCTTTGTCTTTCGATATTTGCGTGGTTCAGTGAATCGGAAGGTACAGCGGACAAACAGACGAATTAGCGTGTCAGTCGTGTTCATTACCGTTATGGTAATTAACAGGCGCAGACATAACAAAGTAGCAACGGATTTATTCAGTTCAGTTCAGTTATAACAAATTGAAGACGGGGCAGTTCAGTTGTAACTCAGCTTATTGATATGATTATGAACAATAAATTGTTTTCTAAACGTCATCCAGTAAATAGAGCTGTTTCACTGTGTTGTATATCTAATCAACAGATTAACATGAATTCTATTTCAGTTTGTGCGTATTATGTGGAAATTCAACAGCAAAGGTGAGTTAACTGAAATAAAATTAAACTGTCTTAAGTTATCCATAAATGTTTAGATGTAGAACTCGGGACGGTTGCAATACTCTTCAATCAGTCGTATGCACTATTCAATAACAGCAATTGTAGCATTTTCTACTTCTTTTGACAACAGTATTCTAAATTGGAGGCAATTTTAGATTTTCCCGTCGATTGATTGGACCGAAGTGCTAGGTCTCAGGTTGACATGCCAGCTTCTTTTGCAGATGCTTCGACGATGTTTGAGTATGTCATTAGAAGTTAACTGGTGGATGGTGACTAGTAGTAGAATCCAGGATGTGCATTTCGTCCTATTTGGGACTCGTCATCTGAATGCGCATCCTAGATTCCACTGCTAGTCACCATCCACCAATTAACTTCTAAGTATTCTAAATTACTGCTGTGGTATTTACTCTGTAGTATATAGTTCTTCAGTAGTATCACTATTTATCTCCAGCATTCGGTTTTCTAACAATAAGTGTCTGTTTCAAACTCCTTCCACTTGTTCTGACCTGGATAGGCGGACAATATAATGTGCTCTTTCATTAATTGGTAATAGGTCTTGTAAACTAGTCTTCACCTACAAGCTGAGTTACATTATTTCAGTATTTACTTCAGTAGAGCGAATTTCACTTGGACATCAGGCAACTTTCATAAAAGATGACTTCACACGTCGATTGTGTTCTTTCTAATATCACCCAATTAGATGGGGAACAGTTAATGGAATACTGATGATAATAGTTATCCTGATAAGAGTTTAATGATAGTTATGGATTTCGAAAGCTTTCGAAATACCATGTTCTTAGAATATTTCATTTAAAACGGGTTGGAGAGAAATGGTTTGAATAACAGTGATAATAATTTGCTTTATTCCAAAACAGTACTTATGATAGCATGGAATTCTCAGCATCCAGAACAATATTGTATCTAATTTATTCAGAAAAGCATTACATGGTGTAGGCAATCAAAGTAGATAATAGTAACTTTTTTGACATAAACAGTAAGAATCTACTCAAAAATGTATAAAAAGATAATAATAACAAAAATTATAAAATAATGGGAATGGTATCACCATAAATTACAAATAGGAGAAGTTCAAAGAGCCGTTTATCTTACTGATTACACAATAAGTTATAAGTTTCGCGCTTAACACCTTCTCTGTCACTTAGAACACGGACCAAATAGGCTATTGTTGAGGTTTTGTACTTAGTTGTGCGAGCATATAATCTTTTGCAGTGAATTCTAGTCTTACGTGACGAGATGCAAGGAGAAAGTTCTGAATATAAAATGTGTTGAGAGTCAGACAGTATGGATTTAACCCACTACTCGCATGAGTTCAGATTTCTGTCAACTACGAGTTGATTTTGTGGCACACCATTCGCCCTACTGACAACTTTTAATATTGTATAGTAGACCAGAGAAGACTAAGGGGATTCAATAAGGAACAATAGGTAATATGCAAGAGTTGAAATGTTGTAGAAGTGGAGGCTGGATGGTACCCGATTGTCTTAACTTCTTAATGTAGATGGTTAGACGGGACATTTTTTTAGAAATCGATAAGATATTGGATGACCAAGAAAGGTCAGAGGAAAGAACTGCTCCAAAGTATTTAATGCTTGACTTAGTTTCTCTTTCAGTACCCTCTATGCTACAGGTATCTTGTGGATGAGTAAGTTCGTGTAGGTCTTTTTTATGCCTGAAGGTGAAGTTGACTGTCTGATATCTAAAGGGATTTAACGTAAGACGATTCATCTTGGATCACTGACTTATGTCCGACAAAAAGCTACTGAGTTTGAAACAGTCAGTATATTTAACGAAGTCGACTTCATCCGGAGGAGATAAGTCGTGTAAGAAGAGGGAGGAAACAGCACCTTGAGGGGCACCGCCTTTCGTAAGCAAGGCAGAGGGAGATTCGCCCTTATAAGGACTTGGTTTGTGTCAAGGGAATCTTATTTCACAAAAGGCATCTGCGTACGGCGTCAAAAGCGGATGTGTGTGGTCGAGGAAGATGCATCGAACATGGTAAGGGTGTTAATTAATAATTCTGTAAGAAACAGATATAGTCTATGATAAACAGTGTCTTTTTATCAAAAACTTAGGCAAGAGGATTCTTATTGTCCAACATTGTATATTATTTTCTAAGAATGCCAGTTCACTTCCATTCAAGTATATTTCTTTTTTTCGTTTTAATTCATACATTATCAATGTATGAGGGATTTTATTGAATAGCGTAGGAAGGACAGTACTCTAGTACTCAATCTGACACTTATATGTTAGTGTTTGCAAAGCTATACAGTATCAGCCGTGATGGTAAATAGGTTACTCAGTGTATAGCTTTCGATGAATTGAAATAACATAATTTCTAGGTGTTGTATTTTCGTAGTTATCATGCACAGATTAAAGAAAATTAATAAAATCAACCCTTTTAATTTATTATTTTATTGGCAACTGTTGAAGGAAACTCGACATCTTTTTAAATGCGGAGGATGTGCGTCAGTGGCACAGTGATTAGGACTCTCGCCGAACATGCACATAGTCCGGGATTCGATCCCCTGCCGATGCACACCCGATATCTATGGTCGGCCTGCTAAATTTGGGCTACCGATATCCATGCTGAAAATTCCATACTTGTACTGAAAATACGGTGTGTCATCAAGCTGTAATCAAAAAATAAAGAAAAAAATAAATGATTCTGACCACAAGGAAGTTAAGTTGTTGATACTACAATAAAGTCAAGATATAAAGGTAACTCAACCAGGCAGAAACATTTGTGTCACATTTTGGGATAGATTTGATTATGTTGCCAGGAGTTTCAATTCTAAGTTCCGTACACAGAAAAGGATATGTATCTAGTTATTAAACAAAAGATAATTAATTCCTTGAAGTTGTCGAAAATAAAGCTAATTATCTCACCATGATTATACTGTCAAATGAAACCCAGAGAAATAGTGCTTTCGGATATCTGAAAATCCACAGTAAAACATATGCGAATCATTTTTTTCCTTCCTTTTCGTCCACAGTGGAACATAGGGCTTCAAGCTAGAAGCTTGAGACCACATGCATGGTCGGCGAGCATTCTACCACTGTTTCACCGACGCACTATGCGAATCATCATTACCACATTCTTACGTCTACACTTATTAGCACTTGTAAGGGGGTGGGATACCGTGCAGATGCAATCTGAAAGATATTTTGCGGTGTACTGACTTAGTTCAATACGAAAATCTGAAGTACAGAGTTTTTATTACTTGGTATGACAGCATTATTTTAGAATGTTAAGTGTTATGAACGTTCGACAACCTTTTATCGTATAATAAAATCATATCACTGAATGATTGCAAAGGGTGGTTACTAAAACGCGTTATGTGTAGTATCTGGTTCCTTTACGACTAAGATTTCTACAAACAAGTAAATTCAGCAGCAACTGGCAGCTCACTGCAACCACCATATGCGAAGAATCATTCTAAAATCTGTAGCAAGGGTGTTAAAATATAGATCGCCTAATTACACATTGTGTTTTTTTCGTAAATTTCACACGAAAATAGAATTTTTACTACATAAACTGGGGAATTCGGATGTTTTACAAATCAGATCAGGGGATGAGAGAATCATGTGATGATATTATTTCTGTGGGTTGCGGTACTAAAGAAAATGAAATTTGTTAAGTGTTCATTTAAACTGACTAATGAAGTTACTTCCTGATGTTGAAGAAAAAAGTTTAAGAATCTTATAGACAATTTTAAACAGAGTGGATATAACCAAAAACTCGTTGAGAGGAAATATTCATTTGCTGCAACCTACAGCTGTTCACAAACATTTAGTTTGTGCAAGACAGTCCCAATGAAGTCATCAAAAATGCGTCTTTACACTTAAAGTAGACTTTTACTGCAACTAATCAAACAATAACCTTCAGACCAGATTTTTCTTTACATCTGCTTCTGAAACACGGTTCGGGAGATAAAGGTTTCTACGAGCATGGACGATACGATAGTACACTTATTTTTTTCTTCATCACTTCACCCAATTTCCTTATTCGACGTATGTTAGCGAAGTGTTGGCAAGCCAAATCAGGACAACAATCGTATCAACCGAAATACTCAGTGTATTCCGGGAAGGTACTACTGAGCAGCGATATTGCTTAGCTAAACAGATATCGTTCATGGACTATCCAGCCTAATACGACAGTATGCCAAATGGCTAGAATGCTAATGATTTTGGGGGTTATTTACCTCTACAACTGTATTTCTCAAGTTTCTAATTAGGTTAGCCTTTATAAATTCAGCTGTTATCTAGAAGGCAATGGGGTAACTGTGTAATGACATGTGCAAGAATTTCTTCTAGTATCTCTGGATGAAAGTGAATTAAAAGAAGGATACAGGCCTAATTTATTCCTACCCAATAAATACTAGCCATATCAAAAATTGCTTCCTCATATTTCACATAATGCTAAACCATCTTCAGTAAGTAAAGCGCTTAACTACCCACTTCTGCAGGCTGACGATGAAGCAGAAAACTCACCAGTTGAAAGTCTAGTGTTAAATCTAATGAATCATATCGCTACAGTGGTTAATGTGTATTTTGTTTAAATGCAAATGGTGATTACGTTTTAGAATAACTGTGTATTTCATTTAAATAGCAATAATGCATTCAGTTTCCTGTAGATAAGTGAGTCAGATAATAAGTACAGAGATGAAACTTCCTTCAGTAGTTGTTAACTGTCTCTGGTATTCTTCAGTGTTTTCTACCTACACTTATCTCTTTTATAATTATGTGACAAAGCCTGCCGAATAATCTTACACAATTTCAACTTTTCCATTGGTACAGAAGTGAAATAATAATAAAACAATAGAAGAATTCAATTGGTGGATGGTGACTAGAAGTGGAGTAATCCAGGATAACGCACATTTCGTCCTATTTGGGACTCGTCATCTGGATGTTCCTGCATTCCCCAGTGAGTGATGAAGTTCCCACCGAGACTAGAAACCAGTGCCCATTAGTTTCAAACGCCAAAGCGTTATCCATTAGACCACTTGGGCCACGAGAGCCACCTCTTGCGCAACGGATCGTATTAATTATTAAGTTGAATTTCAGATTTTCCCGTCGATTGATTGGACCGAAGTGCTCAGTCTCAGGCTGATATGTCGACTTCTTGTGCAGATGCTTTGACGATATCTTGGCATGTAATTGGAAATTAATTGGTGGATGGTGACTAGCAGCGGAATCCAATGAAATTCTAATTACATGCCCAGATATCGTCGAAGCATCTGCACAAGTAGCCGACATGTTAGCCTGAGACCGAGCACTTCGGTTCAATCAATCGACGGGAAAATCTAAAATTCAATGAAATGGAAGAATTCATTTTACCATAAAATGGTACTATACAGACAACATTGAAAGCCTATCGTACGGGAAAACCCCTCAAGCTCATTGGAGAATTGAACTGTCAGTATTCATTCTCCATGGCTTTCATACCTTAAATTTTCGTTTCGCTTATGGAGTAGAATACAATGTGAAGCGAAATACTAGGGATTATCCCCTGAATATTCACATTAGAAAAACAAACAAAATGAGGTAATAAAAATGAAATGACTTGGAAAAACAAAAGTGAGAGAGGGAGCAAATAACAAGGTTTCTTGCTTAGTGAAAATTTAAATCTCTATACTTCGTTCGTTTTGACTATTTAGTAATGAATAATATGTTCCGAATGGAACATAAGGTTGCGTGCTTTTGAATAATCGGTGACCTTGTAGTTTCTGAACACATAGGGAGGTTTAGGCTGCCTGGTTGTGGCCCTCGAACGGCTACTAACCAGTGGCTGGAGATTGTCTATAATTTAAAATCACTCTCAGTGATGCCGAGGCATCAACTGCTTATGCCCCCTCCCTTTAGATCCACTAAATCCGCATTATACCCAATGTAATTATCCTTTTTCTCTCCTATTTTTCCATTTAGTATACGATAATGAAGAGACTAGTAAATTGATTCTCTATGTAGAAAAGCCAGCTGACATACTTCTACCGTTGGGTGTCCATGAATCGCAAAAGAAACTTGACCTGAAGGATTTGCAACATTGAGTCGTTAGATGAAGACATCGCTTTTTTGAGAAAGACACTAACTGAAAATGAGTATCGCCAACGATTTATAGAGAAACGCACAGGACCTAAACCCAAAAGATTCCATCTCATGGCCGACTAAAACGTTACAGATGAAAGTAGGATTCAGATGCGATCTTCTGGTTGACACCATAAGGAAGAGAATAGTAAACGCGTTGAAAAGACATTCTTTGTGTCTGCATTACAACTCGTATTCTCCTGTTACCCAATGTTCTCCAATAACTCGAAAGGTAAACTGTCACAATTGACCCCTCCTATGCGTATCTACCAATTCACTTGCTTCTTTGAAATGAGATATATGGGTCGTTTAAAGCGTGTCGCACCTGAAACAATCAAAAAACATCCGAAATAACTACAAAAGGTCGTAATAAATCAGTGTGGAATGCTCTATTTGAATCCATATTCAGGACGAGTCATTCACTATCTAAGGCAAATTAGTTTAAAGATTAACACACAGCCAAAATAAGCCTCGCCAAATCGTTAATTCCGCATGTTTTGCATAGCTAAGACCTCAGCTATTCAAATAGAAAAACCTGATTTATACACAGAAGAAACTTCTCCACCTGCTCCTTCCACCTTGGATATAACTGCAAGCCCATTTGTTATCAATATTTCTCAATTATTAATTATTTTTTCTTGTATTTTTAGTATTACAACTATTAAAATTATTTTCCCAACTAACATTTGTTCACTCTCACCCATTACATAATTCATTTCAATAATTGTCTCTATGCTGTCTCACTGACCCCTAATTTTTCTCAACTGTTTCTTCATATTACACAATCTTTTGTTTCAACTTACTAATCTTCACTGCCTTAGTTACAGTTTGATTAGTCTTCAATGTTTTTAAACACTTTGATGATGTACACAATATTACGAACTAATTTTTAAATTTTTATTGATATTTTTGACAGATTGAATGTACACGCATATATAAACTTAATAATTATACATGATTGGGATTGAACAGTTAAGTGAATAGATTCCTGGGAAAGAGTTTCGTCACATAACTGTTTGTTCTTAATTCTTAGTATGGTTTCTTTGCACTTTCTGTCTACATTGATGTGTGTTTTGTTGAAATGAGGCAAGTTGAATTGCTGTACTTTTGCGCCAAGTTCTACGTTGATTACTCTGTTCACTACTATCAGAGAAATAAAAATGCACAATCTATCATGTGTAACTCTACCTTAGAGCAGTGAAGAAAATGGATAAAATGAAAATCTTAATTCTCGGAATAACAATCAGATTTTAAAACACTGAGAAATCAATCCATTACCTTAATGACCATGAGAAGACTGTAGTTAACCGAAACTTAACATTCTGAGAAATTTCCTTGAACGTATCACTTTCACAGCAAACAGTTACGAAAACTGTTGCAAGTAAGAAAATCAACGGACTAAACTTCGGGTTTTGTTGATGTTCGAAAGTAAATAAGAAGTCAATGAACTTGATGGAAATATCTACAAGAGATCATGTAATACAAAATCCCTATAAATATTCCTGAGATGACACTGATGTCTTCAGCGTTCAAGTCAGAGTAAAGATGATAACTGAACAATGTTCCCTTTTAAGGAAAACCTGTTTGCAGAATATTTTGATTCAACAGTCATGCCCTTGGTTGAAAAAATTAATAAGTTAGTTCAGATTCGTTTATTGACTAAAGCTGAAATGCACATTTAGTTTGTTCTAGGATTCTAAACATCGGTCTTGAGATTACCAGAATAAAGTTTTACTAATTGAACTAAAAAATTCCAGCCACTATTCACATCTCAACCTCACTTTCATTTGAAAAACAAACAAACATCAGTTTACCCAGAGATTACTGACAACTACGTATAATTTTAAAGAGTTGGTTTGAAAAGGATTAAATTTTTTTTACGAGTTTGAACACAGATTGATATCAGTTACAGAACCATTAAAAACCAAGGAGTACTGGACAGCTGTTTCATCCTAGTTTGGGAATCATTTGCAGTACGCACCCACTGCCAGGATTCGAACCCAGGACCTTCCAGTTACAAGGCAAGCTCGTCGCGCTAAATCACGAATTGGCAGAAGTCGGAATCCATGGGCCATTGAATCAGGTCCGAGTGACTGAATGGTATACTAGATTGCTTTGTAACAGGAAGGTCCTGGGTTCGAACCCTGGCAGTGGGTACGCACTGCTGATGATTCCCAAACCAGGATGAGACAGCTGTCCAGTACTCCCAGGTGGTGTTCAATGGGTTCTCTAACTGATATCAGTCGGTAGTCAAACTCGTAAAAACTACGTATAACACTGATAATCAGCATTTTTAGACTCAGAAATATTTTACATTGTATCACTTTCTTCGTAATGGTGGGTTGTTTAAATTTTTTTGACAGTAATAACGTGTTACGAAATTGTGAAAATATTATAATAAGTACTAACAGCTGACTTAAATATATATTTCATATATGTTTCAGTAGTTTGAAAACTCATGCTGCTCCAAACTTGAATGTAAGAACTATTTTCATTAAATCTTCAAAGTGAAATAAAAGTGGCATTTTTCATGACTATGTGCGTCGGTGGCACAGCGGTTAGGACTCTCGCCGACCATGCACATGGTCCGGAGTTCGATCCCCTGCCGACGGACACCTGATATCGATGGTTGGCCTGCAAAATTTGGGCTACCTATATCACATGCTGAAAATCCCATACTTGTATTAAAAATACGGTGTAGAATCAAGCTATGATAAAAAAATCGAATAAAAAACACTGATGAACTCAGTTACTATGAGGGATCTATTAAACTGCTTCTCCATTATCAAAACGATTTATAAGGTACTAGTGTAAAGAAACCTGGTTCTGTGCAGACTTTTATCAACAGCAATGTTCTCCAGATACTGAAGATCAAATGGCTAGACAGAAAAAATAAGCTACAAGGAACTCTGGCAGTGTAGGGAACCAGCCAAGAACCTATGGCTTAGGAGGAGATGGAGATTTATTGGACTTATCACACGTTAAGCCATTGAGCTGGACCTTTTAGGGAAATCCAACTGTGGCATGGAGGAGATTATTTGGAGAGGGTATGAAACCTTGTAAACAGTTTTGCAGTCAGTCGAAAGTGATGACATAGGAGTGAACATAACGGTCAGGTAACTCCAAAGCCTTATCTTACACTCAGAACGCATAGAATGAATAAAAATAATAATGCACTTTCCCTAAAGTTTCCTTAACATTTATACCCTTTTTCCTGACTCTCTTCTACATTTAAATCTATTCTTCTGTCAAGAAAATTAAATCTGAGTACCAGCTTCAATAAGCACACAGATTTTCCAATAAAATACTGAATTTCATCATTTTTTTGGTGTGTGATCATGATAAGCTGTCTATTTAGGTAATTTTATGCAAATGAATGTAGATAGTTGCAGTTAGTCAACTTGTCTACAGATCACTCAGTAGTGAACACAAAATAACCTCCAACAAGTGAAAATGTTTCTTCATAAATCTATTCAGTCATTTACACTTGCATAAATTTCTGCGAAACAGAATAATTTTCTTAAAAACACAGTCTCTCATTAATTATTTATTTTAAGTTATATGAATACAGAAGCAAGTTGCCAGCCACTTGGTTGGAAATTAAGCCGTCTAAAAGGAGACTATGTATACATGAGACCACAGAAGTGATGAAGTCGTGTTCTAACGTTCATTGATACAAGTATATGCAGACTTAACTTGCCCTTTTTGCAAGTAAGTTAAGTGGCTGTGAACAAATAAGTCAGAAAATAAATGTTTCGTAGCTTCTTTTCAAAGCTGTGAAGTTATTTACGGGTTTAAATGCACAATGCTATTTGCCAGGAGAGATCAGAGATTAACGTTAATTAGTATTTAGAAACAAATCAAAATGTGTGAAAAACAGCAGTGTGTAAAACAAAGAATAATCTTACGTAAGAGAGAAAGCTTACAAATAATTAATTGGCTGATGAATAGTTATTTGCAGATAACTGATAGGTAACAGGAGCGTAAATAACAGAAGTGGTCAGCAATAAATTAAGTTTAAAACACTACATAGAGTTTATCATGCAAATGATTGAGAAGTAAAACTGACATTAAGAACATGGTAGTGTAAGAAGTTGAACAAAACTTTTCTGAACACAAAGTTTAGCTTTTTCTTTATGGGTAGCAGACGTTTCGGCTGTACAAAGGATATAAGTGAAATCCTTTTGATTGCCATATAACCTCTACAGATTCATAAAGAAGTAATTGGTGAGTGAGTCTGGATCAAGAAATCAGTGAGTAGCATATGGCCTGCAGTTAAATTAATTCACGTATATCAAGCAGTCTGTTCGTTAGTTTACTCGAAAGACCCTTTATTTATTAGCTCCAACTGGCATATACTTTTATACCATATAAGGAGGGGACATCTGGAACCCTACGTATGATTCCTAATAAAGCAGGAATTAGAGTGGCATTTAAACCTACAAACTCACTCAGGAGGACAAGCTCTGTAGGTTAAAGGATCCAGTTAACCCAATTAGACAAAATAATACAATTTACAAAATACCTTGCAATGACTGTGAGGTCAACTACATAGGTCAAACTAGTAGGTTGTCGGAACATAATAATTTAGCTAAGGTAAGAATGGTTGACGCCGAGAAGATAAGTAATTTAGAAAAAAGCTCAGCAATAGCACTGCATGCACTAACACACAACCACACAATAGGGTGGGAGAGGGTTAAAATTCTAAGATGTAATATAGGTAGGTTGAGAGAGGTAGGTTGCGTCAGTGGCACAGCAGTTAGGACGCTCGCCGACCATGCACATGGTCCGGGGTTCGATCCCCGGCCGACGCACGCCTTTACCTCGTTAAGCCAGAAATAAAGTTGGTAAAGGGGAAAGGTTGGGCATGAGGCTAGCAACCCCATCCTGTAAAAATGAACACTGCTACAGAAACTTCAAGCCTCTAGCTCAAAGCCCTATGTTCCATTGGGAATGTGAAGGAATAAAAAAAGAGAGAGGTTGATTATTGAATCCTTGTTCATCGAGTCTACACCCAACACGTGCAATAGGAATGACTAATCACTCATACCGGAAATATGGAAAATACTACTACCATTCAAATCAAGTGATGGAAAATAATGGAATTATATAAATGAAGTTAGAAAGTTGTGTGAGCAGTAATAAATTGTTCTCGAAACGTCATCAGTAAATATTCCTGTAAAACACTATGAGACTTTATCAAAATAAAATTTTACCCATAATGGAATTATACTCTACCACAGTGCACAAGTTTCATTCTTATATCAATAGCTCCAACTGGGCATATCAGTTTAAGTGAAGTTCCTGAAGCACATACATTGGAAGAAAAGAAAGAAGGGTCTGTCTTAGATTTTTTGGACACTGCGTTAAGGAGAAAGTAAATCTTTGTGCAGCGCAGTCATGAAACATCGACTAACACAGGAGACCAAGTAGACATCCTAAATCCCTTGGAGATAATGAATAAACAAACAAGCTCAAGCCTCTTGAAGTTCTCAGAATCTATCACTAACAGACTGTTAAAACCTGACTTATGTGTTCAAACAGAAGTTGTAGTAAGTTTTTCTCTGCCTTGATAACTCGTCTTTTAACCCCAGTTGAATGTGTCATCTTTTATTAAATGTAAACACAGATTCCTCTCCACTCTTGTGTGGTTATGTCAACACTTACTAAACGTCATGCTTAACTCACAATATTTTTTCATATATCTTTTGCTGAGTGACAATTTTCTTTTGATTTACGTACCTTTATAATTTATGTGTCGCAGAATGTGGTTGCTACCCTAGCTCACCATTTCTTTGTGTACTATTCGATAGATTTCGATTACATTACATATATGCAAGTACAGCTGTATTTTATATCATAACAATTTAACATGCAGTTCATCAATATACTATGACCATTCATTACTATCGTTCCGGTGAACTAAAGTATATTAAAATTGTAACAGAACAATTAAATTTCATTATTTACTTTGTATGCAGTTGACAAAATATACAAAAAACAGTTGGTCTGTTTTATCCTGTACTATGTATTGTCATAGCTTTGTTCACATGTCTGATATTGATGACTTGCCTATTTGATATTCTTGTCAATAATTCTTTGTCGATATCCATTTCGGATGAAGATTTCTTTTACAAGGTCTAATTCTCCATCTAGTGCGTCAGGGCTACAGATACGTGGATGCGAGTGGCAAGGGTATAACTAAATTTTAATTACGTTCGTTCGTTTGCTACCCAGCTGTAGAAACTTGTCAGGTGATTGTTCCATGTAGCTTTCTTATGGACAGACCTTCTTAAGGTTCTGCCGACTCTTCCCGTTAGTTCGGCATTAGTAAACAGAGTTGTAAATTTCTTTTCCATTTCAAGAGCGAATTTTATCAATGGATGGCAGTTATTGAATACTTTGAACAACTAATTTAGGTCATATTTGTTACCAAAAATAATTAAAATGTAGTTCGTATACCTTGCATATTGTTATTAATTGACCATTCTCTAGGCCTGCTATAAAGCAATCTGTTAACAGTAGACCCAAGAGCGATACCATTGTTATCTCGTTCTTTTGCCTATACATGATACGTTAAGGATACATCTCAGAAGTAGTTTCTTCCTCCATTATGAATGTATGCATCTGTTGTATATATTTACCGAGAAGCAGTACTAAAGGTGACGCCTAGATTGACATATCAAATTCTGTACAAAAAATACAATAGGATCATAGACCAAAGAAAATATCAGAAAATTAGTTACAATGTTATGCTTTAAGTTTACTCGATGTTAAAATGGAATATATTTAGCCGCTGCAAAAATTCTTCTGATTGTCAAGAATGAAGTTCGTCATTAATATTTTATGCAAATATACATAATAAACACGTAGATTCTTCACTGGAGAGCAACCAGTGATGCGTGTCAAGTCCTTTGTGGTGCTGACTGAATTCTATCAATTAATCTTGCAATATGATCACCAGTCAAGAATATTGACTAGGCGGTACACTCTGAATCATTGTTAGCTGGTTGGAAGTGATCGGCAGGTTCCGAGTGTCCGAATAGCTTAGTAGTAACGTTTCTGACTGCAGCGTTAGGTGACGCGGGTTCAAATCTAAGATCTGGTATCAGATGAACTGAACTGATGAGTGCCAACGAGCACGAGACCTAGATGCAAGGCTTCTTGCCGATTACCTACAACTATCTAACAGCAAGTGAAGGTGCGCTACATAGCCTGGTCACCACATTGCAAACTTGACTGGTAGAATCCAAACAGTACCGCTACGAACAAGACTTTTGACAGTGGCTAAATTTGAGTGACCGACTGATAACTGTTTAAGTTGGTAAAATGAATTAAAACACACCTGAAGCATAAATAACTTGCACTATTAATAAGTCAAATAATGTCCAATAGAAAAGGCATGTCTAGTCAAAAGTAAGCTAAATGTTAAGCAGAAAAATAATAAACCACTCGTAAATGAATAATTCATTTCCTTATGTCAGTCAAAATAAGAAAGACGTGATCAGTTGTTCTCAACAACTTCTTCCTAAGGATACAGTTATATATCCATCAAAATCATACTGGGAAGAATAATTCAGCTGATAGAATCTAATACGCTTGAACTAACAGATGGCGTAGTCAGTTAATTTTGGTAATGACCAAGATGTATGCAGAGTGTAAGGTGAACGGAAAGTTGATTGACGTTTTTGTGAACAGTAATAGTTCAATCTTATTTTATGACTACTGTGAAATATTATCATGTTTTGACGTGTTTTCCCCACAACAAACAACATGCACACACAGTCACCCAGACAAAATACGCATATCCGACAATTTGATATTAGTCATTACAAATATGTGATGATTATTTACATTTTTCTCTTGGTACAAATGTCTTCTGACAAGTGACTCTCAAAGGAACTGACTTCAATTTATGTAATTTTGGTTATATATTTTGATGGTAAATAAAATCAGAACAATTCTGCTGATGAAGCTGTGACTTACACCATGAAACGTTCAGTAAAATCTCGTTTTGATTTTCTCTTAAACACGCTGGGATTATTTGAAATAATTTATAGTGGTAGTAATAGTTTAAGTTTTATGAGGTGAGCTATAAGCAGTGGGATGACAAATAATGAGATCACAGTAAACAAATACGACGACCCAAATGTAAGTTCAGTGAAAATGGTAACAATGGTGTGGTGTTAACTAAGTGTTTTTATACATTTGGTTACTTTGATAAATTTCGATAAAGAAAGGAAGACGAAATTTGCAGTATAAAATGATATCGTTCTATTTCACAGGTTCTCATCTGTTGCAGACTACCTGAAATTACAATGGCTAAATAGATGATAATAACATACTTTAATGTTTGAGTGGTAGTAGAGAAGAAATACTATATAACTGATGCATCCAAAATGTAAGCATTACAATTTTTAGTTTAAGTTTTCATCATCAATTTATACGCTTTCAAAATAGAAAAGAGGGGCGAGGGGTAAGACAGAAAACAGAAAAATTAACAAACAGTGTTAGCTTGTAGGTTCACATAGCAACTCAAAAAACAAAAGCGGTTACAGTTTATAAGTTTGAGATTTGTTCAGTGAGTTGAGATCACTGAATTAGATGACTAATTAATGCAATCAGAATCAAAATTCAGTTACCAAGGGAGTGAGAGATTAATCACACTCTCTTTTTGTATACATAAGTCTGGTTTGGATCGTTTGATTGCGATCGCTTCGGCAAATCGTAGTATATTTGCTGTCTTTTGTCTATTTAGTATTTTGAAGGACTTAGAAATCTCTACGAAATGACCTGTATCAACAATATTTCTGGTAATTGCACTCTGAGAATTTTCGCTTCCTTTCAGGCACGGGAAGGAAAAAAGTTGTGTGAGTAAATTGATATGATTATGAGCAGTAGTTTGTGCTCGAAACGTCATCAGTTAATATTACTGTATAACACTGTGTGATTTATCAAAATAAAATCTTATCCATAATGGAGTTATACTCTACCATAGTGCCCAAGTTTTATGCTTATATCAATAAGGCACGGGTTTCTTGGAACATATTCAGAAAACCGGATGAAAGCCCTTCTTTCCGTGCTTCCAATGTACTTGCTCCCGCAAGTGCACGTAAATTCATAAACGCAGTTGGAGGTGACATCAGCAGGGTATTTATCCAGTTTTGAGTGGCTTATAATGTTTTTAAAAAGACGATTATTAAGATGTAGAGAGACATAAAATGACATGTGTGATGACATTTCGGTAAGCATATGGGATGAAAGTACTTTTTACCTGCGTAAATTAGGCTTTTCTTGTTGATTTCCATAACTCCGGCACTGAACAACGGACTGAGGTGATTGACAATTTCTATTACTGTATTGTCTAAATGTAAACTGTTGTTTGTTAATATTTATTATATAAATTCTACCAAATACAAATTCCTAGATTCCACCCTCTCTGTGTCGTTGGTTTATTTCCTGTGATTCAGTCATTGCGAAATACTATTACAAATAACTGTTGCTACACAGACGTAGTCACGTACTTTTCGACAAATCTTTCGAAACTCGGTATATGACGGTAAATGTTTGTTTTATTTCGATATCACGTTCAGTGTCCACCAAATGGGATAATACGACATCATCTATTAGACTGGTTACTTCTTTTCCTAGCCGGGGTGGAACATTTTCTTGAGTGTATAAGGTTAAGCTTTTCTGATCACTGTTTATGTGACCAGCTCTATGAGAGCAATTAATTGTGTAAGTCATCATCAGAAAGTTATCTCTAACAGATTATATCAGTGAATGTTTGGTTCATAAAGTGAAGTGGAATTCTGCGGCTTTAGCGAACTTTCAACTGATCTGCTCAAAATACAACTTATAGCACTAAATAAGTCTCCCTTAAACTGAATTCTTTGACAGATTTTTTACTCACTTTATCTCTTTTTATTTTATCTGTTTGTCAGATTTATACTTGACTACGAAATCTCTAGGACATTCATTTTGTAGCTACTCCTTGTTAAACATAAACTGAACTTTCATCGTGCATCTTAGCGATTGTTTTTTTATTTTCACAAGTGTAATCTCAATGTATTTTTTATAATAGCTTGACTCTCCACAGCATTTTTGATACAAGTATGGAATTTTCAGCATTTGATATAGGTAGCCCAAATTTAGCAGGCTGACCATGGATATCAGGTGTGCGTCGGCCGGGGGTCGAACCCCGGACCATGTGTATGGTCGGCGAGTGTCCTAACCGCTGTGCCACAACTTCTGTCAAACTAGTTGTCTATAGAAGTGACTAATAATTTAAAAGTCCTATTTTATGCATTAACTTTAGCTATTTTTATCACTTCACACTCACCTATAAAATATAACATATTCGAATGGGGAACAGAAAAATCTTTCTTGCTGAATATGCGTTATTTTGACCAATCTTGACTTTCGAGGTATCTTCTCTTCTGAATATTGTAACGTGGGAGTGTGTTTACGATAAATCATTGCAACCATAACTCATATATGAATCATATAATGATAATAATAATTTGCTTTATTCCAAAAACAGTACTAATGATACAGCAAGGAATTTTCAGCATTCAGTACAATATTGCATCTAATTTACTCAAAAACGACAAAAAAAAAAACAAAAAATAAAATAAATAATCATTACATAATAATGATAACAAAACGTTGTTATAGCAGCTATTTAGCAAATTACTGTAAGCAATACGGAGAAAAATATGCATAAAGTATAAAATTATAGTAATAATAGTAATAACAACTAAAATAAAAATAGCAAAGTTATGATTAAACGATAGAAAAGGTGACACCATAAGATTACAGAAAGATGAACAATGAAAGGGTCGATTCACTTTTCTAATTACATAGTAACTTATATGTTTCACGTCTAACAGAGTCTTCATCACACGCACACACACTGTGCGTCGGTGGCACAGTGGTTAGGACTCTCGCCGACCATGCACATGGTCTGAGGTTCGATCCTCTGCCGACGCACACCTGATATCTATGGTCGGCCTGCAAAATTTGGGCTACCGATATCACATGCTGAAAATTCCATACCTGTACCAAAAAATACGGTGTGGAATCAAGCTGTAATCAAAATCAAATCAAAATACGGGCTAAATACGGTATTGTAGAATTTTTGTACCTAATGGATCGAGCATATAACTTCTTATATTGACTTCTCGTCCTACCTCATGAGATACATGGGGAAAGTTGCGAATAAAGGGGGTGCAGAGGGTCTGACAGTACGGCCTTTGCCCACTTTGTACAGGAATTTATGTGTCTGTCGACTATAGTATTGGCGAGCTCACGCAGTGGCAAACCACAAGCCCTACTCACAGCATTTAATACCCTTCGTAATATGACATAGTCCTTTTTAAGAAGCCCAGGAAAGATTAATGGAGAGCAATAGAGTACAATAGGTAAAATACAGGAGTTTAAAAATTGCAGAACTAAAGGTTGGTTGATACCTGATTGTCTTAACTTTTTAATGTAGAAGGTAAGACGAAACATTTTCTTAGAGATTAATAAGATGTGGGATGACCATGTAAGGTCAGAGGGAAGAACTAATCCAAGGTATTTAATGCTTGACTTGGTTTCAAGCTAAATGTCTCCCCTGTAAATAGTCACTACAATAGTATGACACATACCATCCTTGTTTTCAGGAGATATTTGTTACTATTTTTATGAGTTAGTGGTTTATAAATAGAAGGATTTTAGACAAACACTGGTGGCATAATATTTCATTTCACTTTCCCTTTAATCCTTTAATTCCATACTCTAAGCCTTTGGTTCACTTAGTTTATGAGTAGATTTCACTACTAGTAGAAGTCATCTGAAGAACTGTTGAACAGCTGGACATTTTCCGTAACACCTCTTGATACAATATCTGGATGGCGTTTGGAATATAAGTCTCTTTCGTTTTAGATAAAGCTAGTAGTGCACATGTGTTACTTGCTTCACGGTTTTTAATTGCAAGGTTAGTTACATCTTCAATATAGCCAGGTTTCGTTTGCACAGTGCCTATTACACGGTTTGGTTACTGATTGGAAGAATAAACATTCTGTGGTCAAGTCTTGTCTCTACCCAACTACATTAATTTTTATGACTCTCCTCCATCCTGTTGCGTAATTGTACATCGAAATATATACAGTAATGATCAATATTCCTCCTAGATTACTTAGTTTAGCAGGTTCTCTCTCATTTTCAACTTCCTTAGATTTCTATGATGAACTGATGATAACCTAATTGAATCCGGTAAATGGTATAACTTATCCATTTGACCTGACAGTCATTATTTAGTTCTAGAAAATAAAATTAAACTCTCTCATAAGGTCATTATAATTCTCAAGTAAACAAAGTTTTTCTCTAAATGAATTTGTAAATTTAAATAATATCTTGGCTTCAGGTTTAATAAACACTGTATGTATTCTTTCTAATGTCCCATCTTTATATAGCAGTACTGTGGACGCCTTCAGTTCTATACTGATGACTATTTACATCACTACATCTGTTTTCATGTAAATCTGTGAAAACCTGAATGCAATCTGCTACATAAAAATTCGGAAGAACTGTTTTCCTTTCTTCACTTCGTTTCTTTGTTTAAATTTACAGATCTACTGGTCAGACCTCTGGAGCTAATATTTAAACATTTTCGGATGTCTGGTCATACGGTCGAAAACTAGATACCTAACAGTACGCAAAATCTTTTCATAGATACTAGAATCTAACCTTCCATTTACACTTCAATTCAATGTAGGTCATTCAGTATGCTCTAAATTGAGCTGATTACCTCCTAATAGTCAGTATATTTGTGTGAGAATAGAAAGTTATCTTCAGTACACTTTTCATGCAAATATCTCCAATATAACATAGAAGTTATATTAAATACCATGAGAACAATATACTCCAAGAAGTTCATAAATATATTTATTACTCTTACTGGGGATACTGATGGTTCTATTGCCATCTTATAAGTTTGTTTCTGTTGTAAACTATCTCAAAACTCAAGAATTACAAGAGTTCGATTCAAATGATTCCTCCAACCATTATGAAGAAAATTTAGTTTAATCTTTTGTCAAGACTAATTATCGAATTGCCTTCAAGGAGAGTGGCGTACTCACAACAGTTGGGGTCTTGTTTAGTTAGTACCATTGTGGTGAGAGCAAGCTGCTAGCCGATTGGTAGACATTGATCTACGCTGATTGGTAGAAATTAATCTAGGCTGATTCAACAACCGATCACAGCTGACCTAGACGTGGACAAATATGATTCGCAGACAAGTGGCTCGCATTTCCGAGAAATATCGAAAACGAGAAAGCAGAAGAAGACTGCCTTTGTTTGCAAACAACCAATCAGAAGACCGCCTTCTTTCTGCGGGCAGAAGCCTATTAATGTACGTAAAATACATATAAATACCTGTTGGTTTTCGTAATAAAACTGATCTGTTGCCTGGCCCTTGTCTTCTGTTGTTACACCATTACTTGTTGCACATGGTCACAAAGTGCATGTAATGACAGATACACTAATTTAATTCCAAATGATCACAGTGTTATGCGTCTGATCATGTTGCGTTTATCAGGTGTGCAGTGTTAAGAGTCAACCAATACAATTAAGTAGGCTGGTAATCATTTGAAAACACAAAACTATCTGAAGAACAAGTAATAGACAAGATGTAGTCAGTAAGCTGAGATGTCTAAAATGGCAATAGATCATAAATATGGAGACTAATGAGAAAATAGAAATAATTAATTTATAATTTCTGCCAAAAACAATACATAGCAATAGTTTGAGGTTGATAATTAAAATGTCAATTGCTAATGAACTTTATCATCCAAAAACATTACTTGATAGTTTAACTTCACCCTTTTTATCACGCCTCATAGTACAAAAGTCTAGGATGTGATGTGCTTATACGAGTTGGATCACGGATTTGTATCAGTTAGACGATCATTGAAAGCCAGAAAGTACTGGACAGTTGTTTCATCCTAGTTTGCGAATCATCGGCAGTACGTGCCTACTGCCAGAGTTCGAAACCAGGAACTTCCCGTCACAAGGCGAGCTCGCATACCATTCAGTCACTGCGACCCGATTCAATGACCAGTCCATGAATTCTAACTTCTACCAATTCGTGATTAAGAGCGACCACAAACCAGTTCTTGAAAATTAATCTGATGCACGTTAGTGACTTGCTACAGGATGGAGTTCTATTAAAAGTCGTGACCAGTGAGGTCCGTTCAGTCAAGTGTGAGGATGGATTTCGCGCCGATGATATTGGTTGGTGGTCGCGCTAAATCACGAATTGGTAGAAGTTAGAATTCATGGGCCATTGAATTGGTTTCAAGTGGCTGAATGCTGTACGAGTTAGCTTGCCTTGTAACCGGAAAGTCTTAGGTTCGAACCCTGGCAGTGCGTGCGTACTGCCGATGATTCTCAAACTAGGATGAAACAGCTGTCCAGTACTCCGTACTGGTTTTCAATGGTTCTCTAACTGACATTAATCCGTGGTCAGACTCGTATAAACAAATCTAATCCTTACAAACCAACTCTTGAAGATATGATGTGTGTCAATATTTTATCTGTTTATTCACATGATTCAGATACTTCAAATGAACTGCAAATTACTACAGAGTTGATTCAGTCAACAATTACTTCAGTTAGCGTATTATCAAAATGTTCATTATTGTTTGGTTTCTATCTAATCTAGTAAATATATCCCCTCGGATTCATGATAATTATTACTACTAGTCGTCGTTGCGGTAACCACTACGACTGACCTGTACGTCTTTTGTATAGGAAAATAGATGATAATGGCACCAGTGGCCTTGAAACGACGATTTGCTTCAAAAAGTAAGTTTTATTCCTAACTAAAGCATAACCCCAATTGATTATCTCCAAGCTAACGCTGATCTCCTACCAACCCAACTTTAGACTAACCAAGAACTCTGTATAATATTCTCACAGTTCGTTCAACACCCTTTTTATGAATATAATTCCATTTACCTGATTTCATTGTCCTGGTGTGATCCAGTGTTACAACCTAACTACTGCATTTGGGGCTGTTATCTGTCTACTCTTTAACATAGTCGATGGGTTATTTTTAACACTGCCCAACACCACAGCGATATATATATATATATATCTTACCAGACGAAATATCCCTTTCTTTAGAATATTTTTCATATATATATATATATATGTTTTCGTAGAAAAAATCCTGGCAGTATGAATGATTACGAAATAAAAACGTACTTTGTTTATGATTCCTCTGATCTTTCGACAAAAAAACCTAAAATTTTTAGAAGTTAATATAAGTGTAGATTGCATGCAGACCTCTAAAGAACTTTTACTCCTAAGATGCTGTCACCGCATATTTTTTATATTGTCGAAAAGCAAGAAAAATACTGAGTTTTCCTACTGTTCCTTACTGGATTTTAACAAAATAACTGAACATTTTTTGATGGCATATTATAATAGGAGATATATGTGTTGATGAGAAGGTCTGATCAGAAATCAATGTCTGGTGTTTACTTTCTATACTTTCTACCCTTTTCTGTGACCGTAATTATTTCTATTTTTCTAAAATACAATGTATTGCAAGATAGCGTCATCTTTTATATGCAACTTTTGAGTAAAATACACTAAAACTAGACAGTAAACTTTTTCCCTACAGACATCTTAACATTTATGTCATATAATTTCACTTTAAACAATTTGTTTCTTAAAAGATACAATGATGATAACCAAACAGAGTTTACGATCTTCTACTACGCAGAATAAGTCTTAAGTATATGTCACACTGACAGAAAAACGTTGAGTTCAGCCTCTGAAAGTGCGAAAGTGCAGAATGACAAAAGGCCAAAGGGTCTGTTGAAGAAAGTTATGACTTCAGTGTACTACAGTTCAAATAAGTTCTCGAAAGAAGATTTCGATTGTAAGTAAGACTTCCAACCTTCAGTCAAACTAGTCACTACCAGTCACTCTATGCAATTATTAATTTCAATTTATAAGAATACGTTCAAATAGAAAAACTTAGTAGTGGAAACTAGTGAAATCATAACATGATATGATTTAGTCCTTCTCGCGTAAACTACGCTTCAACACGAACACTGATTAACACACCACCAATGTCTATTCTCACTGACTTCAAGTCCTACATTCATGCATTCACTACTCTAAATTAGATTACAGACAAAATGGAAAGGTGTGTAATTTTCATCACAATTCCTACTTTCATATGACATGAGGTTAGATTCAGTAGAGTAGAAAATGTTGAAATGCAAATCACCTGATGAATTGCCTTCGACCATTGAAATTAGAAGTTAAAATTCCTTATAATCTCTTGTTATATTTAGACGTTTTATGCTGAAGTTGGATGCTAACAGAAGTACAAAACCCTCATGTCTACTGTTTCATGAATGAGTGCATAGAATTGCGTCAGTTTATGATTATTGAAGTGGTGAATCCCAAATAGATAAGGAGCTACCTCATTTTCTTTAAAAGGTTATATTTTAACATTGAAGACACAAAAATTTCAACACACGTGTAATGAAGTCTGATTGTTGTGTAGACGATAATATATTAAACCCTAATGTAATCATAACTACTTTCGAGAGGAAATGGTGTAAAACTAAGAGGCGCATTTTAGAAGAGCACTTGAGAAGTGCGAACCAAAGTTATTTTCGATAAAGCGACTAAGACAAAATTTTCACCATTAGACGAATATCATTTTATTTCATAAGTTCCTTCTCATCATCTGCAGACCACCTGAAATTACAGTGGTTATAAAAAATGAAAATAACATACATTAATCAAATGTTTGCATAATAGCGCAGAAAACTGGTACATCCAAATTGCCAAAATCATGATTTATAGCTCATGTGATCATCAATTTATATTCACTGGATAGAAAGCAGTAGGGAAGAGATAAAACGTCAAAAACACTGCTAGCTTATAAGATAACATAACAAACTGAAACAATTATATTTCATACGATTGTAATTGTCTCAGTGAGCTGATATCACTAATACCCCTCCTGCCCCATTATTGTCCATTCAATTATTTAAACATTATTTGCTAGTTGGATGTCATGAACTTTATTTATGAATTACAATTCAAATGACATTTTGCTCACTAAATTCTTAATCAAATAAAGTTACAGGGAAAATTTCTTGAAACACCTGAACGGTAGGTGTGCAAGCTACAGAAATTATGCCTTAGCAAGTGTGAATTAGAAGCTTCATCTTTAGTATTCAAGGTTAATAGAAGCTTAGTACGCTTGGTTAGTATCCCATTTCAACATAAAACGTCTAAATATAACAAGAGATTATAAGGAATTTTAACTTCTAATTTCAATGGTTGAAAGCAATTCATCAGGTGATTTGCATTTCAACATTTTCTACTCTACTGAATCTAACCTCATGTCATATGAAAGTAGGAATTGTGATGAAAATTACACCTTTCCATTTTGTCTGTAATCTAATTTAGAGTAGTGAATGCATGAATGTAGGACTTGAAGTCAGTGAGAATAGACATTGGTGGTGTGTTAATCAGTGTTCGTGTTGAAGCGTAGTTTACGCGAGAAGGACTAAATCATATCATATTATGATTTCACTAGTTTCCAATAATAAGTTTTTCTATTTGAACGTATTCTTATAAATTGAAATTAATAATTGCATAGAGTGACTGGTAGTGACTAGTTTGACTGAAGTGTGTAAGTCAACCGCATCAATCAGAATATAAATTTAAGCCAAAGAATAGTTCTAGCACATGTCGTGCTGACTGACCTATTTTGTTTTAACGGTCGCCAACGCCGGATGTCTCATGTTTACACTACTCATCATTTTCACCTTTCATAGTTGTATATGGGGGCCTTTTCTCTTTAATTTATAGTAATTTGTCGATAGAATGTGTAAAATCTTTCCGATTTTTTCGACCTTCATAGGATACAAATCATTTTCAAAGCACATGAAGCTGCTATAAGCTAACACATATACTTCTGAAATAACAGAACCATATGATTCAAGAGGGACTTATAACTAACAGCTTATATCGTAGCCCTTAGTAATTAGCAATTTTTGTGTTGTTGTTATTATATATTATTTTATTCTTTCACGTTCCAGTGGAACATAGGGCTTCAAGCTAGAGGCTTGAAGTTCAAGTAGCAGTGGTGTTTACTTTTACGGGTTGAGATTCCTATCCTTATGCCCAAACTTCCCTGTTTACTAGTCTTATAACTAGCTTAGTGAGGTAAAGGATTACGTCGGTCGGGGATCAAAACCGGGACCACATGCGTGGCTGGCTACCATTTTCCCATTGAGCTACTGACGAACATATGTAAATGTTCGCCAATGAATGATGGCGATCCTACTGAGAATGGAGTGCAGTACCGACGGTTTCGAAAGCCTAAGCCCAATCTGCCGGGTTGACCAGCGATTTTCTCTAAACAAGATAACCCTAACTAGATATCAGTCTAACTGGAATAGGAAGAAGGAGTATGCTAAACAACAATAAATATATCTATAGCATTAAGCTAATGAACTTTGAAGCACAACATATTTTCAAAAAAATAGTTTGATTTATTTGTAACAGTGGAAGT
The DNA here is from genome assembly GCA_944472155.2 of Trichobilharzia szidati. Lineage (NCBI taxonomy): Eukaryota > Metazoa > Platyhelminthes > Trematoda > Strigeidida > Schistosomatidae > Trichobilharzia > Trichobilharzia szidati. Next base: position 94,766,597 of record OX235272.1, read on the forward strand.
GATATTTACACATAATGAATGTTACCCAGTAAAGTAAATAATATATAGCGTTTAAAAGACATCATTTAGATAAATCAGTTTTGTTCACATGATGTTTATTGTTTTCAATGGTTATATAACTTATTTCTATGTTTTGACCCAACAGCCCAGATAATTACCAATTGATAAACCCAAGATTCTGAATCACATTATGACTTTTATTGATTCCATGTATTTCAAATGGTCTAACCAATTCAAGCTATGGTCTTATAAGATGATTAGCTTTTCTTGCAAATTAACAAATAGCTGACTGTTACTTAAATTCATAAGTCACGTGTAAGAAATGTATTACACAGCAAAGCTTGCTGTGTCACTACATAGTCAACCGATCATTGTCCCATTAATGGTACACTAGAATAAATTATCTCCAATCGAGGAGTAATATATATATATATATATATATATATATATGCAGACGCCTTTATCAATCCGAAGCCAGTTTGGAAATCTTCCGCGTTCACTATGAGCAACAAGAGTTGCATTTTCAACACCAATGTGCAGAAACTTGCACTGCGTGTGACGAAAAGGATTTCCAACAGGCCACTGCAGACTTTCATCAACAGCTGCCACCTTCGCTGATTCCATACTGAAGATCAAATGGCTGGCCAGAAAGAATAAGCAACAAGAAACTGTGGGAACGAACCAACCAAGAGCTGATCGCTCAGCAAATATGTAGGCGAAAGTGGAGACGGATCATGCATATATTGAGGAGGCCACCGAACTACATCGCACGCCAGAACCTCGAGTGGAATCTAAATGGTAAGCGACGAATGGGTCATCAGTGCGAGAGTGATATGGAGGGGATCGTGTGGCGCAGGGGAGATGAGGGAGCTTGGGCAATCTTGGACCCAGCTGAAGAGGACGGCAGAAAGCAGAACAATGTGGAGATGTGTTGTTGAAGCCCTATTTTCCACTCCGAACGCAAGGAAATAATAACAATATATGCAGACTATACTTTTGTTGTTTATGATAATAAGTGTTCCTCAGAAAATTTAACGGTTGTCACCTATCTTTTCTTTTCACTATAGAATAATAGTAATTAATAGCGTTATTCTGAACAGGATGTTTACACAGTGTACAGAACTGTCCGCGTAATTTACTACCTAATATTTTCTCCTCATTCAAAATCTTCAAATAAAATCGCAGCCTATAGTACACCACGTGACGCAATGCTGTTAGATTTGAAACGTAGACTAATCCGTTAGGATATTTTTCTCTTGCTTTGGCAAAATGCAAGCGGGTAATTTGAAAGCCAACTGAAAATGTGCGTGAATACATTTTGTGACTCAAGGACATAATTGAATAGTTAAGACAATAAGAAATGGGAAAAATATAATGCATTGTATTGCATGGAAATTCAGGTAGCCCAGTGATTTAAGCAGGCCACTGTAAATAAATTTTTCTTTTCAGTATTGAAGAAGAGTCAAACTTCACATTTCACTTCTAACATGTTATGAAAGTGAGGAGAGGATGACCCATTAAAGAGGTCAGTATACCGAAAACTGACCTCTAAAGGGCAGTAAATTAACTTCAGCACTTGATTTCCAGTAGGTGGAAAGACAAACCTTGTCGATTCTCTATGTTCGAGAATTCTGAAAATCAGCTCTAAAGATACAGTTGACAAAGAACTGGAGAGCCTTCGTACAACACTCCTAAGTAAGGATATTCTAGAAGGTTTATTGAAAATAATATAGGAAAAGAAATAGCTCCTAGACACTGTACACTGTTTTTGACATTCAAAGGTGACCTCATTGCTGAATTAATTAAAAGTCACTTATCCAAGCTTATTAACGCATTTTTATGCTGCTAACTTACACCTGGTATTCTCCAGCGGAACTGTGATATGACAATTAGTGTAATCAACCTCTATGTGCATCTGCTCTTCCATATGCTTCTGTGGAAGTGATTACTTTGGACGTTCTGAGTGTATTCTTCGGAAACACTACCCATTTCGGTTGATGAACGGCTGCCATATGACGCCAAAATCTTCCATTGGTAAACACATTCTTGAGTCAGGTCATTCTGTCCTACGCGGTTTATCCGTTAAAATTATCTACAAGGCCGAATTGCGTTTATATAAAAGTTCACGTTTTATCCAATTTTGCATAGCAGAAGCTCTAGATATTAATGGATTAAAACCTAAACTGTGTATTCATAAATGTTTAGTTAAGCTCTTTTCTTTAGCTTGCTAATGTCCTTTTATTAATTTCATTTTATCTGTTAAATTCAATGCACTTCACATCATCTTCGCCTTTGCCATCACGTCACTTTTAACTTTTTGACAACACTTGACCTCTTTTAAAACTCCCAATACCGAATCAGGGATTTAGTAATCTTTCAAAATTTTATAATTCAACCCTTTTTTAACTCAACTCACTTAAAAATCAGGTCAATATTTATTTTTCTCATCATATGCACTCTATTTCTGAAATTCTGCAGGCAAGATAACTAGTAAGTGTGTGGTGGTGCAATACAGACAATGTGCGCGAACGGAATTTTATGCTCACATACTCCCACAGTTCAATACTGCATATGATATATATATATATATATGAACATGTGATTGGATGTTAGAGTCGGAATGTTACAACTGTACTTCAACTCACATTTATGTAGTGTCAGAAGCAAGTATCATGATAACAGTATGGTTGGTCAATAAGAAGTTCACTTTTCGATATCATTATTGCTGGGTCGAGATATACGCTTGGTCATCTAGAGATCATGTAAAGACAACTCAATATAACGCAAAGGCGCATTACCAATTACTTTAAGGTTAACATCTTCACTAAAATAGTAAAGGTCAAAACGTGATACTGAATATCCATGCAGCTATAGGTTATTGATTTCAGCGAGCTGTTTGTCACAACCAATTTTCTGCATGAGTGAGGATCAAGTAAAACTTGTGCTTTGGAAGAACAGGGATAGGGAATACATTTTTGTACCGATATGAATCCCAAAACTGAGAGCACTATGAATTGAAGGAATGCATCCAAATATCATTTCGTGGCATCACAATTATTCAGTCATATGTGTTTAAAAAACTCATCGGATTATAACTATGCATTCCGTTGTCACATGATTCTGATTACTAAGTTCTAAATTGATTACACTTCAGAGAAATGATATAAGAAATCAGTCATGTGTTGACTGACTGTCTGGATAATCGAAAATCACAACACTGTTACGAACCAGACTGATATTTTATCGAAAACTATTCTGTTTCAGACACAGAGAAAAACTGGAGAATGTTAGACAGTGGCTTTTGTAATCCGTATGCCTTTCATGTAGAAGAAGTTGGAAAAAAAATATGATAGACATATTCTATTTGGAAAACGTAAGACCCTTAGACAAATGAAACACCGGAAATGATAGATAATTACTGAAAGCCCAGAAAAAAGACGAATCTTCAATGAACAGATGTAACAACAGAGAAGCTAACAGCCTCACCGCCTAAAACAATAACACCATTGCTACCAAAACGTCAAAGCTTGCAGCCATATGGGAACTCAGAGGAATAAGGAGTTGCTACAAAAAGTGAAATTCCGGATCAGTTAAACGTTGATTCACAAGGCACTTCTCAGCTAAAGACAGGACTAAAACAAGGCTGTCTCCTATCACCTATTACATTCCTGATTGTTACGACACTGGATTGTGCGACACATCATGGGAAGTGGGAAGACGGAAATATATCGGAGCGACAAGGAGATTCTAAGAGATCTGCGTCCGACAGATGATTTTTGTCTAATGCCACACACACTCGAAGACCTACAGGTGAAAACAAACAAGTCGGCAGAAGAAGCACGTAGCTAAGACAGGAATGCAAGTGAATAAAGAGAAGAGGGAGGTGAGGAAGGAATTTAACAAACAAACAAACAACAACAACAACCAACTGTTACCGGCAGGAAACATCCAAAGGAAGTCAATTCTTCTAATAATCTAGACAGCATCGCTTCAACTACAAGCGGGGTGGGTGAGGATGTCATGGCCACTCAGGATCGGAAAAGCAAATTAGTGTGTAGGTCTTCTGTACTGAGCATGAAGTAAGAGATGCTTACTCTTAGAAGTAATTTCAAGTGCTTCTAAATGATTCGAAAACTTGGCACTCCAACAAAGGTATTTTGACACGCCACGGACTTTCATCAACACGTGGTGTTCCCTTCTCTGGATTTGTATTGAAGATCAGATGGCTTACCAGAAAGTGTGAGCAGCAAGGGACTCTTGCAAATAACTAACCAAGGACCTTTTGATTAACAGATACCCAAAAGTAAATAGAGATGGACTGGACATTTGATGAAACCACGGTCCAGGTCCTGGAGTGAAAGCCGAGTGAGAAAAGACGAATTGGTCGTGGCTTAGAGGATAACATATTCATATAAATATGAACGATAAATTCTGCTCGAAATGTCATCCAGTTGTTAATACTACATCCCTGTGTGATATTTAAAATAAACTTATCTGATCTGGAATTCCAACTGCACCTTTACGTCTCACTTTCTCTACAAAAGTCTTATCGAAATGCCAAAGACAGTGATCCATAATTAGAAAATTCCATATGTATATATCAGTTCTTTTGCTTCTGTGAAGCTAAGTACGTGGGCTGTATCAGTGGCATACTGTCTAGATGCACACAAGAATATATCCCAGTATGATTGTCAAAGAAGAAATCATACAAATTGACAGCTCATTTGTTGAGTACATTGTCGTTACTAATTATTCCACATCAATAGAAATATCATTCGAATTGAAATGTAAAGGCAGTTCATTCAAAGAGTTTCTGCCTACATCTTCTGTCCACATCAGAAGCTCTTTCTATACATAAGGGAAACCTTGAACTGTGTATACAGAAGCGGTTGATCCAATCTATTTAACTACCTTTATTTTTTCAACTCATACAATAAGATGGTATGTAATCTATACTCATTCGGGTTTTACCGCCAATTCCTTCCTTTCAAATTTCTGACTTTAGAATATACGCTGTAATTATTCTGAATCTCTTATTTTTATGAAGAGTATTATTATTGTTCCCAACAGCTTGTAGTTTTAATGATAATTACTTTTCACAGACATTCATTACCTATTATTTTTAGATTGCACAATTTATTATTATTATTCTTGATGTGTAATTTCATATGTTTCGTTACCGACTGGCTTTAACTAATAACCTTCTACAGTACTATTAAGGAAGGAATGTCCTTAGCTGGTCTGTTTCCCTTTAACTTCTATCGCATGGGTATTTTTCATACTTTGTGAAGTAACTCCCAGTTTTATGAGACTCTGACCAGATTATATAATCGAATTGTTTAGATTACCATGATATCTGCATGATTCTTATCTCCACCTACGTCAACTGCTTCAACTTATTATCACTGTAATCAGAACTACTATTGTAATCCAAGCTATTGCAAACGCATTTAAAGCATTCAAAGCATGTTTGATCAACAAATTCACTATCATTGATTATATATATATATATATATATAGCCATATACATCAGAGTAAAGCATGAGAAAGATATAACTAGGAATAATAATGTTCGCTAATGTGTCTTGCTTAGTTGAATTATTTTCACAATGTCTAACGTAAACCACATTCTAAACAATAAACGTTTTCTCAATGTAGCTTTGTGTTTACTGAGCTACCTAACTTTTCGTTCTGACCAACTTCGTCACCGTTATTTGACAAGCTCCTTATTTGGTAATGAGGCTTTTAGAGAAAAGTGTAGTAACCACAACTAAGTGAGGCATGAAATATATATATATATACCTTTTCAATTAGTTCCTCTTCAGCGACTCTATATTATATTATATAGCTGCTTTTAAAATAGTAAACCACAATTATACCAAACAAAATGTGTCCAATACGCATAAAATTTATTTTGATAAAGTCACACAATGTTATAAAGTAATATTTACTAATGACATTTAGAGCAAAGTTTATTGCTCATAATCATATCAAGTCACTCACACAACTTTCTTGCTTCATTTATATATGAGTAAAAATTGATTAGACACTTGCATAAAATCAATATAAGATAAAGTGCATTAGGAAATATACGATGGGAATTAAGACGAGTGTTGTTGGTCAATAAGAAATATCAACTATGAGGTATAGAAAAGGTTCAGACATTTGAGATCAGTTAACCTGCAGAGGTTACCAGCATCCTATTATGTAGACGAAAATCAGCTCAACATCGGATTACCGACGACTTGTTTAAAAGAACTACTGCTACGATGTATACTGAATGTACAATTCACATTCAACGATGTTATTTACAGACAACAAGATGGGATCGCAATGGGATCTCCACCGGGCCCATTACTAGCAGATTGCTTCATGGCAAACCTTGAGAACCGCCCACTCAAATCAACTATTGACAATTTTCAATTGTATGTTAGATATGTGGACGACATCTTTATTGTCTGTGACGCAAGGTCACGATATCAATCAGTTACTACAAATATTCAACAAATGCCATTCAGCTACAAAGTTCACTCTTGAAACTGAAAGCGAATCTAAAATCCCGTTTCTTGATGTTGAACTTACAAGGAGAGCTGACGGAACTTTAAGAAGGTCCATCCATAGGAAACTCACATGGAACGGCCAACTGACAAGCTTCTACAGCTGGGTACCAATCAGTGGAAAAAGAAACCTAATAAGATCTCTTGCCACTCGCGTCCGACGCATCTGCAGCTCTGATACCCTGGAAGAAGAACTACACTTCCTGAAAGAAACCTTCATACAAAACGGTTATCCATGAAGATTCGTAGACAAAAACATCAAAAAGAAAATCCAAACCAAGAGACACCATCCCTGCCAAAAAAGATACTTAATACGAACCTTGACTTCAAAGGTGACCTACTCAGTGATGTCCTTAGGAGAAGAATTTCGGCTTCTTTAAGAAGAACTTTCTTTGCGACAACACTGAGAGTATTATTTATTTTATTTATTTATTATAGCTTGATTCCACACCGTATTTTTGGTACAAGTATGGAATTTTCAGCATGTAATATCGGTAGCCCAATTTTGCAGGCCGACCATAGATATCGGGTGTGCGCCGGCAGGGGATCGAACCCCGGACCATGAGCATGGTTGGCGAGAGTCCTAACCACTGTGTCACCGACGCACAGTGTATATATCAGTTCACCTGTTGCTGTGGAGCCAGGTACATTGGTCGTTCGATGCGCATCCTGTCAAAAAGAGTCAAAGAACACTATCCAGTGTGGCTTCAGAAAGGAAGAAGTAGCCGTTTGAGGAGTGCAATAATCGAACATCTCGTCAACACTGGTCATTCCATCTCAACAAATGCCTCCTTCAAAGTAATCTACAAAGTAAAGAACAACCTGTCAAAGACAATACGTTTCCGCCTTATTCGCATTGCAGAAGCCCCAGCCATTCAGTTAGAAGAATCAGAACTATGCATACAAAAGAAAATTATTCAACCACTTCTACTCTCATGGTAATAACCCTCTTGATTTGACTTAACTTTTGCTTGTCTACTTGATTTGGCTTAACTTTTGTTTGTATGCTTATTTTTCTAACTACTTAAAACTTTTGCGTGTTTCAGTATGTTATTTTGTTTCCATGCACACCCTGAGCACAACTCTTTCATCAAACTATTCACATTATTACGTAACTCTTCTTTAACAATCTTTTGTGACAACTCATAACTTTTGTTACTACCCTCTTATATCAACATCCAATCCATCTGAACTTACTAATTGTAATTTCGTTCGAAAAATTTAATGTACACACTCATACAAAACAACTATATATATTTGCGATTGTATTGCTATGAAAATTGATTCGCCGAAAAGAGACTCTTCGCTGAACGTCTGGTCTTCTCTGTGTTAAATTGTTCGAGTTTGTTTAGCACTTTCTGTTATCCTTTTTGTGACGAAGTTCATCGGATCAGAATAAGTTTCAATTGGGATAAGTTTAAATTTTTATGAAATACAATCAACCTGCATTTCATTATATCTATAGCTCAAAATAATATATTTCCTATGGTTTTAAATGACATTGTTATACGCTTGACTACTGGTAGAAAAATTAGTAGTATAAGGATATTTTGAAAAAAGTTGTTTTTCAGAAAAAGTCCATCTTATTGAAGCATGAGTGATACTCCCAGTCAGTTCTAATCTGGATGCTTTTAGTTGCCTGAGACAGAATTCGCAAATGCGAAATCAGTTGACAGAAATGGTGATTGCTACTTGTTGAGTTTTAATAATTTCATAAACGACTTTCTATACACTGTTTCAGGAAATAGCACTTATTGGACAGCAGAGGCATTTTTTTATTCATTTTCATTCATAGAGTTCAGAGTGGAAATAGAGCTTCAAACACTGAATTTTCAACGATGTTGGTCTAGGGCTTTTAACTACACAACCAACCTTCCCCTTTTCCGGTTTTACTACTGGCTAGGCAGTCTTTGTGAGTGAGTCAACTGGGAGCGAACTGGCGTGCATTTTAACACTGGACCACCGACAAAGAAATTAGAGGGTACTGGTTGGCTGTTTCGTCTTAGTGTGCGAGGTTTCAGCCGTACTTACCGGTGGCTGTACTGGTAGGAATAAAGTCCAGATTGACGACTAAACCACCAGGTTACAAACAAGCCATTAGACGGGAAAAGGTTCTCTGCATAAGTACAAAATGATAGAGAAGATAGTATGGTCTTTACAATATGAGGCGATATCAAGGTTTTAGAACAAGTATCGTTCATCGAAGCAGCATCAGTACTTGTGAAGAGAAAAATCTAACATTCGAGACTGTTTTCACTCTTCACGTATAAATTCTGAATGTATTCATTAGTACAGACTATACAGCAATTCTGTCTTTCAGTGTACTTGCTAAAACAAACACCAGTCGACACATACGCACGAAATGCTATGAGACAGTATAGACTTTAGAAGTTATACCTGACTTCTGTAATCTGCTCTACTTATCAAGCTTTTCTCCCCACTGAAGATTTTGTGTAAAAAGCGAGTTTCCTCGGCAAAATTTCCGATACCATTTTGAAGCAAAATGAACTACAGGATTAATGCAGACCATTTGGCATAAGGCTACGTAACAATGTCCATCTGTAGTGCTAGGTGGAATTAAGAACAGGGTTCTCTGTTTATTAACTTTACTATTCGGGAACTGTGTCATTGGAAATTTTACAAACTGTAATTTCCCATTACTGTCTATTCCAGAAGTACTGTGAGCATCATGTAATTTAAGTGGCGAGTTAATATTCTCATAGCCTGGCCTAACTGTCATCAGCTGCCTAATACACTCTGGCCTTCAAAAAGATTTCACGGAGTTCTTCAAGTGGGAAGTTGGGGATACCAGATAACTTGAAAAAAACTCACTGGATTTTCACTCATAAGTAGAGTTCTGTTATTCCTAGAGTCATGGATGACCACCACTGACAAGTCCTGAAGTAAAGTAACACAGATGTTTTGGGTTTGTTGAACTCCAGTGTTCTCCAGCTAATAATGATCATCAGTGATATCCACCCTGAGATCACTCATGTCTCATAAATACTAAATTCAATATGGAGATGAATTTGAATTTGTCAGACGATATTGGTTTCCTTAGTATTACACGTATGTCTTAATTACAGCCTTACGTAAACCCGACTACTTTACACAGTAGTCATTGAACAATGATATAACCGCCTTCTCAACACTCATGCACATGTCTAGAAGTCATGTTTCAAATGTTGAACTTTGATCAGAATTATGCTTGAAAAAAATTGTGAGCAATAAATAGTTTCTTTGACAGGCGATGAAAATCAATAGATCAAGTGTGTAAGTAAATTAACGCTTTTTTTAATTTATGAAATCATTGAACAACTTATCATCCATCATTTTTGTTTGCACTCTGCATTGTACACTGATCATATTTATATATCGCTTACTTTTGATCTCTTAAAGTGATCCTCCACTTAAACTGTATTGCATTATTTAGTTATTGATTCGAACTGCGAATTTACTGAACATCATAATTAGCAGTTCTACAGGAAGAAAAACAAATAGTGAAGCAATAAACAGAAGACGAGGACATTTCAAATTAATCATAGTTTTTTAAAAATTATGAAGGCTTAAAAACACATGGTAATGATTGTACTTTTTATAGTAAGAATTGAATGAAATAATGAATGATTTTAATGGCTTTTTGGTTGACATTAATAAATTGCTTACTTTAAAGCGTTTTATTTCAAAGCACAGGCTTTCTATATTAAACTGAAATGCTTGAGATGTAATTTTTAGTTTGTTTTTAGAATAATTGAAAGTAAACCATGAATTGACTTGTTGTTATAGGATAATGACTAAAGAGGGCATGGAAATCGGAGTGGAGTGATAAGTATATGATCTGGAATCATCTGGTTCCACATATACAACGGATCACTGCATCTAACGGCAATTAATTTGAAATAACTAATTGGACAGTGATCTTGTCCTGTAGTTCATTTAATAAAAATTGTCGAGTCAACAGTCCCAATAGCACCAGTCTGACTCCTGGAGTTTTAATGACGCAGAATGAAAACAGATTTATTTATTTATTTATCAAGTTCAACCGGTTGAAGGAATTCATCATGAGCTGACATCGGTTAGAGAACCACTGGAAAACCTGCAAGGAGTACTGGACAGCTATTTCCTCAGCCTAGTTTGGGACTCTTCAGCAGTACGCACCCACACTTCTCAGTTCGAACCCAGGACCTTCTGGTTACAAGGCGAGCTAGCTGGTAGGCTATTAAGCCATTGGGACCCGAGCTCACCAATCCAATGGCCAGTCTATGAATTCCAACTTCTGTCAATTTATGACATAGCACGACCATTTCGCAATGTCTTCTTCGATGAGTTACTGCCTCATCTTCAATCTGCTGTGCCCAACTGGTCACGGCTTCCCACTAGAACCCTAGGTCACTGCCTGAATAGGGCCAGTCGCTAGTGAGCATCAGATGAATTTTCAAGTATTGGTTTTTTAGGGATTTAGATTGATTGGTTGGAAGATTACATCAAGAGAGCCAAGTTTACGAAATTTTTCATGTGAACTCGACCAGTCTAACAACTGCAATGAGAATCAATTGAAATATGGAGAGGGTTCAAGAGATTCACTTTCAATGGATAATTTATGCCTAGTCAAAATACACAAGTGGAGCAATATTGCTGTTGTAATCATCCTTTCAATATGTACTGAAGCAGTAAAGACGTCGTTGTTATTGGCTTTGCAATAACGTAAGATGAATTCATGTTATTGGTGATGATTGAAGCTGATGTAAATCCTAGTCAGTGTTAGGATTTGAGAATGGTGTCCACAGGTTATTCGCCAAGGTGCGAACGGTGTCTTCACATAATTCAAATAATTCATGCAAAACTGTTATGTAAATTATTGATGCATAATTGCCGTTGTTAAATTATCTGGTTATCTGCCCTGTTTCTTGGCTGAGTAAGTACAGTCCAGCATAAGGAGTCTGTAGGCTACTGTGTGAAATTTTTTTATTTGTAGCCATAATCATTTATACTTATATCACTCCACCATCCTTTTGGCAACTCAGATAGCCTTGGCAAAAATTAAAAAGAGTTTTGTTCGAAGATAGTCACGATGGTTATAAGTCAATTTAGAAATCCCTGATAAAGCTTCTTCAAACAGATTAGGACTATCCTTTAACACTTGTTAGTCTTATGCAGGAAAAATCTCTTACCAGAATACTTAGTGTTGAGATATAATATCTCTCCAAGCATAGACGCGGAAGATGAGCATGTTGCTAATAGGCTATTTATTGCGTTGTAATCATGTGTACCCATGATCACAACTAGGATCGAATCAAGGGCCCCTGAATAGCCCCCGAACTTTCCGTACTGTGAACTGATGACTGAGATACGGTCATTTATTACTCTAAAACCAGTATTGATATCTTCTGCAGTCGGCATACAGAACAAGATCCGGATCTTCAACACTAGTGTCAAGTCAGTGCTTCTCTATGCTTTAGAGACTTGGCACACGAGCCACCGAAAGCATTTCCAGAAGGCTACTGCAGATTTTTCACCGGAGTCCTCCTTCACCAGCTCGATTCCAGGAGCCAGATGACTAGCCAGAAGAGAAAGGTATCAAGGAACATTGTCATCAAAGCAGCCAAGAACCCACTGCCCTACAAATACATACAGAAAGAAATGGAGATACATTGGATAAATGCTGAAGAGACCGTTGAGTGACTTCACGCGCTGGGTCCTCTAGTAGAACCTAAGTGGACACGGGTCCAAGGGTGACATAGAGGAGGTCATGTGAAGGAGTAATGAGAGCTTATGGGTAGTCGTGGAAGCAGCTGAAAAGACTTCCGGGGACAGAGTGAAACAGAGATATGATGGTGAAGCCCCATTTTCCACTCGGATCATAAGGGAATACTACTAATAATAAAAATTACTGATATCATAATAGTCAATTTCCGTGAATTATAAATCTAATGATTTAAGAAGTGGACAGATGGAATTCAATATTATTCGATTGTTAATGACAGCTAATAGTGAAGTCAGCACATCACCGAAGAGTTAGTACTAGCAGGCAATGTGTCGACAGAAATCAAGCATTTCTATCCAATAAAATAAAAATATGCAAAATCCAAAATCATTTCACTAGATAATGATTTAAATAGGATGCTTGGGAAAGTACGTAATATTAGTGTGAGCATACATCAGCTAAAATTCAGAAAAATGAAAACATTACTACAATTCTTAAATAAACGCCTATAAATCTATGCCCCCCCCCTACAGAATGATTACACAACATCATAAAAATACATATCATTTGCAGACTTCAAAGAGAAATCAATATCATTCTGGGTTTCATCATTGGTGCACACTGCTGAATTGTCTCAAACTAAGGAGAGACAGTTTTTCAATGGTTCTCTAATTCACATCGTGGCGAAGTTCAACAGTTCATTAGTCAATCAGGGCGAAGTCCATCAGTAGCGTCGCAGGAGTGCGAACGCTCCAGTGACCTTGAACGCATGCTAGTCGTTGGCTAATGGTACCTGTCACTAACATAACTAAAATATTTACGCTATTCACCAACTAAGATGCATATTCCACCCAGATCACGTTGTTAAGTACTGTTTGGACAATGTGTTAATAGCTCGTTAGGGTTAGGATTAGGGTAAGGTAAGTATTAGGGCTAGTGTTACAATCAGGGTCATAATTAGCATTGGGGTTAGGTTTACGGATAGGATAGGGGTTGTAATTAGGGTTAGTGTTAAGTTTAGGGTTAGGGTCAGGATTAATGTTAGGGTTATGATTAGGGACAGATTTAGAGTTGATGTCATTTATTTTTTATTGGTTTTATTATCCACATTTTCCTGGTAAGTGGTCGTCGGTCCTCTAGCTGCAAACCATAATAATTCACGAAATATACCCATTAAGACATTGAAATAAGAAAAAATTAGTTCAGCGAAGAGTCTCTTTTCGGCGAATTCATTCACTTAGCTGTACAGTCGCAAATATATATACAATTATTTTGTGTGTGTGTGTGTACATTAGGTTTGTCAAAATCAAAATAACAGTTAGTGTGGGTTGTTGATTATATCATCAAGATAATGAAGAAGTTAAAATGTGTGATTAATACTCAAAGTTGTAACTAAGTGGGGTGAAGATTGGTAAGATGTGAATAGGGTTACGTAATATGGACATGTTTAGAAAGATTAGATGCTAGTGCAGACAATTATGAAAATAAACTAGATAATAGGTGAAAAGATTGAATGGGTTAATTACTAAAAATTGTTATACGAAAATTGCCAAAAATTGGTAACAAAATGTTGATGACAAATAAAGCTTTGAATTAAACCCACGGTAGTAGGAGGGGGTGGAGAAGTTTCTTCTGTGTGCATAACTCAGGCTTTTCCATCCAAATCGCTAAGGCTTCAGCAATACAAAGTATACGGAAGCTTGTCGATTTTGGAAGGCTTCTTTTGACTTTATAGATGACTTTGGACGACTTCTCCTTGCAAATCGAATGGCCAGTGTTGAGTATATGCTCAATAATGGCGCTCCTTATTGCTCCGTTGTTACCTTTCCGTAGCCAGGCGGGATAGTGTTCTTGAACTCTTTTAGATAAAGCACGCATCGAAAAACAGTTAACTGAGATCTTGAGAAAGCTAAAGACTGATCAAGTTATCTCTGAAAATGTCTTCGAGAGCATTCGACCCACAGGTTCAATAATACCCCGACTATACGGATTGCCAAAAACTCATAAACAGGGTCTTCCGCTGCGCCCTATTTTGGACATGTCGGGATCTCCATATCATCCAATAGCGAAATGGCTAGCAGAACTCCTACAACCTGTCAGAGGACGAATTTCAAAACATTCCCTTCGGGATACCTTCGAATTCATCGATTGCATCAAAGATGTTAAAGTGGGAGACAAACGAACGATTTCACTCGACGTCGAGTCTCTCTTTACAAACGTCCCTATCACTGAGACGATTTGTTTTCTATGCAAATACTTGGAAGAAAACAACCTGGATATTGGAATACCTATCACCAAGCTAAAAGAACTCCTACTCAGATGTACCCTAAATGTCCAGTTCACATTCAATGGGAACTTCTATAGACAAAAAGATGGCGTGGCGATGGGATCACCTTTGGGTCAGTTGCTGGCTGATATTTTCATGGCAAGTTTGGAAAACGGTCCGCTGAAAGCAACCATCGACAAATTCTTCTTATACAAAAGGTATGTCGATGATACTTTCGTCATCTGCGATCACAATTGTGATCAAAATATTGTTCTTCAAGTTTTCAATAGTTGCCACCCTGCCATCAAATTTACAATCGAAGCAGAAACCAATGAGACAATCTCCTTTCTGGACGTTCGTCTAAGTAAGAAGACCGATGGTACCTTGAACAGATCAGTACACAGAAAACCTACATGGAACGGTCAGTTGACAAACTTCTACAGTTGGGTACCAATAAGTCGCAAGCAAAATTTGATAATATCTCTGGCGACCAGAATCCGAAAAATCTGTAGTCCAGAATCAATAGAAGAAGAGATCACCCTCTTAAGGAAGACACTGCTAAAAAATGGCTACCCACCCCTTTTTATAGACAAGCACATTAAGCCTAAGACGTACAAAGAACAACCCATTACAGTGCAGAAGAAGATGGTCTACATGAATGTACCCTTCAAAGGTGACCTTCTGGCTGACACCTTGAAGAAGAGGATATCTACTGCTCTCAGAAGGACATTCTTCGCGGCCACACTACGACTGACATTTTCCTCCCGGCCATTGTTCTTCAACTACTCTAAAGATAAACTATCGCATTTGACCACTTCCATGTGTATCTACCAATTCACCTGCTCTTGTGGAGCGAGGTATATAGGTCGTTCGATGCGTGTTTTATCTAAAAGAGTTCAAGAACACTATCCCGCCTGGCTACGGAAAGGTAACAACGGAGCAATAAGGAGCGCCATTATTGAGCATATACTCAACACTGGCCATTCGATTTGCAAGGAGAAGTCGTCCAAAGTCATCTATAAAGTCAAAAGAAGCCTTCCAAAATCGACAAGCTTCCGTATACTTTGTATTGCTGAAGCCTTAGCGATTTGGATGGAAAAGCCTGAGTTATGCACACAGAAGAAACTTCTCCACCCCCTCCTACTACCGTGGGTTTAATTCAAAGTTTATTTGTCATCAACATTTTGTTACCAATTTTTGGCAATTTTCGTATAACAATTTTTAGTAATTAACCCATTCAATCTTTTCACCTATTATCTAGTTTATTTTCATAATTGTCTGCACTAGCATCTAATCTTTCTAAACATGTCCATATTACGTAACCCTATTCACATCTTACCAATCTTCACCCCACTTAGTTACAACTTTGAGTATTAATCACACATTTTAACTTCTTCATTATTTTGATGATGTAACTCTACTCACATCTTACCAATCTTCACCCCACTTAGTTACAACTTTGAGTATTAATCACACATTTTAACTTCTTCATTATCTTGATGATATAATCAACAACCCACACTAACTGTTATTTTGATTTTGACAAACCTAATGTACACACACACACACAAAATAATTGTATATATATTTGCGACTGTACAGCTAAGTGAATGAATTCGCCGAAAAGAGACTCTTCGCTGAACTAATTTGTTCTTATTTCATAATAATTCAACCGAGGGATTTCGGGGAAGACTGCACAACAGGATAAGAGAGATAAATAATTCGCAAAAAAAAAACTCATCTTCAATCACCTCGATGAATACATGTAGAGAAACTAGTCTAACTTATCAACTGATACTCCTCATTATAACTGGGATGTATTTTTAAGTCATGTGAGAGAAAGATAACCTGTTAAATGTGTTTTCATGGATTTTCTTGTAAATATACGTCATCTTTTGTGCAAAAATCACTTATTTTTATGATTGGTGGGATGAAGGTCACTCGTGCGTTCACATCCCTTGGGACGCTATTGTTGAACTTTGCCCACATCGTTTCATTATGAGATCTACATTAGAACTAATAAGACTTACTAAAACTTCAGGATCAGAAATCAATATATATATATATATATATATACGCCTCACTTTTTCTCCTGTCAGACTTGATTGATGCAGGCATATTCGTCTCATCAATATTCACTCTAATGAGAATTCAATACTATTTGAGAATTAGGTAATTGCCGTTGTTTCTATTAGTTGGTACTTTAGTGAGGAAGCCTTACTCTCCGTAAAATTACCAGTAAGCATACGTAACGAATAGGACGTCATGAAACAATTATTGAAGATAATCCTGATGTGAGTAAGGGCATCCGTCATTTTACAATAGTGGGATGATTATTTAAGTGCCCTAATTATTAACTTACTTCCTCCTTATAATAAAGCAGATCAAATTAAATGTTATTCAATAGTAATTAATCATCATTTCTTTCAGTTACATTGCACAGTACCAAAAAGCTTTCTGTGAATTTAATGATGAAGTAATTCCGGTCATTGTCGATGAACCAGTTGACTGGTAATTTATTTTTCTTCAGTAATGACTTTTGAATAGGTAGCTGGAATAACTTATCATATTTTACTGCTGAGATTGTTGTTTTTTACTGATGAATAGCTGCTGATGAATTAATTTGTTTTTTGAAGTGAACTTGTTGGGGAACCCTTGAAAAATAAGGTGTTCTGTAATGGTATTTCCTTCAAGTATGGAACTTTAACAGCGTATACCTGAAAACTCAGGCTAGGTTTACTCCATTAAATTCAGATTTTGTGGTGATCACTTTGCCACGTGACCAGTGAATTTGTATTCTAAATGTCTGACATAATTGTTTACTAAAGGCGTTAAAATCAATAATGTACTTCATTGCTAACCTGTGAGTTTTGAAAATTATGGAGTAATGAATTCCGCTTGACTCATCTTCTGAAAAGTAATATACCTGTTGAAAGAAAGGTGACAGGTGTTATCAGGTGTTTACTTTTAAAGACATCAAAAGTAATATATGATTGGAGGCAATCGGCAGGAAGCCTTGCTTGACCTAGGTTTCGTGCTGGTTGGCACTTGTCAGCAAGGCACATCTGCAACCTTTAAGGAACCCATGTCTCTTTTGAGATTCGAATCCACGTCACCCAGTGCCGCCTGCAGTCAGAGACGTTACCACTGAGCTATTCGGGCTTGCGATTGACCTCCAGTAGGACTGTATTGGATACTTTGATTGGACACTAGTAACTAGTGTGATGTGTCTAGTCCTTTCTTTCTTTGGTGCAGACTGAATTCTATTAGTCAGGTTTGCAATGTAGCCACCATTCTAGGTAGCTCGCCATCACGGTACACATTGATTTGATTCATCATCAAATCATGATAAAGCTTAACCTTGAGGAACTCAACAACCAATCACAGCAGACATAACGTCTGCGAATACGATTCGCAGATATATGGCTTAACTTTCTAAGAAATGGTCACAAGCTGTACAGAATAACCTTCAGCAAGAAAACAACCAATCAGAAGACGTAGCTTTTCTGCTAACAATAAAGCTAATAATAATGTACATAAAAATCTATAAATATCTGTTGATTTTGTCAATAAACGATCTGTTGCCTGGCCTTTGTCTTTTGTCGTTACAATACAAGTGAAGTGTAAGGCAACTCTTCTCAGCGAATTTAAATACTCTCTAATACGTGAAAATTAATCTGATGCTCACTAGCGACTGGCCTTATTCAGGCAGTGACCTGGGGTTCTAGTGGGGAGCCGTGACCAGTTGGGCACAGCAGATTGAAGATGAGGCAGTAACTCATCGAAGAAGACATTGCGAAATGGTAGCGCTATGTCGTAAATTGACAGAAGTTGGAATTCATAGACTGGCCATTGGATCGGGTCCCAATGGCTTAATGGTCTACCAGCTAGCTCGCCTTGTAACCAGAAGGTCCTGGGTTTGAACTGAGAAGTGTGGGTGCGTACTGATGAAGAGTCCCAAACTAGGCTGAGGAAATAGCTGTCCAGTACTCCTTGCAGGTTTTCCAGTGGTTCTCTAACCGATGTCAGCTCATGATGAAATCCTCCATCCAATCAAACTAAATCCATACAAAACAAATACCTGAAAATTACTCTCTACTACTAAACTGAAGTGGATTCTCTTCATTCTGTTGTTGTATGACATTAGTTATACTGATATTTTCAATTCGATTTACAAAATCAAATCCTGCACGACACTATATACCAATGATTGACTGAAATGGGTAGTTATAGTAGTAGTAGTAGTGCTGATTAAGACTGATTTGGTTGTCTGAAATCAGTCGAACCGGGTATGTCGTTGATTACCTCGGCCCCAAACGACTAGAACGGCCACCCGGTATATAGAACGTGGTTAGCAAGCATTACTGGTTGATGTAGGTGGTATACAACTAATCATCTCTACCAGTCAGCAGTGTTTATTGTCATGCAGTTATGTCTGTTTTCTTCATTGCCACTTTTGTGGTTTCAAGTACATCACATAATGCGAACTGAATAATAATTCTGATTTCCAAAGGAAACTGTGGTAAAATTTCACTTTTAAACTGTGCAAACTGTAAGTCATGAATTTAATATGCTAACTGCGAAATTGATATAATATCGAATTTCGTATTAAGCAGTTAAAAAGAACTAACGCGATATGAACTCAATCATAGGACAAAGCTGTCCATTGAAGAAATTATTTTAGGGATTCAGCTATGCCTCACATCTACTATCTTTAGATTCCAAGGCAAAATATATAGACAAACTGAAGGTGTAGCAATGGGATCACCAATATCCCCTATCGTAGCAGATATATTTATGGATAGCTGGGAAAATATGGCACTTAATACGTTTAATCCTACTCCAAAAATATGGTGGAGATATGTGGATGACACTTTCACAGTGTTAAAAACAGAACATATCTCTAGCTTCTTGACACACATAAACTCACTAGTGAAGGGAATAAAATTCACATTTGAAACCGAAAATGAGCAAGGAGAATTAGCTATGTTAGATTGTAAAATAAAACGAATAGAAGAAGGCAAACTACACACTAGTGTTTATAGAAAACCAACGCATTCTAATAGATATTTAGACTTTAATTCATCTCATCCTTTAGCTGTTAAGGCAGGCTTAGTTAAGTGTTTAACAAACCGAGCAATGGCACTAAGTAGCACAAAAAAAGACCTAAATGATGAAATAAAACAGATAGAAAAGGCGTTGGTTTTAAATAACTATCCTCTAAAATTCATTAGGAAGATTGAAAAATGCCAAAAGAAAAAAAAAATAATTGTGAAACTAGTAATAATAACATAAATAAGAGAGAATATAAGTCATCTACAGTTATACCATATAAAGAGGGGACATCTGAGACCCTACGTAGGATT
The DNA here is from genome assembly GCA_944472155.2 of Trichobilharzia szidati. NCBI lineage: Eukaryota > Metazoa > Platyhelminthes > Trematoda > Strigeidida > Schistosomatidae > Trichobilharzia > Trichobilharzia szidati. The sequence continues at coordinate 94,786,490 of OX235272.1, forward strand.
CTAAATAAAGCAGGAATTAGGGTGGCATTTAAACCTACAAACTCACTCAGGGACAAGCTCTGTAGGTTAAAGGACCCAGTGGACCAATTAGACAAAATAATATAATTTACAAAATACCCTGCAATGACTGTGAGGTCAACTACATAGGTCAAACTAGTAGGTCAGGGGTAGTCATTGTCAGAACATAAGAATTTAGCTAAGGTAAGAATGGTTGACCCAGAGAAGATAAGTAATTTAGAAAAAAGCTCGGCAATTGCAATGCATGCATTAACACACAACCACACAATAGGGTGGGAGAGGGTTAAAATTCTAAAAAGTAATCTAGGTAGTTGGAGAGAGAGGTTGATTACTGAATCTTTGTTCATCGAATCTACACCCAACACATGCAATAGAAATGAATCATCACTCATGCCTGAAATATGGAAAATAATACTACCAATCAAATCAAGTGAAAATCAAGTGAAAAACAATGGAACTATATAAATGAATTTAGGAAGTCGTGTGATTAACTTGATATGATTATGAGCAATAAATTGTGCTCGAAACGTCATCAGTAAATATTACTGTATAACACTGTGAGACTCTATCAAAATAAAATTTACCCATAATGGAATTACACTCTACCACAGTGCCCAAGTTTTATTCTTATATCAATAAGACCATTTTAAACTGTGAAACTGTAACATGAATTTAATATGCTAATGCAAATTGATATATATCGAATTTCGCCTGAAACTCTGACTTCAGATGGTTACTTCTACAAACGATGTTATCAACAGCCATACACTGAAGAGTATAAGACAAATGAGAAAAGAGACTAAAACTGCCTCATAAATAAATGAGTGTATCAGTTCATTTAATTCAACGATACCTGATCTGAATGTTGTGTAAATGGGGCAAAACACACTGTTGTAGACTTGATACATAGTGGACTATGTTTATGGCCTAAATCAGCTTTGAAATGTGTCACAAAGGTCCTTCTAATAGATGACGTCAAATCTTAGAAACTGAAGATTTTAAGACATGTTTATTTTATTCAGTTATTTTTAGGAAATTAGCATTTTATGTAAGATATATGTATATATGACTTCCATGAATGTTTGCTCTTTGTTTGCAAACGCTAGAAAGTATTTGTTTATTTTCATCCCTTTGAGTTCTGAGTGGGAAATTTAGCTTCATACTTGAAGCCAGAAGTGTCACTGGCATTGGTGTTGTTGTTATTACAGGATGAGGTTGCTAGCCTCACTCCAAATTGTCTCTCTTTTCTGGACTGACTGAGGTTTAGTAGTGTGTCAGCAGGGCGATAGGTTCTTCATTGGGGCATTCTCAGAGTCTCTTATTGAAAATTTTTTCTGGCCATTTCATTTTCAGTATAGAACGGAGGTGTCTGTTCATAGAAGTTTGCAGTCTGCTGGAAATGTTTTCCGTAATGTGTCAAGTCTCTTACCAGTACAGAAAGTATGACTTAACACTGATGTTGGAAATCCGAATTTTGTTCCTTATGCCAAATGCATCCGATTTCCAAACTGATTTCAGGGTAATGACTTTGACATCCTCATCCGTTTTCTCCATCTGTAGTTGAAACGATGCCGTCTAGACAAGTGAGTTCAAAGAACGAGGTGATTATTATTACTTTCATTATTGATCGCGAGACTGTCTAGATCAGCCTTGAATCAATAGATTATTAATAACATAAGTGATGGTGCTCGAAGCTGAAGTGAAAATCTGGGTTGCTGGTGGATTCGAATCAGTGGTCCACAGTTTACGAGTCCAAAATTGTGGTATTAGGCTTGCCTGTTAATCACGTCATCGCTTCGCGACAGTTATTATCATGAATAATGATAAAAACAACAGTAAAGTGAAATGTTACTCAATAACCACATAGATTTTCATGTAGTTGACAACGATACAAATCTGTTATGTTTGGGCCAATAATACTACTTGGCTAGCCAAACATCGACTGGTGGGGTGAGGTTTGAACCCATCACTTCGTGCCTGAAAATAAAGCACTTAACACAATGAACCATAGCTCCATTTTAAATAAACTGCTGGGAAGCCAAGAAATAGTATTCAAATAATTTCTGTATAGCCAAGACTTTATTTGTTACTTTCAATGCTGGTCAGAATAAATTACTCACTGAGAATTCTGAAACGATCATCTCAGCCCTATAAACACCAATAAGTGCAGAAGAAGGAGACGTTCGACGTCAAGAGCTTTCTACCAATGTTATCGACTGTTTTTATCCGTACACCTGATTTCGATAAGGATACAGGAACCACAGGAGCATAGGCTGCACACTGATTTTCAAAATGTTCACAAGTTCAAATCATTCGATTCAGTGTGACCTTACCTTAGCTATTTTTCTATAGAAAAATTAGTTTGACAAGGCGTTATATAGGAATTATTACAAAAATGTTGACGCTCTGAAGGTTGACATCAAACTAAATAAATTACTGACATGAATCAATAAAAATTCTATGCACATGTTTATTCAAAAACTTCTTTATAGGTTGAATAATGAATAATTATACCACGTATGCTAGCAGCACTGATAAGTCCAGAGGTTTTTAGGTGCTTAACTTCTTTGACGAAGCAAATAATTTTAACAGTTATAAAACAATAGTTTACAGTGTCATTCAGTTAGAAATCAGAGTAGAATACTAATTTGACGCTACAGAATAGGTCACGAAACTTTACCTTGGGTAAAGTTTCATGTGTGTCCAGAGGTGAAAACTGCAAAATATTTTTCAAATAATAAAGCTTAAGATAATGTATTTAAATCTATAATGAATATTTGTGCCTACATATATGATCAGTATGAACTACTGATTGATTTGAGATGTTGGAAACCACTAACATCAGATAGTAACAGCTACCAGACAGAATAGAGGGGGTCTAAATATCAAAGGGCCGTCTCGCTAGCTTTCTTGATTGCTAGTTAGGATATGAAACAGATCACATACTCTGGTCTAAATATTTTTTTCCCAAGGACCTTGAGGAGATTTCTCACCCAATTATTATTATTATTTCCCTTAGGTTCCAAGTGCTACATAAAGCTTCAACAACACATCTCCACTTTCTTCTATTTTCTCCCATTCTCTTCAGCTGGCTGACTACACGATTGCCCACAATCTCTCATCTACTCCTCCAAATCACACGATATCCTCCATGTCACCCTCGCACTGACGACCCCCTCTCTTCGCTTCCCATTGGGATTCCACTTGGGCAATGGCCTGCATTGTGCGCGATGTTATTCGACGGTTTCCTCAGTGGCGTATGCCCGATTCATCTCTATTTTCACCTACATATTTGTTGAGCTATCGACTCTCACCTGTTGGTTTTTTGCCAGCCAGAGTTACTTCTTGCTAATTTTTTTCTAACCGGCCGGCCGGTCGGCCGTTTGACCTTCCATATGGAGCTAATGGAACAGATGATGAAGGTCTGTAGTGGCCTGTTGGAAATCCTTTGTGTCACCCTCTGGCCAAGTTTCTGAGCCACATAGTAGAACTGACTGACTGCCTTCATATAGTTGTCGAACAGAATCCGAAGCTTGTTGCTCATGCTGAGGTGGAGTGCAGAAGATTTTTAAACTGGATTCAGGTTGATGAGAGCGTACCTTGCCTGTCCGATTATGACTGGCTGGTTTTGACATCCTCATCAATGCTGTTCGACTGCCTGTGGCTGAAATGATGCTACCTTGTCAGGTAACGGAAGGGAGTGAAGTAACATCCGTCAAATCTCTCCCTTTCATGGTTATTGGTGCTGGTTGTTGTTATTGTTGGTTGATTATCTTGATCAGCTCAGTCTTCCCCTTCTCTACGTTCACCTGGATTTCTGTCTTCGCCACTCGCGTCTTCTGCCAGTTTGTTGGTTCCGCCCGTAAGTCTTCGAGTTTGTGTGACATTGAACATAAATCATCCACGCGCGAAATCCAGATATTCTGGAGTCTTCTTATCGCTGGTTCAGCGTATTCCTGTCTCCTCGCTTCCATTGCCCAGTCTGACACATAATCCAGCCCACCACAACTAAGAATATCATCAGTGATAATAGGCAGCCAGCCAGCTTGTCTTACTCCTGTATTCACTTCGAAAAGTTCGGTTGTGGATCACCTGAGTGACACGTGGCATTTTCATAAAGCAAGCCAGTTGTTGAATGAAATTGATGAGGATTGGAACACTGCACGCCGCCGTATTGTTGAAGCAGTTTCCAAATGGCCTATCGCCCAACACTGCCTGTCGAAGGCCTCTTAGAAGTCGATGAAGTTGAAGGAGAGAGAGGTCTCACTGCCATTCTATCCTTTGTTCTATGACGACGATTCGTAGAGTTACAAGTTGATCAAAACATGATTTGCCTTTCCTGAATCCAGCTTGTTCCGGTCAACTGGGGAGTTGTGTATCCAGTGCATCTCTTATTCTTCCCAGGATGATGGCGTGGAGCATTATTCCACGCCAGTCAGTTCCTGCAGAGTGAGGCGTCAGTCACTTTCTTTTGACCGCTTGACAAGCTAACCTTTCTTCTAATCAGCAGGCACATTTCCTTCTTCCCAAACCTTTTGCAACAATGGAGTGAGCACAACTGCCATAGTTTCTGGGTCCGTTCCCAGTGCTTCACATTTGGTGGAATTCCATCTGATCCTGCAGCTATCGCGAACGGTGATCAGTAGCTTGATCTCATTCGGGATTTCTGATTTCGTTGTAGGATTGGTGTCTACTGTCAGGCAGGCAGTTCTGTGCGTGCTGTTTGTGGTGGTGTACTTCTGGGCGAGTTGCAGGTGTCGGTCGATTCGAGAGCCCTCCGAAGTGATCAGCCTGTTGTTTCATTTGTCTCTTCTCCTTAGAAATCAGGTTCCCATGAACATCTTCTTATTGGTTTGATCATCTGGGTTGATCTCCTCCCGGATAGAGACTTGATCACCTGATATAATGTTCTGAGGTCTCGTTCACCTGCATACTGCCTGTTCTGCTTCGGTTGCCACCAGTCAGTGTGTCGTAGGATTGTCGTTTGTCTTTCCTAGCACTCTTCTTCACTTCTCTCTTTATTCATTGCGATGTATACTGAACTTGGCTTCTCATTCTGTTGTCCATCTTTGCATTGAGTTATCTTCTCTTTCACCATCCTCTTCTCCTCTCCTCTCATCAATTAGCTTCCAGGTACGTGTCCGTTGAGAGCCAGCCATTCCTTGTTTTGTCTTGTCTCTTCCTTATTCCTAGAACAGTTGAACACGTCTCCTTGTCTGCTTCACCTGCCTTGAGGGAGTCAGTTCCAATGTTCTTCCACACAGATTTCCTCAGTGATGTCATGAAGTGTATCCGACTTTGCTGAGATCTGATCTGTGGTGAAGGTAGCATCCTTTGTAGTCTTCTCCTTCAGTTTCTGAGTGTTAAACTTGAATAACTGTGGCGTGTCTCCAGTTGTTCTAAAGGATTTCAGCTTCATCTCGAAGATTCCTTGAGCAACATTGAGATGAAATCTATCTGGTTTGAGGTGTATCCGTCAGACGAAATCCATGTTGCTGGCCTTGTGTATATCCTTCTGCATGTACACGCTGTTTCCAATCACCGAGTCATTGAAGGCACAGAGGTGTGCGAACAGTTCTCCATTCTCATTTATTTCACCGAGTGGGAGCTTCTCGACGCATGATGAGTTCTCTTCCTGTATTGTCTGCTTCCAGTTCATCTTGCACTCATATCTCCCATAATTATTTCGATGTCGTCATTTGGAATGTTGTCCATTACTGGTTGTAGTTGTTTGTAAAACTCTTCCTTCCTTTCTTGTTCCGTGTTGTTTGTAGCATTGTGCTAAGCATTGGATAATTGTGACCTCACTTCCTCCATTCCTTCCTTTTGAGTAGAGTCTTGTTGTCATGATGCTGAATAAGGGGATTGGTTCCCACTACATTAGGGTTTTGGCTGCCACTATTGACATCGTGATAGCCACTCACTCACTGCCTCAATGTGTTCGTGGTCGTCGTCTGGGTGACTAGACTGGAGTAGATTACTGACTTTCCAGTTGACAATTTTGATAATCCACATCCATTTCATCTGTTCTCGCAGATACTCATCACTTCTATGCCGTATCTTGCATTGCTTTGACTATATATGCAGCCTTCCCATCTCGGCCCAGCTCAGCCTCGTACATTGTACGGACATTCCACGTCCCCATTCTTACTCTTTTTTTCATCCGGGGAAGACACATTGACCGGCTGACTGGCTTCTCGAAGGCTCGCTTCCACCAGCCTTTTGTGTCATTTCGACTCTCCGATTACAGCAAAGAATAAGATGCTCACTAGTGACTGGCCCTATTCAGGCAGTTAACCTGGGGTTCTAGTGGGAAGCCGTGACCAGTAGGGTACAGCAGGTCGAAGATGAGGACAGTTACTCACGAAGAAGACATTGCGAAATGGTCGCGCTATGTCGTGAATTGGCAGAAGTTAGAATTCAAGGACCATTGGATCGGGTCCCAGTGGCTCAATGGTCTACGAGCTTGCCTCGTAACCAGAAGGTCCTGGGTTCGAATCCGTGGGCGCGTACTGCCGAAGAGTCCCAAACTAGGACGAAACAGCTGTCCAGTACTCCCAGCTGGTTTTCCAGTGGTTCTCTAACTGATGTCAGCTCATGATGAAACCCTCCATGCAATAAGATTTTTATTTGAATTTTTGTGTTTTTAATATATTTTTGTGCGTTTAAGTTTCTGTAGCAGTTTGATAGGCTCATTGGTGTAGGGTTGCTAGCTTCACTCCCAACCCTCCCTCTTTACCCGGGCTTGGGACCGGCTAGAAAACTAGCATTCTAATTAACTATGTGAGGTTCAGTTTCTCACCTAGAAATATATAATTTGTAAATCAGGTGCATATGTCACTCTTCAGCTCAATATGCATGCACCATATGTAACTGCACACAATTCAGTGCTTTCATTATTTTTAATTTGTCATATATCGATAGATAACTCACTATGGTTGAAGAATGCAATAACTACAACAACAAACATCTATCCCAGCATCGAAAAGGATTCTACAAGCGACATGGGCTATAACCTCCATCTGTCGCACAGTAACTAACCATCAGTATTCTTGTTATTGATTTAAGATGAACAAGTTGAGTTGTATGATAAACACCGCGATATGAGTATCAAACATACTGAATAGACGTTTAATCTCACAAAAAGTAAGGCTAATCAAACAAGAAAGTCGCATGCATTTATTCCCCTTGATAAATCTGAATAATGTAATATGAACAATTTTACAGCCTGAAATGAGTTCATTCCATAGCGTTTTCGTCAACAAACAACCTGAATTATAAATTACACAAGTAATCAATGTAACATGATTTAGACATACCCTAATTGAAAAGCCGGTTCAAAAATAGGCCAAAATATAGACGGAAACGAGGTACTATTTATACAGGAAGTTAGAATAGTCAATTATGACCAGAAATATAGACACTATATATTGTAAAGAGAATAAGGCTGTGTGACTACTGAATAACACAGTATCACATCACCTAACTTAGCGACTAGGTCATGTATTGGTGAATAAATTAACCCTTTTCGATAAACTTGTCACTGAAACTAGAAGACAGGATACTGATATGCAGGATTTGTCAGTGATTTCTCTCACCATAGGGATCGAATCCAGTACAAGATATCTGTTTCATACTAGACTGGGACATCTTAGTAGTCTGCATAGACGACCTCATTGAGGACTGAACCCATGAAGTTCAAGTTACAAGATGAACCCGTCTACTATGAAGCCACTGGACTGGAATACAGTGACTCATGAACTCTAGCTTATCTCAGTTCGCCATATACAGCTACTGTTAATCAAAGTCATCAATGAAGATCTGCTTTACACAAAACTTGTTGAACCCACTAGTCCACAACTTCTTACTAGAACTGTTAGATATCCATCATGTAACCATAAATTATCAGGACGTTGATATTCACAATTTTTAAATTTGTAGGAAATTTAATTAATTTACACGTAGATTTTGTGATGACGTGAAATAAAATCGACTCATAACCGCAGAATTTTGATTAAATAATGTAAGAAGGTAATGAGCACAAAAATTAATTAACGACCAAAAGTGAATTGAAAACACGGTCAGTTTGTTAAATGTATTGTAGTATTTGTAAGTATGACGTAAGTGATGAGAACATCCACTGGTTTAACATAATAAATTTAATGAAAATTCTGTTAATGTCTGTATCTATTGGCATACACTAATCGATGTTTTGGTAGCACGACACAAAAGTGTTTGGCTAATAAATGTAGTGGGAGTTTCCAAGATAGTGAACTGAACACCGTTGGAAAAGTGGATATCTGCAGTACATAAAATTGCTGAAGAAGAAACAAAAATCTGAGTCAAAGTAAGGCTTAAAACAATCGATTTTCATGTTGACTACTCTCTGAATCTCAGTGCCGATTAAAATATTTCTTTTGGAATTCCCTAACTGAAAAATAGAAGATCCTTTGGAAGCAAAACGCTGCCTGGTACAAGCTGGATTCATGAAAAGCAAATCATGTGCAGATCAAACTGAAACACTACGCATCATCATCAAACAGAGCATAGAATAGCAGTAGCATCTTTACCTCAGCTTCCTTGATATTTGAATGGCCTCTACGGCGTTGGGCGTGAAGTAATTTGAAAAATAATTCAGCACTACAAACCTCTGTCAGCCTCATTCAACAGCTCCATGACATTGCTACTTATGAAGTGATTCACAACGCAGGTCTCAGCTAAAACCTTTGAAGTGAAGACAGGAGTAAAACAAGGCTGCCTCCTATCACTTATCATATTCCTGATTGTTATGACACTGGATTGTGCGACAGATCATTGGAAGTGGGAAGACGAGAATACATCGGAGCGACAAGGAGATTTTACGACATCTGCACCCGACGGATGATTTTTGTCTAATGCCACACACACTCGAAGACCTACAGGTGACAGAAGAGGCAGGTAGCTAAGACAGGACTTCAAGTGAATAAAGAGAAGAGGGAGGTGGGGAAAGTATTTAACAAACAAACAACAACAACAGCAACAATCAACTGTTATCGACAGGAGAGATCCAAAGGAAGTCACTTCTTCCAATAATCTAGACAGCATCGCCTCAACTACAAGCGGGGTGGGTGAGGATGTCATGGCCAGTCAGGATCGGAGAAGAAGGACAGACCTCCATTAGACCGAAATGAGTGCGGAGATCTTATGCACTGAGCATGAAGAAAGGGATCCTAATTCCTAGCCGCAATTTCAAGTCAGTGCTTCTAAATGATTCGAAAACTTGGCGCATCAACAAAGGTATTTTGAACAAGCCATAGACTTTCACAAGCACGTGGTGTTCCCTTCTCTGGATTCGTATTGAAGATCAGATGGCTTGTCAGAAAGTGTGAGTAGCAAGGGACTCTTACAAATTACTAACCAAGGACCTTTTGACTAACAGATATGCGGAAGTAAATGGAGATAGACTGGACATATGATGAAACCACGCTCCAGGTCCTCGAGTGAAAGCCAAGTGAGAAAAGACAAATTGGTCGTGGCTTTGAGGATAACATGGAGGGAATCGTGTATGGAGGAGATGGCATCTGATGTACAGTAGTGTAACCAAGTAAAGAAGACAGCAGAGATTAGAAGGAAATAGAGATAGTGTGCTGAAGCCGTATTTTCCTTTCGGAAGCCTAAGAAGTAAAAAAAATATATAGCGCATAGAAAACTGTGTGTCCCCCTTTAATTCATCTGTCTAATCAGATGTTTGCATCTGATTTCGAAGCAAGCTGAATCACAGTTTGCCATATACCCACAAAATAAATTACTGTATGCAATTCTATTTCATTGAAATACGCCTTAAATCAACATTCTATACAGTGATTATGTGAATTGAATAGGTCTTGTGTATTGACAACTGCCTAGCTATGATATTGCATCGTGTGTCACACTAGAAGAGATAAACTAAAGAATCGCTATCTGAAATGTGCAGAAAACAGCTTCACAGAGATGCATAATTTTTCTTCCAGTAAACTTCTGTCTGATTCTATCTCCTGACGGCGTCAAACGAAACGTCACAGATAATTAATAGGAAATTCTATGTTAAGTTTTACGATTATCGAAATATATATATATATGTATATCACTGAAAGGGTGTTTTGTTGTAATGCTTCTCTATAATTAGGTAATAATAATAATAATTGCTTTTAATCTAAAAACATATTTTAATTGTAACATGTCCACATGGTTATTTATCCATGGGTGTATGTTTTAACAATTGACAAAATGAACTCTTATCTGTAACCAACATTGGTAACAATCCCATATAAACACACACACACATACACAATACGCCACCCGCAGGCATACATAAGACAGACAAAATGAGAATTACTACAGACATGTTAAAAATGGAGATATTACTAGCTAAAAAAGAGAAATTTCATTGTCAATGGATCAATTTTTGATGATAGTCACATGATTACAGTGAAATAATGCTACTCATAGAGTGGCTTTAACAAAATTACACTCTATTATCTATTAGAATTTTATTGATGTTCACTTACAAATAAACAAACAAATACACACACTCACTATACTTATATTAGTTTGACTGTTACTTCCTCTGGTCAAGAGTTGTAATTAGGAGATAAGAAAAGTAAATGACTACTTTGGTTGGACACTAGTAATTAGTGTGAGATGTCTAGTCCTTTCTTTGGAGTTGACTGAATTCTATCAGTCAACACGGTGCACATCGATTTGATGATATTAGATGGTTGGAAGTAATCGTTTAGATCTAGTTGGCACATACAAGGCAATCACCTGATTCCACACTTTATTATAAATTGTGAAATTTAATGGTGACATCTGAGATATGATAGGGAACATCGAAATTTGTACGCAGTGGGATTTTAAAAAATTATACGTCGAAAATTTTAAGGAAAATTATGGTTGTTTTAAGCTTTATATTTCCCGGTAACGCTTGCATTAAAGATGAGCAGTGCATTAAAGGGGGACCTAAACTCCATAAAAGTTATATTTGATACTTTTTTACTAACTGATAGTGTCTTTAAAAGCTGAAAACTAATTCTGCTACAGAATGATTGATCTCAATATCCCTCCTGGATAATCTATTCTTTTATGTGAGTATATTAACCAATTTTGTAATCCTTGAATAATCTCTATCCTGGCATTAATGAAAACAAAACACATAGTTCAGCAAACAGTCCCTTTTCGGCGCCGAATTCATTCTCTTAGCTGTACAATCGCTAATATATATATGAGTTATTTTGTATGCATGTGTACACTAAGTTTGTCAAACGAAAATTCAATTGGTTATGGTTATTTTATCTAAACAGGTGAAAATGAGTAGGTTTTGGGTAGAGTTAAGTAATACAAGAACGGTCAAGGAAAATGGTTGTGAATGAAACTAGTGTAGTAACAAGAGTGATGAGTTGTCACAATCAGTTATTAAAAAGGGTTACGTAATAATATGAATAGTTTGATGATTGAGTTGTACTCAGGATACACATAGGGACAAAGTAGAGAATACGAAATTGCGTAAGAGTTCCAAATGAATACAAGAATGATAAGCAGTTAAAGAAACAGGCAAACAAACAAGTTACCATGATTTTTGATTTGACTTTTGATGACTTAATTTCGTTTGTTTGCCTGTTTCTTTAACTCCTTATCATTCTTGTATTCATTTGAATGACAAATTACACTAGTTACTAGCCAGTATCCAATCAGAGTTTTATTTCCACTACACAGTGCATCCGTTTTCAAAATACCTGAAAAATGAATCGCAGTTTTATGCATGTACCTACATGTATATATATAAAGCTTATTTTCAGTCTTTAGCATTTTGGCGTTTAGCTAGTATTTGCTATGTGTTCTAAAAGCGTTTGGTAATACCCTTTCTGTCTTTCATTAACGTCAACTGTTTGAAATGACTGGTCATACATTTACATAGATAAACTGAGAAACCGCAGAGTTAAAGTCACTGTTGTGTTCATTTTAGAAAGTACCCTTAAGTTATGCTACCTCTTTTCATGTATACATAAAAGATTTTGGTATTAGTTAGCTTTCCCAAACTCACACAGCTCGACACGAGTCAACTTAAACAAATTAACACCAACCCATACCGGTTTGAACTATTGGCTTCTGCATAATTGTTAACCAAATCTGATTGGATAACTTTGATGTCATAATAAATCTTCTACAAGATGAATTAGTTATTAGACCACTGACACTGGCTCAATTGTACGTGTATTTGTGAGGGATTATAGTATAATGTATTTCTGTCTAATAAAGTTGATTATTCTCACCTACTCACACACCATCTTTGTCTCTTAATTTTTCTGAAGGCTGTAGGATGCAGAAGATAATACAGGAAAACAATTTTATCTAGTCTGCAGTTGAGCTGCCTAATGCATTTAAGTATAGAACTCGCAAATCAGTAGCATTATTACATGAATAGACAAAACAACACTATAAGAAAGTTATGATTGGAATTGTGAAGAAGGCCACAATTTGTTTGGGAATTGTGACAGACTACTTACCATTTCAGCCCTCTGGTATGTAAGCTATGGAATCTATATATTGAAGAAATCTTGATATTTCTGTAGAAATTAGTGATAAATAACTGTTTCTTCAACTTCGTCGCACCAGAGAAAGATTTTGTTAGTAGTAATAATAAATAAAAAGGGCAGTTTATGCAAAATGTTCCTTAAATATGAATTTGAATTGGTGCGCAAATTTAATCTATCCTGAAACTACCGAAAATCAGCAGTAAATAAATACACCAAGAATTTTCGTTAATTCAAACACCAACTTATTTAACACTCGTCACTGTTTATCCAAAATGTCTAAGAACATCAACCGATATAGCCTCAAGAATTCCTCTAAATGTGTAAAAACTTATTACCATTTCTAGTTAGCAGACAGAATATTATGTCATTGTTTATTTTGAAATATAATTTAGGTGGCGATACTGATGACGCTAGCAAATGTAACAGAGTCGGTTGGTTGACATTTTCAACGCTGTTTCTGCTGCAATCAGAAAGACAGAATGACAGCTCTTGTAAACAGAAAAAAAGAGATGAGGGATTACGTCACTGGATCTTTGTATCTATTAGAAAATAAATTCGATTATAATTCATCACGAAAACATGACAGTCTAAAGATTAAGCCGAAGAACATAAAACATATGCTCATATGTTTGTTAGACCGTATATTAATTCCAAATAAGAAAAAATAAATGATGTCATCGGAATAATAATACTGATCCCATGAGGATAATTAGAGACCAAGAAAAAGTAGTAGGATTAAAACTGATGTCATTGACGGGATAGGTTTCATGGCAAACCAGTAACAATTAAAACGTCATGGAAAAACGGATACAGAAGGCTAGTTTCGCATACTTCATTTTACGCCGTCTCTGGCGTAGACATGATATCCAGCTATCGACCAAAGGGTTTGCGTACTACTCAGCAGTCCGCTCCGTGCTTCTTTATAGTTGGCTGTGAGCGAGATATGCCCATGGAAAGTGGAAGACATGAAAAGACCAGCTATCTGTCTTTGATCATAGGTGTCTGTTCTATCTCCCGTGTGAAGTGGTATAATAGGGTGAGCAATATCGAGGTTAGGTCTCAAGTAGTACGGAGGGAGGGGAAATCAATCGACGAGGATATGAAGCTACATAGATTGAGATAGTCAGGTCATGTGTTATGCATGCATGCCTAGCCATCGATCGCCTACCTCGACAACGGGCAATGTTAACTGATTGACATAGGGTGGATAAGGTTGGAAAAGAGCCAGTGTTGGTCAAACCAGAACATGGCTTCATCAGTCAATGAAATCCACAACAGTTAGTTTAAGTGAGCCATTCACGCAGGAAGGTGTAGACTTCCTGACTGTTTAGGGTCCTCTGGACGGTAAAAACCAATGACTGAAAACAATTGGTGATATAGCTCAAAATCGTTCTCCGTGGTACAGATACATCCACTCCCTGTGACTTAAAATATCCAATAAAACTACATGACTCTTCAATATTACCATTCTTTTTGCCTCATATCTCTGTTTTGCATCTCTTTTTACTTTCTTCTCTTGCTTTGTATGCTAAGTGGTGACTCAAACTGCTGCATATAGGTGCAAGTTCTGCGTTGACACAAGTTAGTCAGTCATAGAAAAACTAAAAAACAAATGGCTATCTGTTGCATTTTGTTTTAGATTTCTTTTTTATCAATAACCAGGTAGCCGGTATACCACTAATCCTTGAACTGTAGGATCTATCAACGTACATGTTATAGGCGAAAACTAATTGTGACTTATGTAGGAAGTTGGATTAATTTAATTTATGTAAGGTTACGTTGTTTAGATGGAGTACCTAATAAAGGGAGATATAAAAACTTCATTTAAACAGATTCGGATTTCAATAGCCCATAGTACATGTAAAAGATGAACGTAAAGGAATTCTAAACTTTAAATGTCTTTTCATTAGGTTACTTTAAAATTCATTTTAATTTGGATATCAAATTACAACACTTGTCTTTTATCATCCTTTAATCATTTTGGATGAACAGTGTTTACACATCGGATGACACTGATTCAGAAGGAATAGTGTCACTTATAAGCAAATGTGTGCATTGGTGGCACAGTGGAAGGATGCCCGCCGACCATGCATGTAGTCCGGGGTTCGATCCCTGGCCGACGCACTCCTTTACCTTGCTAAGCCAGTAATAAGACTGGTAAAGAGAGAAGGCTGGGCATGAGGCCAGCAACCCCATCTCGTAAAAATAAACACCACTGCTACAGAAACTTCAAGCTTCTAGCTTGAAGCCCTATGTTCCAATGGGAACGTACCGGAATAAAAAAATAAGCATGTATACGTATGATAAAAACGACAGGCGCCAAAGTATTTCAGTCTGAATGCAGGAAACCGATCAATTTAGCGCATCCTTCTGTATAATTCCTCAAAATTCACTGAGTCACGCACAATCAAAAATTACGTTCCAGCGACATATGGAAACATGATTTTATTTTATACAATCTCCGGCACTATTTGGCAACAATAAATTACATCAAAGATATAAAAACACCTTAAGAGTGCTGTCATGATACATACAGTGGAAAGGTTTCTTATGTATAAAATATGTACTACATAACAAAATAAATTAACCAAGTACAATCATAAAATGCCCGCGATTCGAGGAGAGTATTCCCAACAAGACAAGGTAAAAACTCTGACTGCAATCATCGAATACAGCAAAACACGTTCCCCTCAGTCACTACACAGAGCAACCTTGAATTCTCGAAAACAAAACTCTCAGTGTCAAAACAACACCCCATGGTGATACTCAACCATCACACGCTAACAGAGTGAAATGTTGAAAATAGAATTCAACTAAAAACAAGAGGAAATAATACAGATTAAGTAAAACGGAGAATGAATGCAAATGCCGAAACGATGATAAAAACAGATCAGTCAGTGGTAAAGACTAATAATTACAAAATTGATGAAAACAAAACACAGTTCAGTAAACAGTCTGTTTTCGGTGGCGAATTTATTTTCTTAGCTGTACAATCGCAAATATATATATATGAGTTATTTTGTATGCACGTGTGCATTAAGTTTGTCAAACAAAAATACAATTGGTTATGGTTATTTTATCTAAACAGGTGAAAATGAGTAGGCTTTGGGTAGAGTTAAGTAATACAAGAACGGTCAAGGAAAATGGTTGTGAATGAAACTAGTGTAGTAACAAGAGTGATTAGTTGTCATAATCAGTTATTAAAAAGGGGTTACGTAATAATAGGAATGGTTTGATGACTGAGTTGTACTCAGGATACACATAGGAACAAAGTAGAGAATACGAATTTACGTAAGAGTTCCAAATGAATATCCAACTCATCAAGTCCCATTCGACTTCCTCTTGACAACCTTTCACGTATGTCACCCAACGGCCTTCTCAGTGTATGTCTAATCTATCTTTATTTCCTTTGGAGTATGTATAGGGCCATAGGCTCCTGGTTGGTTCTTTCCTAGAGTTTTATGTTACTAGTTCTTTCTGGCCACCTAATCTTCAGTATTCAAGCTGCTTAAGGGAAGCTGTTGGTGAAAGCACAGCACAATATTGATAATACAGTTAGCACTACAAATAAAATAAAGGGAAATGGTTAGATAACATTTGCAGTTATTGTGTGTCACCTGAAGAGATAACTATTATAGGTGGGGGGTGAAGGCCAAAGGAGGGAGAGATAGTGAGCAAACTTTTTCTGAACAGAAAGATTGGGCTGAAAAATCACTATGGCAACTGATTCAGCTAACCTTAGCAACCGGAGACGTATTAACCTAGAGAGTTGAGGTGGCACCTTGTATGGAATTCTGAAAGCTGAATTTTTATCAATCTTGTGATCCGTATCCACTAGGTATGCCAGAATAGAACTTTTAGTTGACTTTACGACTCCTTTACCTAACTAACCACTTTGGACAATGCTCCAGAAGACAACGGTGGGCTTGCCATCAAGTCAATCCACCTATGCATCTGTTTCCACATGGATAGTTAACTTTAAAAATTCACATCGATATGGCCTAACTCGGTAGCTTATCCTTAAACTGCGAATTTCAAACATAGAGTTGCGGCAAAGAATCTTTTAGCTATTACTTATCCAAGTTATGACACCAACAATTCAGCTGCTGCGATATATCAGAAACAAGCAAAATGTTCGCATTTTAAGATTTCGGTAGCCTTGTTAAATTCCTTCTCTGAATGAGTTTTCTTTTGGACAAAGCTCTCAATGATATTTTAGTTATCAAATTTCAAGTCAAACAGAACATAACAATGGCATATCTACATAAAAGGATATCAGCATTGAAAACAATTTCATTGTAGAGATATTTTGTGTGTACAAAGTAGTGATTAATTTAAAATGTAGAAAAACCGATGGGTACTTTGGCTTCAAAGCTATGAAAATTGCATATTAAAAGTAAACAAACAAATGAAGACAGCGTACCGAATGAAAAGTGAACACCTCTACTTCTTCTGCCACCAATATTATTGCTAATACTAATGTGGTGAGAGAAGGCTGCAAGCTAAAAATTGTAGACAAAAATTTACGTCAGTGTTCACGTCCCGAATCAGGATCATGAGAAAAAAACAATAACAAAGCTTAACCTTGAGGGGCTCACCAACCAATCACAGCAGACTTAGCGTCTGCAAATACGATTCGCAGATATATGGCTTAACTTTCTAAGAAATAGTCACAAGCTGTACAGAATAACCTTCAGCAAGAAAACAGCCAATCAGAATAGCTTACTTCTCTTCTAAAAATAACGCTAATAATAATGTACACAAAAATCTATTAAATATCCGTTGATTTTGTCAATAAACGATCTGTTGCCTGGCACTTGTCTTCTGTCGTTACACTACTACTACTATTACTAATAATAATAAGTTTATCATTTCTACACTTGATTTGAATGGCTGAGAGAAATGACAGCTGCAGGTCAGTTCTGATTTATCGATCAAAATGACTTTAATCAAGCGCCTATGTATGTACAGTGTATATTTAAACGTCCACACCATCTTGATTCAGTAATTTAACATTGAAAAATTCACATATAATCATGATTTTATTTGACGGACTAAATTAAGTGATTATTGTCGCATTTATGAGTAGAATATTCTTCTTCCTCTGTCTCTCCTTGCCTCTTGCAGTGATTTATCAGGTCCATATTGTATTCTTTAAGAGTTACCCATTTAATATATATTCTCCAGTTATAGGGCCCACTTGCATATTCCACTAATCGTACAAATGCTATTGAGAATACGGATGAATTCATCCTCACCTTTTATTCAATCTGATTATTCATAAGTTCATTGAAAAGTAAAATATTTTAGATCAATTTATAATCTCTACAAACGACTAAATATACTTGAATTCAACGTCTAGATTCCGTTGACACAAATGCTCACACGATTATACACAAACAAGCACACGTACATCTGAATGCATATATGTATACAAAGCAGACTAACTGTTCAAACCTAAGTACACTTAGAGGATGGTGATGATGACGATGATTGAAAGACGTTATCGAGGATAAGCAGATTAAAAGCTTTGAATAAGTGTGTGTATATGTGTGTGTGTGTGTTTGATGAGGTAAACATTAGCGACTAAGTAAATTTAAAATATTATAAAGAAATATTTGAATAAATCTGTTTTTCTTTTGTAGCAATATTTAATCACTTATCTAATAATAAATTTTGAGGTGATAGCCATTTCAGAAGTGACTTAGTTTTACAAACTTAATTGTGTTTATTTTCTTCATTGACGTGTTCAATTAAGCGCAAAAATAGACAAATAACAAATCATTGTTGAGGAAACAGAAAAATTCTAGTTGAAGAAGATTGTAGAGGGTGAGAAAGAGAGAGAGAAAGAAAGGTTGAGGAGAAGCAAAATCAGCAGGAGAGTAGTTATTTAGAAGTTTAACACAAACATCAGAATCATCAGAGCACGGTCACTAGATGATTGCGTAATTAACGAAAACAGCATTGTGAAAGTATTTATTCATACATTTAGGGAAAAAAGAAACAAAGAATATCCCTTTCGGTAATTTCCTCTTCTGACTCTACAATTTTAGATATATGTTTATATACATAGAATATTGTAGAATATTTGTCATTAGCAATGTTTATGTTTTTAAATAATATCGATCTGTTAAGTAAGATCAGTTGAAATACAGTTCACTAAAGATGCATAAATTATAATAAGCATAGAAATGTAATAGCAAATAGAATATCAAATAAAATTAAGGAAATTTCCACAACAAATCAAAAATTATTAGAACCTTGATAGTCGAGGTAAGGATAGTTTCTGAACCAGCTTCTTTTGGATACATAAGTCAGGTTTCTTAATGTGAATCCCAACGGTCTCAGCAATATGTTGTAGACGAACTCTTAATGTGAAGTTAAGATTAGTTGGTATGCAGTAGTTAACTTTGAAAGCCTCATTAACATCAATCTTGTGTTCTGTATCCACGAGATGAGATAGAACACAGCTATGAATTAAATTTGTATGTCCTTTATTTAACCGTACAGGTTGATGTTCGGAAATCCGACTAGGAACACGCCTAAGTGTATGGTCTATGTCAGTGATTATGAACATCGAACGTTTGTTTATTGGCTCTGGTCGTCATTGGTGGGTCGTCAGTGATTCGATCGTGTACATGTTAGAAGAAGACGAAAGAATACAAATAAAAGTACAATACATTGCTTGTAAAAACATTTGTTTATAGACTTGGTACAGAATACTGATTTTAACAATCGAAGAATACGACTTCTTGTCATCCATTGTGTTTTGGAATTAAAGTCGAGATATCTGTGCTTAGTGGTTGTCAATTCGGAGCGTCTTTGGAAATAATAGGATCTTAGGATTAAGAAAAGGCACAAACAGCGAGGAAAATTTTCTTTTCGACGATTCATTTTCATGAGCTGTACAATCGTAATTATAATTAACAAAGAAATCTTTAGACCAATCAGATACTGGTAAATTTTGTCCTTGGAAAATTGTATTACATAATGTAAGGTGTAAGAAGGGATGACTAATTGTAAGTTAGAAAGGAGACAGAAGTTGGCATGACGTAATAAGTGTGAGATAGTGAATAATCAATAATCTCGTGTAAAATGGACAGGAACTAGTGGAAAGGCTAATAAAGTGTTTATGTATAAAATATGTATGGAAAACAATGTTATTAAGAAACAGTAATAGAGTGGTAATAAAATGTGGATGATGGGGACAAAATGATAATAAAAGTATTAATAAAATAAAATAATAATGGTAATAATAGTGAACTTACATAATAAAGGAAAGAAGCAAAATTGTGGTAAGAACTTTACTCTGGCCATGGTAAGGCAAGAGAATGTATGTATCGCTTTTGTATGCAGAGGTCCGGTTTTAGATCTCGAATAGCTAATGCTTCAGCTATGTAAAGATGGCGAATCCGAAGTCCCTTTGTACGATATTGAGGGACTCTGTGTAACACTGTGAAGCATTCATGTGGGGGTGCTCGATGTCCAGAGATGACAAGGTGTTCGAGGATCGAGCTGTTGCTATTCTTCTTTTCTCCTCTGGCCAACCAAGCGGGGCAGTGTTCCAGAATACGTTTTTGGACTTGACGTTGCGTACGTTGCGTATCTTAGGATTAAGTTCCTTGACAGCCTACGTAATTGGCTGCACAGGAGCAGTGAAACTGGTAAATACACATCAACAGTATCATCAGTATTCATCAATTTAAGTCCTAACTTGATGGTGTCTTTCAGAAAGCGAAAGAGCAAAAGAAATAGGAAGTGGTGAACCTAAAAGCTGACTACATTACAATTCAAATGATTTGGTGGGATGTTTACAAAATCTAAAAAACATAATTGATAAGTAATTATGTTTGATAAAATTAATTCTGTTGAAAGAAATAATTAGTTTTTTTAACGATATACCAATATCTAAGCACACGGAAAGGTAAAGTCTGATCAAAAGAATTTTCAAAGTGATAAACGCACTTCTAGTTCCATATAAATTAGTAAAGATAAAGAACACCCTTATTAGAGGGGAATCAATAATTATGAAGAAATTATTGATGAAAAATAGTTGAAGTCAGAATTAACATTTTCTAGGCCATTAGTAGCTTAGTCAGAGGAATTTGCGTTTAAGGCTTAGAATTGCTTTGTTGTGTGAATGTGACAAGTTTTGACCTCATACAACCAATCAGATGGAATAAGTTGCTTCATAAATAACCTTGCGTAATTTTATATAAGCGAAGACACATACATGTGAATAATTTTGATGTGGTAAAGTAGTTCTGAATGATGCATTTACGTTTTTACGAACTGGATAGTTTAATTTTGAATCTGTGATTGTAGTTCTAGGTAACATCTTCAGTGCTGACTTCAATATTAAGTGAACTTTTGAAATTCTCTATAAATTTAATAACTATCCTTCCCAATAACCCTGCAACAACTGTTAAAAGGATTATATTCGTCAAAGTGAACATCGTAATCGTCTTAGCATCCACGTTCGTAAACTAGTTATCAAAAGACATCCTATCCATTTCCTCATACCAATGCACGTGGACAATTATGGACACAAATTCAACTGGGAAAATGTACAAATCTTTAGGAAAAAACAGTTACTAGAAGCCTGGTAGTCAGGAGAATCTGCTACAATCTAACACGTTGATATAGACCCAATTTATCAAACAATGAAAAGCAAGTCACATGGTTGACATATCAAATATGAGGTCAAAAAATAATCAGGACTGCTACAAGTGGAGAAGAAGGTGAGGAAATCTCTGGAAACAGTCAGCAGCGTTTAAAGTCATCAGGGGAGACGTCTATTCAATTCAGAGAGAATTCTAAGGGCCTGCTTCACACTGAAGTCTGCGCTGGAGATACTGTCTAGACTAAAACATCACTAGTACCATCCACTTGAGGTAGAAAGCTTCTAAATTATTTCAACCTTACAGTCACAGGTCTGTCTGATTTTTGATATCTCCTTATCTCAGTAAGGTAGAAGGTACTTGGGAGAGACTATAATTGTATTCAGGATTCCCTTAAGGTGTTTCACTGTGTTCAGTAACGTCGTAATCAAATCTCCGTCTACTCCGTCTCACCATATATCTACACGAATAGATTTCTATTTTATAACAAATGCAGTTGTATAGTAGAAACATCTAGTGTATAATCATTTAATAGGCAAAGTTATCATCTAGTTAATTGTCCTTATTATTATTCCCGTGGGTTCCTAGTGGAACATAGGGCTTCAGCTGCACGTCTCCACTTGTCTCTGTCTTCTGCTGTACTTTTCACCTGCGTCCATGTTAATCCATACTGTTTCAGTTCCTCTTCACACGATCTCCTCCATGTCACCCTTGGAAGTTCCACTCGCCACTTCCCTTTCGGGTTCCACTCGAGAGCCTGACGTGCGATGTCACCCAGCGGCCTCCTCAGCGAGTGTCCGATCCATCCCCTGCATATTTGTTGGGCGATTGGTTCTTGTTTTGTTTGTTCCCACAGTTTCTTGTTGGTGATTCTTTCCGGCCATCTGATCTTCAGTATAGAGCGAAGACAGTTGTTGATAAAGGTCTGCAACAGGCTGTTGGAAATATTCTTTGTGACCCGCCAAGTTTCTGATCCGTATAGAAGAACTGACTTGAAGTTTGTATTGGAAATCCGAATTTTGTTGTTGATGCTGAGTGACGAGGATTTCCAGATTGGTTTCAGGTGGATGAACGTCTCAGAACAAGAGAAGAAAGAGGATTTTTACAGATAACTACAAAGAGTAATGGACAACGTCACAAAGTCCCTAGTTAATATATTTATATAATCCAACAGTAGCACTATTATCTGTTTATCTTCATGAATGAGGATGTGCAGCTTCATATTTTATTGATCACTAATATCAGGTGATATAGGATTGTATAAGATAAACCCTAAAATGTACTCTGATCAAGGCGTGCTCAGAAATCATCAGCGTTGCACAACAGTGTAAGTCGTTCAGACGAGTAACTAATACTGCTGAAGATTAATGCTTGTGATGTGTTCAGGAATGAGTAAGTTAATCTCAAGTATTATCACTAATTAAAACCTACTGTGAAATGTTATGTTTCTTAACTTAAAAACTTCTTTTCATTTATTATTATTATCATCTCATTTCTGTTTACTTTCATTTTGTGTACTACGGTGAGTTATGGGAAATTCAGGTAGAACACTTCTGTACAATGTTCAGTCTGAGTTACTTTGACTGGACAATAGTAACTAGTGTGATGTGTCTAGTAATTTCTTTGGAGCAGACTGAATTCTATCAGTCAGGTTTGAAATGTAGCCACCATTCTAGGTAGCTCACCATCACGGTGTACATCAATTTGATGATATTAGATGGCTGGAGGTAATTGGCAGGAAGTCTTGCTTGACCTAGGTTTCGTGCAGTTGGCACTCACCAGTCAGTCAGCAAGGAGTATCTGCAACCATGGAGGAAGTCATGTCCCTTCTGAGATTTAAACTCGCGTCACCCAGTGCTGCAGTCAGTCAGTCTGCTCCTAAGAAATGACTGGACACATCACACTAGTTACTAGTGTGCAATCAAATTATCTACTACAGTCCTACAGGAGGTCAATAGAGAGCTCGAATACCTCAGTGGCAACGTCTCTGACTGCAGGCGGCACTGGGTGACGCGGGTTCGAATCTGAGGAGGGACATGAGTTCTTCGAGGCTGCAGATACGCCTTGTTGACTGGTGAGTACCAACTAGCACGAAACCTAGGTCGAAGGCTTCCTGTCGATTGCCTCCAACCATCTAATATCAATCTGAGTAACTATGCTATATTCGTAAAGAAGGCATAACGTGAGTTGTCGTGTCATCAAATTCACAAAATGTATTTATGTTATGCAGCTTACAAAGGTATACTTATATTTTTTTTCAAGAATTAGTTTGTAAGGATTTATTTGTGTCAGGTTTGATCACGGACTGACTAAAGGACAAAGTTGCCTGGAGTTGTAGAGTAAAGTTGTGACTGGTAAGTTCCACCAAGTCAGATGTAAAGACAAGTACTCACTCATTACATTGCGCTAAAATTGCAAGTTGACAGAAGTTAGCATTCACAGATCACTGAATTCCCATCCAAGCGCGCCTGAATGGTCAACAAGCTTGCCATCACAATTTCAAGGTCTTCGGTTCAATCTCTGGTGGTGTCACGGGCGTTTACTGTGATGAGTACCGAATTAGGACAAAATAGCTGCGTACTGCTCCCTGGTCTCAAGGGTTCCCTAACTGACACCAATCCGAGATCAAACTATATATATATATATATATATATATATATATATATATATATATATATATGGTGAGAGCTGTCTACTAGCCAAATTGGTAGACAGTAATTTACGTCAATATTTACGTTCCCAAGATTTGTCGTGAGAAGATTTGACATTCAAGAAACAGTCACAAATAGATGAAAGATTAACTTTACGTGAGAAACAACCAATCGGAAGACTGTGTTTGTTTGCTTAAATATCCATATTAATGTACATGAAAATATGTAAATATGCGTTGATTTCCTTAATAGATGATCTGTTGCCTGCCTCTTGCCTTCTGTTGTTACATATATACATATATATACTTATATATACATATATATATGCCTCGTCTTTTTTGATTGTAATTTGTTTACCAACAAGAGTTCCAGGCCTGTTCTAATTAAAATTTATTAATCATAGAGATAATAGCATAGATTTATTCACTAATACGTTGATTCAGTAATACAGATGCACTGTGTACCTTTAGACACTGAATTAAACACTGCATCAAAGCCTTATTATAATCATAATATGATCTGTTCACTGTCATGTGACTAATTTTACAATACCAAATTGAATGTGTTTCAATAAGGTAATTGTTATTATTAATATTGTTATTGACTATGAACTGAACAAATTATTGATGTTTATTTACTGATATCAGAGTAGTTTAACTAATTCATATTTAGACGACAGTATTGATCTGTAACACACACCGAGAGAGAAGAAACAAATTTTTATCAACGTCAAAAGTTCTTGCAGTAGCGCATAATATATTCCATGTGTTGCTACATATCATTTCTGCAAATCAAGTAAAAGATGAAACAAAAATGTGTGTATGAAGGAGAGAGAGAGAAAGACATGAATGTGTTAGTGCCACGGTAACAGATTTTGATGTATGCCATCTAGGATCCAGTGGAATTCCAGCCAGACACTAAGTCTTCTTCACAAAGCTAAGATGAACAATCACCAAATTCATAAATTATTGAGACATATTTATCTGATTACCATTTACCAACTTCCGAATTATTCCTATATTAGAGAAGATAATATGCTGACATTGATGATGGGTAGGTATGCATAAAACACATTTCGGCCACTTCACATAAGGCTTAAAACCTTCTGATTTGAAATGTCTGTCTTATCGAGAAGTAGATGTCTAACCTCTTTAGACTGCACTCTTCTTGATTTCACCAAGTGTGTACAGTATCACGAAGATGAGGTTGGATAAATAATCACATACTTATCTCAAGTTTGCTGATGAAATGATGTCAGTTAGACAACTATAGGAAACTGGGGGATAATGGACAGCTGTCTCGTTATAGTTTGGGACCCTTCGGATACAAAACTCAGGGCCTCCACATCATTAGATTAAACCGTTGGCCATTCACAATCATTGAGACGGAGTCCAATAGACCCTAAATTCTAACTTCTGTCAGTCTGTGAATGGCGAACAGGTTGACTTCGTAAAATGAACGTCCTGGGTTCTTCACGAGTAGGGTCAGAAGTGATTGTTGCTGAAAAATTCCAAACTACTATGAAACGGCCAATCACAATGCTCTGATTTTCAATGATTATGTAAGTGAAAACATCAGATTAGTGTAATTGTAAAATTTGGGCACTTTGGTAGTAAGTAATTCCATATTAGTTTGTTTATTAGATATATCACACGGTGAAACAGAATTATTTACTGGATGATGTTTCGAACAAAATTTATTGTTCATAATCACATCAATTATAATCACGCTATTATGGAAACCATCAGACACTTGCAAGTCCATCTACTTTGTTTTTATCAAAATTCAGGTAACAAACTACCATTCATCATCTTAAGAATGGATCACTTTTCCTATTATTCTGGTTGCATGCATCTAATGAGAAATCAGTGAAGTATAAGTAATTCATCTTATTATACAAGTAACATTATTCTTACGAAATTACAAAACCATTTTTTGTCGTTTTGGTTCATATTCAGGTAAACAAAAGGAAAATAACGAAGTGGTAAACCACACCGGAATAAATGTTCTTTTTTTCCATATTTTGATTGACTGTTTGTTAAGCAACCAGTGGTTATTTGTATAACAGATAATTACTGAAGGTGGAATGAAAATTCAAAGAATAAGGGAACTCGAACAGGTGGATTCCGAAATAATAGGCCATCAGCAAAGCCACGAGACCTATGCTGGCAACAAAATCTTTATTTTAGCAAGATTGGCCATGCCCAGCTGTCGTGTCAATAAATGATTTGTTACTTTCCATTTATAAGCACACTGGCTGTACAAACAGGTCATCTCATGCCCATCAACCAAGACTAGCTCACCGTTAATATTCACTTCTTATCTACTTATAAAATCTCGCCTAGTTAACTAGCGTGCTAGTTTTCTAGCCGGTTTTGAACCAGCGTAAAGATGGGAGTGTTAGGAGTGGGGTTAGCGACCCTACACCAATAAACCTATCAAACTGCTAGAGAAACTTAAACGCACAATATATATATATATTAAAAATACAAAAACTCCAAATAAAAATCTTATTCTTCGGTCGAATCGGAGAGGCGAAATGACAGACCGGGCTGGTGGAAGTGAGCCTTCGAGAAGTCAGTCGGCCGGCCACACACAATGAATGAATTGAAGCAACGAACTCTCATTGAAACCCAACGCGCGCTAGTGAAAAATGATTCCAAGCAATATTGATCCCTCAAGCAACTTATTTCCTTCCTATCTTACTTTTATTTTTGCACATAGTTTCCTGTATTTTACCTTTGCTAACCTTGGCTTCTTAACCTTCGACAGCCTTTCGCCTTTGTCGAGATTCCCAGCCTATCCGTGTCGTTTCGAGATGTTAGTGAGTAGTCCTCAAAATGGTTGTTCCCAATGCGACTTCTAACACAGATATCCTGAAACCGCGTGCTGCGTTCAAGCTGGCTACCTACAATGTTCGGACGCTGATGCAAATCGGACAACAGGCAGGGTTGGCAAGAACTTTGGAAAGCCTCGCTATCGATGTCTGCTGCATTTCGGAGACCCGCATTCAAGATCCCAGTGAAGTGCTTCGACTATCCTCTCCATCTGGAAGTTCTAGTAGTATGTACCACCTGCGCTTATCCGGGGACCCTGTGGCATCGGCATCCGGCGTAGCTGGTGTCGCACTGAGCGCTAGAGCCGAAGCTGCACTGCTCGACTGGATTCCCATTAACAGTCGTTTATGTGCTGTGAGGCTGGAAGGTTATACGAAAGTAAGGAGTAGTAGGCCAGATAGGCGGTGTCTATTTGTTGTCTCTGCCTATGCACCAACGGATTGCAGCCCGGATGCAATGAAGGATGAGTTTTACTACCAACTGAGCGATCTCTTGAGACAGGCGGGTCGGAGGGATATCGTAGTGCTAGCTGGGGACTTGAATGCACAGGTCGGGCGTCTAAGCTCAGAGGAGAGTCGTCTAGGTGGTCAGTGGGGACTACATGGTCGCAGGTCAGATAATGGGGACCGTCTTCTGCAGCTTTGCGCGGATCACAACCTATTTCTAGCCAGCACCAACTTCCGGCACAGCCATCGCCGTAGCGCTACCTGGCGTCCTCCCTCTGCGAAGCAAGCTTGGACTGAGATTGATCATATTGCGGTCAGTTTCCGGTGGCGAGGATGCATACAAGACTGTCGCTCCTTCTGGAGCACATGCCTGGACTCCGATCATGCGTTAGTGTGTGCCAAGTTTGTCTTGCGATTTGGTGGGGTTCGTAAAAACCGTCGTCTAAGCGTTGATGTGGGCAAACTAGTAGCACCTGCTACTTCTTTGAAATATCAGAATGAGTTGAAAACAATGCTTGCCAGCAACCCCCCAAGTAGTATAGATGAACACTGGCTTCATGTGCAAGGTGCCATGCAAAAGGCGAGTGTAGCCGCTTGCGGCTTGAAAGAATGCTCCGCTAACAACCACTGGGTTTCTGCGAGTTCCTTGCAACTCCTGGATGAACGCCGGTCCATTCCGGCTGGCAGTGAATACAACAATCAGCGAAAGGCGCTCACGCGCAAGATTAGACAGTGTTTACGTAAGGACCGCGAAGCCTGGTGGTCAGAACGTGCGTATGAGATGGAGTCAGCTGCTGCATCTGGCAACAGTCGGAAGCTGTTCCGACTCATACGAGCCACCGGCAGCAAGAAACAAGGTGTCAGCGAGACGGTCTGTGAGGCAGATGGCACTCCAATTACCAGCCTGAAGAGACGCCTGGAACGCTGGGCAGAGCACTTTGGGAAGCAGTTCAGCTGGCCACCAGCTTCATTGTCTACTATCACTAGCCCGAGTGCTCCTCGGTCGGTTAGTACCGACCCACCCACCGAAGCGGAGGTCCATAAGGAACTCCAAGTTCTGAAACGCCATAAGGCGCCCGGCCCAGACAAATTACCCCCGGCTCTTTTTAAAGAGGGTGGCGAGACTCTCATAATGGCTCTAACTGGGTTGTTCAGGAGGGTGTGGGAGACAGAGAGCGTACCATCAATGTGGAACGAAGCCATTATCGTCCCCATCTTTAAAAAGGGTCGACGTAATTCGTGTGACAACCATAGGGGTATCAGTCTGTTACCAGTTGCGTCTAAAATATTGGCTGCTGTCATGCTTCGCAGACTGTGCAAAATACGCGAAGGATTGATTCGCGAAGAGCAGGCTGGGTTTCGTTCAGGTCGTGGATGCATTGATCATGTGTTCACCCTTCGTCACTTGTTGGAACACCGCCACACGTATTGCAGGCCAACGATCGTTGTGTTTCTTGATATTAGGGCTGCCTTCGATTCGTTGGACAGAACTGTGCTCTGGAACTGTCTGTTAGAGAGAGGTGTACCTGAGAAATTTGTTAACATCTTGAAAGCCCTATACAGAAACACCTCAGGTAGAGTGAGGGCATACAACCAACTATCTTCACTGTTCCCAACCAACAGTGGAGTTAGACAGGGTTGCCCAATCTCTCCATTTCTCTTTAACTTTGCCATCGATGATATTCTGGAGTCAGCTCTGAAGGATGTGCGTGAAGGTGGTGTAGATCTGCTACCTGGAGATAGACTTTTCGACCTCGAGTATGCAGACGATATCGTCTTACTGTGCGATGGCATGCAGGCTGCCCAAATCGCACTTAATCAGTTGGCGATCAGTGTCTGTAAGTATGGTATGTGCTTTGCACCATCTAAGTGCAAAGTACTGTTACAAGATTGGCAGGAGCCTGTACCTGCACTCACTCTTGCGGGTGAACCGCTTGAAGTTGTCGATAAGTTTGTGTACCTAGGTAGTTGTGTGAGTGCTGGCGGAGGGGTGACGGATGAGATTTCCAACCGTATAATGAAAGCTAGGGTGGCATACATCAACTTGAGCCACCTCTGGCGCCGTCGCGACGTTAGCCTGGCTGTCAAAGGTAGGGTATACAATGCTTCGGTGCGGGCTGCGCTGCTCTACGCCTGTGAAACCTGGCCTCTCCGAGCTGAGGATGTGAGGCGACTCTGCGTGTTCGATCACCGCTGTCTCCGCAGGATTGCTTGCGTTCGATGGCATCATCGCGTGAGTAATTCTGAGGTTCGGCGGCGTGTGTTTGAACACAGTGGAGATCACCATTCATTGAATGTCGTCATCTGGAAACACCGGCTCCGGTGGCTTGGACATGTGCTGCGAATGTCATCCCAGAGGCTTCCGTACAGGTCTCTGTTCTCTAGCCCTGGGACGGGATGGAAAAGGCGGAGAGGTGGTCAGCCCATGACGTGGCGTCGTGGGATGAAGGATTTCTGTGCTAGATTAGCATCAGTTGGTGTGTCACGACTCCCTGGTTGGGGTCTGAGAGATAGCTCAAATCGATGGCTCGAAACGTTATCGGATATGGCCAAGAATCGTAATCAATGGCGAATATGTTGCGATTTCCTTCTTTCTTCCATTCCCGATGATAGTTAACGAACACTGTTTGAACCCGTTAAGAATGAGTGTTTTCCTTCCAGATGAAGTTCTTTATTCGTTCTCTACTTATATATATATTTTTTCTTTTCCTGCCTTCCTTCCTTTTTTTTTCATCTATGTTGTTTTATTATTATTGTGTGGCGCATCCTTCTTGGTGCCATATTGTACCAAGTTCTAATGCGTTTAAATAAATAAATACAGTCGGCCGGTCGCGGTGTCTTCCCCGGATGAGAGGAAAAGTAAGAATGGGGACGTGGAATATCCGTACAATGTACGAGGCTGAACTGGGATGGGATGGGAAGGCTGCCCAGGTAGCCAAAGAAATGCGAAGATACGGCATAGAATTGATGGAGCAGATGAAATGGATGTGGATTACCAAAGTTGTCAACTGGAGAGTCAGTAATGTACTCCAGTCTGGTCACCCAGACGACAACCACGAGCATACTGAGGCAGTGAGTGAGTAGCTACCATGATGTCATAAGTGGCAGACAAAGCCCTAATGCAGTGCGAACCAACCCCTTTATCCAGCATCATGACAACAAGATTCAACGCAAGAGGAAGGAAGGTGAGAAGGAAGGTCACAATTATCCAATGCTACGCATAGTGCTACAAACAACACGGAACAAGAGAAGAAGAGAGATTTTTACAAACAACTACATCCTGTAATGGACAACATTCCGAATGGAGACATCAGAATAATTATAGGAGATATGAATGCCAGATGAACTGGTAGCAGATACTACAGGAACAGATCTCATCATGCGTCGAGAGGCTCTCACCCGGAGAAATGAATGAGAATTATTCACAGACCTCTGCGTTTCCAATCATTTGGTTACTAGAGGGAGCGTGTACAAGTACAAGGATATACACAATGCCAGCGACATGAATTTCGTCTGACGGGCACACCTCAAACCAGATAGATCTCATCTCAATGTCGCTCAAGGAAGTGAAGATGCAACCAGCCTGCTGGACACAAAGTCGAGAAGCGGAGTAGATGTGAACTCAGACCACCATTTAAATCAAGTGATGAAAGATGTTCAAGGGAACCTGATTACTAAGGAGAAAAGACCTTCGACATACAACGTTGACCCGAAAAGTCATTTGGAAAATACTTCAACACTATGGCATGCAGTGTCCAAATCCTTATCATCTTCATTCAACAGATGGTTGTATTACAATGCTACGTGTCAGTCAGGTGATCCACAACGGAATATGCAAAGAAGCTTCTGAAGTGATACAGAAGTAAGACAAGCTGCCTATTATCACCCACAATGATATTCCTAACTGCAGTGGAATGGATCATGCGTCAGAATGTGCGTCGGGAGTGCGAAGACAGCAATACGCTGCACTGACTGATAAGAAGACTCTAGAAGATCTGGATTTCGCGCGTGGATGATTAATGTTCAATGTCTAACAAACTCGAAGAATTGCAGGCGAAAGCCAACGAACTGGCGAAAAATGCGAGCAGCGAAGACAGGACTCCAAGTGAACATAGACAAGAAGGAGGTGATGAAGATAACTAACCAACCAACCAACTAACAATAGCAACAACCATCATCGTTTTAACCACAGAGAGAACGGGTTAAGATGTGAAAGTCAGAATCAGAAAGGCAAGATACGTCTTCATCAATCTGGATCCAGTTTGGAAATCTTCTACACCAAGCCAGTATAAAGAACAAGATTGGGATGCTGTTCAACAATAATATGAAGGCAGTCATTCAGTTCTTCTATGTGGCTCAGAAACTAGGCCAGCGTGTGAAGAAAAGTATTTCCAACAGGCCACTGCAGACTTTTATCGACTTCTGCCCACTTCGCTGGCTGGCCCCATACTGAAGATCAAATGGGTGGCTAGCCAGCCAGAAATAATTAGCAACAAGAATAATAATAACCTATTTACAGAAAAAAGTTAAGGACATAATATTCAGTAAAGCGACTCTTTCCAATGAATTTATTAACAAGTTGTAAAATTGTATATGTATGTTTTTCAAGAAATTATATAACTTGGAGATATTTAAACAAAAGGCTTGAATACATGTAATAATAATAATAGTAATAATAATTTGAAATGCAATAAAAATGTTTGCGATTATAATCATATAATAGTTTATTCAATGTACAGATCTTGAAAGGGGACGTAAAATTAATAGGGTTAGTAGGCGAATGAAACATTACGTAACATTATAAGAAGTTGGATTTAACAGATTTTAACACTGCAAAAAAATGTATTGATTTAAAACGATTAATGGGGCAAGTGAAATAATACTGGGTAGTGTTCAAGGTGAAAACAAAAATAATTATAATTATAATCGTAATAATAGGAGAAAGGTACTTAGATTAAATAAACGAAACAAAAATAAATAAATGTTTATCCCTATATGGCCGAGGTAGACATAGGGACTGTACATACGTCTTTTGAATACAAAGGTCTGGTTTTAATTCAAGAATGCTGTCTTTAGAAGTTTAGAAAGAAGAAAACGCGACAAGTTAGCATGAATTCGACAGATGATTTGAAAATCAGGGTCAGGGTTGGCAGAGTAACAGGTAGACAAAGTGTCCTTGAATGGAGCTTCACATGCTCATCCCTTCCCTCTTGCAAAGCCATTCTGGAATGTGATCTCGTATTCTTTTGGAAAGCATTCTCTGGCTATGGGCAGTCTATCTTGCCCCATAAGAGCAGGTGAGCTGATATATGCACATGGAGGAGGCCAAACAAGGGTGAAGGTCAACCGGAGTTTAGCCACAAAGAACGTCTTACTGACTGATTTAGAAGGATGATTTTTGAGTAAACTTGTAGTCTGATGCCTATTGAATTCCAAATTCACAAATGTGGTTTTCTTTGGAACTGAGTCAGTGAGCAGTTTGGATTGTGTATATTTCTTATCGTTATCAATAAATATATTTATGTAATCGTTTTTCAAGAGTTGGTTTGTTAGGAATAAATTTGTCTTTTTTCGAGTTTGGCCATGGATTGATATCAGTTAGAGAACCATTGAAAACCAGCAGGGAGTACTGGACATCTGTTTCATCCTAGTTTGGGAATCATCGGCAGTACACACCCACTGCCACTAGGTTGAAACAGCTGTTGAGTCCCACAGTGCTGGTTTTCAATGGTTATCTAAATGATATCAATCCGTGGTCAAACTCGTAACCGTTTTTAGCAAGCGTGGCATTTAGAGAATGAAGGTTCACGTCAGCGCAGTCGGAATAACAAGTATTTCTTATCCTAAAGAAGAGCAAATTGATTAAATTTCTTTTCCTGGAAATAGACACTCAACTGTAGAAATTAGTTAGTTGTCCATTCCATTTACATTCTCGGTGGACTGATCTTTAAAGAGATCCATCATTACGTCTTCTGATAAAGAAAGTGTGTTTGAATAATAAATTTTCAAAAAGTTTTAAGGGATCTTTTTAATCTTTTGTTTTTCGAAGTAATTTCTAACCTCCTGTATATATTGGAAATTTTTTCAAAGAGATGAAATAGTCTCTTTTTCTCCCTCCTTCCGATTCTGTCTTTCTCTCTCTCTCTCTGCGTATTCAGTAACCACTGTTCGTAGTGTCTAACTTATTGATTTACATGTCTAATTATTACTACTGAATAGTCAGCAAATTATTGATGTCCATCTTTATTAACTCAAGTTTCTCTCCATATTTTCGATCGCTTGATAGTCTCTTTCTATTTAAAACAAAAAAATATTAAAAGTTATCAGAAAATCACATGGCATAGTTTAAAAATAACAGAGAAAGAAAATCAGTTTTAATTTACTTATTATGACTAACAAGGAAGACTGGTGGACTACTTTTTGTGTGTAAAGCATTCATCAATCAAAATGTAAAGTTGTAAATTATTACCAAAGTTTACATTATGGCTACATACACACTGAGGCAGTATTTGTAGAAAGAAAAACCAACAACAGAGTAAACATTGAATTTGTTTCACTATAAATTACAATTGGTAAAATTTGATTTTGCTTTTAAATGAAGTGAATTGAAACATTGACAACACAAATGTATATGGATGGAGCGAAAAACAAATTTAATTTAATACGTAAGTATGCGTATCTTTTATATTTATTCATCGCTCACTAATACTAATATTGTAAAGTTTCTTATTCTAACGGAAGATTGATAGATACATTTATTTATTTACCTTTTTTTTCTCTGTCTACAATTTTGAGTAGTGATAATACAATTATTACTTGTGAAACTAACGTGGTATGAAAGAGTAAGAATTTAGGTGAGATTGGTCAAAAGTATCGATCAAGCGAGTCAAAAGTCAATATGCAAACTAATCAGTTACGTCCATGCGTATGGTGAATAAGGAAATATGATCATATAAAAACCATTGGAAAGAGACATGACCTGTCTAACAACTAAGAAAGGTGACCTAAAGTGACTTTTGCTTATTTTATCCCCTTATGTTCCGAGTGGAATATAGGGCTGAAACAGCACATCTCCATTTCGACCGATTCTCTGCAGCCTTCTTTAACTGGCCATCTGATTACCCATAAGCTTTCACCTACTCTTCACACAATCTCCTCCACATCATCCCCAGACGTCATATTCGCCATTTCTCCCTCGCCTTCCTCTCGAGGGTCTGGTATGCTATATCACTTGACGGTCACAGAGTGCACCCAATTCATCTCCATTTCCTTCGATATAGTGATGGGTTCTTGGTTGGTTCGTTCTCAGAGTTCCTTGTAGCTAATCCTCTTAGGCCATCCGTCCTTCAGTTTGGGACCAAGACAAGTGTTGATAAAACTCTGAAACCTGTTGGAAATACTTTTGTCTCTGAACCATATAGAATCACTGACCTGATATTAGTGTCCAAGATCCGGATCTTATTCCTTATGTTGAGTCAAGGAATTTTCAACAGTGATTTCAGATAAATGAATGTCTGTATTGCTTTAACGATCCTGCCTTTAACATCCTGACTCGTTCCGCCTGGTGTAAAAATGACGCCGCTTAGATAAGTGACTGAATTTTTAACGTGAAGGTCTTTGGTTCGACCCCTTTTGGAAACATCAA
Organism: Trichobilharzia szidati; assembly: GCA_944472155.2. Classification (NCBI taxonomy): domain Eukaryota; kingdom Metazoa; phylum Platyhelminthes; class Trematoda; order Strigeidida; family Schistosomatidae; genus Trichobilharzia; species Trichobilharzia szidati. Next base: position 94,821,259 of record OX235272.1, read on the forward strand.
TGCAAATCAGTGTGATGTTGTAAAGTAGGACGAGACATCTTTCCAGTGCTCCTCATGTTTTCAATGATTCCTTAGTTTATGTTGACTAGTGAAAAAACTTCAGTGATATTAATTAAATCCAAACAAGCTTAACATCTGACTATGATGTAGTCGTCATTAACTCACCAAAATAAATATATCTGCAATGACTAAAACCGTGAGCTTTAAGTATTTTCCCCTAATAAATCTAGTATTTTCGATGATATCCAAGGAATAAATAGCATTGCATTGAAATAATACTGCTACAATTTTGCAGTTCAGTGTGGACTATCGCAAGAAAATACTTTGTTTCACTACTGAATATTTCAGCATGGGTATATATATGACGGTTAGTGGTAAGAACCCCCCAGCCTAAAGTTTTTTCATTATTGTCACTTATCAGCAAGACTGAAATGACATCCCGAAGGAACTTGTATCCCCTCTGATATTCGAACTAACATCGGTTAGTGCATTGACCACCTGCGATCATCTAACATCAATTGGAAAAGGGCACCACAACAGCGAGTCTGTTAGATTGGTGATCTTATTACAAGTTAACTGGCAGAATTCAGTCAACATTACTACGGAATAGGCACAGGATACTTAACACTCTTCAGTGACCCATATATATATATATATATATATATATATATATATATATATATATGTACTTATTTGACTTCCCTGGGTATCGTTATCTGGTGAAAATATTCCTCCTCCTTAAAACCCATTCGCTTTTGAAACTAAATAAATTATTAGCTATTAAGTAGAACACAAAAGTAATTCATTTGCACCCTAAAAGTAGACTGAGGTCTATACGTCATAGAAACAGCACTAACACTCGTAATATTGAACTGCATTGGGAATGCACACGATATTCTTATTGAATGTTTCAATATCTGACTATGATGACTTGAATATTGTTCAGTGAAACCAAGACTGAAGGGGATGAAGTCATTCGCTGTCGATCAGTGTGACAGGCATGATTTAGCTGTATTCAACTGAAAAAAATCACTTGGTCAGGACCTAATAATCTGAAACACATAATGATCATGATTCATAACCACCGAAATTACACTGGAGTCGCAGATCATTAATTTCAAAAGCTAAACTACACACAATGGATGAACATTTTAAGTGACGTGGTTCAGAATAGACTGTGTTGAAATTGAAGCTTTATTTTTATTTGTTTTACATCTTATTCCATCGTAATATACGACCTTTATTATTCGATATCTCCTAATTGCTAGTATAATAATAATACTAACAGTAAGTATTATTATTATCATTTATTATTGTTTCCTTTAGTTCACAGATGAACATAAGGCTTTAGCCACACGTCTCGATTGCATTCGGTTCACTGCCAACGTTTTCATCTGGTTCCACGTATGCGCACATGCTTTCATCACCTCCTCCATGTCACCCCACCCTCGCACTGACGACCAACTCGCCGCTTCCCTTTCGGCTTCCACTCGAGCGATGGCCTGTCGTGTGATGTCACTTGATGGTTTTATCAGAGTATGGCCAATCCACCTCCATTTCTTCCTGCTTATTTGTTGCACAATCGGTTCCTGGTTGGTTAGCTCCAAGAGATCCCTATTGCTAATTTTTTCTAGCCGGCCATCTGATCTTGAGTATTGAGCGAAGACAGCTGTTGATGAAGGTCTGCAGTTTTTTCAAAGTGCCCTTCGTGACGCGCCAAGTCTCTGATCCGTATAGTAGCACTGACTTCACATTGGAGTTGAAAATTCGGATCTTATTTTTCATGCTGAGTGCTGTTGATCACCACACAGACTTGAGAGAAATGACAACTTGCCTTGTTTTCCCGATCCTCGCTTTGATATCCTCGTCAGTTCCACCTGTGGTTGAAACGATGCCTCCCAGGTAGATAGGTAGGTAAAGGAGGTTACTTCTTTCAGATGTCCTCCATTTATGCTGATCGTTGTCTGTTGTTGTTGCTGTTGGCCAGGAGTCTTCATCACTGTTTCCTCTATGTTCACCTGAAGGGCTGTCTTTCATGCTTCTTCAGCCAACTTGTTGCTTTTCACTTGCATATCTTCCAGTTTGTGGGAAATCAGACATATACCATCGGAGAAGTCGAGATCCTCGAAGTTTTTTGTGTCGGTCCATTTTATGCCTGTCTCCTCGTTACCCGCTTTCTGTCGCATTATCCAGTCTACCACCCGTAATCAGGGAAATCACTGGAGATAGTAGGCAGCCAGCTTGCATTACTCCCGTTTTCACTTCGAAGGATTCCGTGATTTTCCGTTGTGGATTACTTGGAAAGCAGCATTGTCGTACAACTGTTGGATGAGATGTATAATTGTTGGCGGCACTCCGTAGTAGCGAAGTAGTTTCCAAATCACCTCTCGATCGACGCTGTCAAATATAATAATAATAATAAATTTCGGTACATCTTGGCTGCTAATACTGGGATCTTACAATTTCTGCAGATGATTTCCAACACCACAATGATTATTGTATTTTAGTACATGGGCAATAAGTATGTCAATTACATTGATGAATAAACGGATGCCACCATCCTCATATCACTCAGAAATGACTAACAACTGAGGTGACTTCAAGTCAAATTCACTGACAATGAAGGTGTGGCTTATATCTGACTGATTTTAGAATTTGTCCCACCAACATCGCCTTAGACAAACTAAGTTAGTGTTAGCTGATAAAAGCAGTCAGACGTCAAGTTTGTAAACCTACACTCACAAAAAAATCATACAGAGCAAATGCTTAGTATGGATAAAAACAAAATTTGACAAGCAGTCATCATATCCAACGGGATAGTGTGTTGACAAATGAAAAGAAAATAACTTCACCGTCCAGCTGTCAAATAATACTACATTTCCTGTAACCTACACTTATCATAAAGGACAAAACTCTTTACCTGTAGTTCCAAAACGCTTTAAAACTCAAGTCTCTTTCAATTATAAGTGCGTCGGTGGCACAGTGGTTGGGACTCTCGCCGACCATGCACATGGTCCGAGGTTCGATCCCCTGCCGACGCACACCCGATATCTATGGTCGGCCTGTAAAATTTGGGCTACCGATATCCATGCTGAAAATTCCATACTTGTACTGAAAATACGGTGTGGCATCAAGCTGTAACCGAAAAAAATAAATAGTAGTCATTTATACTGTTGCATTCTTCCAGATTTTGTTATTTGTAGTCAGTGTAGAGTGAATTCTACGGTTAGATAACTGCCCAATGTAATCCAAATATCATGGCATAAAACTCTCAGTGAGTGAGTCAATAAGATGACTAATTTTTAGAATGTTTTCAAACGATAATTAACTACAGTCTACTGCAAAATAATGACGAATTTCAATATAATCCATAAAACGTTCTTGAAGATCTTATCACGATGGCAATATTAACAGATTGTTCACCAACCCCCACGAGGGAGGTTTTCAGATCCGGTTGACGAATTCCGAAACCTCCCCTAGTTCATTGCCGGTAGGTAGTAAGCCCGGAAAAAAGGGAAGGTTAGATGTGGGTCTAACAGCACCACCTCGTAAAACCAACAACACAACCGGTACTGAAACTCCAAAAGCTTGGAACCCCTTTGTTCCACACGGATCACAGATGAGAAAAAGACTAATGTGCCTTACTGTGTGAGGGCTGTTGATATAACTGAGCTGTAGTGGATGGGGTGGAGTATGAATCTCAGCCCCATTGATTGAAATTCAACCAGCTACATCTCTATATGTATTTAGAAGTGTTCTAACTAAACTTAAAGACATAGAATGATGTCTAATGAAAAAATACACAGAGTATGAGAATACCATCTTCTCCATTCAGTATTTACGAGACTGAAAATTTCATTATACTCATGTCTTCATATATTATCACTAGCAACTCTTTTCAAGTGGAAATAAGTAAATCTATAAAAATAACAGACTAACAAAACCAACCGTGTTTATTGATGATTTCTAGTAAACACTTCTACTGGACAACTCAACATTTGAATAAGCTTTATCTGCTGTGCTGGATCCTTGCTTAAATTCTATTCATCTTATAAATAAAAGCACTTGTCAGAGTTCTACATAAATTATTAGTCAGTTCACTAAACACTAGTTTCCTCATTTGATGTTGAAAATAAGTGTGTTTCCAACTACTCACAAAGTATCCTCCCAAACATCTGATATGATCCAAAAACTCAATTCCCCAACAATCGCTCACCTTCTTCAAATCAAACATTACATTGTTTAGCGTATTTATGAAACATGTACTAATCAGTAATGAAGCCAAATATCTGCAGTCTTTATACTGGACTCAATGAATTATCCACAATATGATAAAACCCAGTGTAGGTATTTCTTAAAATACATGAAACAGAAGGACCAACACAGTGTTGCTTGATAGCACAGGACAACTTGCTTGAAGTTGGTCACACGCATCCTTTTTGACTTAGTTTCTTGAGTTGTGTCTACATACCTTAACCCCAGCTACGAAACACTGCTAGGTAAGCTGGGAAGTACGAATTTCGGGATCGCCCGCACTCATCCACACTCCAAGAGCGAACTGGGGTTGACTGCCAGCACAGGTGGGAAACACCTTACTTATGTTCCATCTCTATTTGCCAGCAACATGACGTCGCTTACAGACACCCAGCATAGTGTATGTATTGAATCTTGATAACCCTTATTTTCTGCAAATATATATATATATATAAGTCACAACAGAAGTCAAGACTCGGAATCCAAGGTATATTTTCCATTGATCAAACCGCTGTTTATATACATACAGTTTACATTCTCTAACCAAACACTGAGCGAGTGACTTTGGTTTACATTAAACAACTTGATATAGAATGTTCAAATATATATAGTATTCTGTTGCCAATGCACTACTTAACTGTGGGAATAGTATTCAGACGTTAACACCAACATATACAATGATTCTCACTGTGAGAATAATATTCCGTTGGAACCAATTGTCTGTATCACATCACCACACTACTACTCAAACATACAACATTACTGTCCTAACAGCAAAGTCAATAAAAGCAACAAGTGTAAACACAATGAAGAGCAGCAACCAAACATTTTACTTCTCAAGTACCATTGAATGACAGAGTGGGTGACCGAAAGGAATAGAAATACGAACATAAAAACCCGTATGATTGCAAAGTCATACTAACATCTTAATGTGATAATATGGGATTCTACTTAACCATTATTCTTATATAAACTCAAAACAAACACAAAACATCGAACTTATGTGTATACACCTGTCATAACCTACTGTACACTACAACCCAGGGCTAATAACACGTCTGCCAAATCATTCTTTTGCTTTGAAATTTAAGTAGCAGTGACCTGATTTCTTTTAGTGGGTTGGGGTTCCTAACTTTCCCTGTTATCCAGGTTTACAACCGGCTAAGCATGGTTTAGGAATGCGTCGGCCGGGAACTGAAACCGAACAACGTGGGCGATTGCAGAGAATTCCAATAGTGGAACCACTGATGTATGTCTACCTAACTCTACTACAATTAACTAAAGAGATCTGAGGAACTACAAACACACAAGTGTAAATTATATCTACCTTAGAAACAAGCAACAATAAAACAATAATAATGATAACACTTTCTCATACAATAATAAATATATTTTCTTTTTTCATTTAAAAACCCAAAAAAACAAATACATATGGTACAATAATCATCATCATAGTGGAATTACTATTACTTGGAAAATTAGTTCTTACTATGCAAAGAAAGAAAGATATATGTATATGCTCAATTAACATACATCGACAATGCAGTAAGTGAATGGATGCATGAATTAATGATAAATGAGTGAGTGGGACACAAAAATGAGCATAAGGGTCATTGTAGACAGACAATCTTATCGCCAACTTTACAGTGTTGAAAAAAGAGGAAATGTTTATAAAGTGAAGAAAACATCGACAGAGAGGAGAGAGGAACAGAGAGAAAGAGTGTGTGTGTGTGAGAGAGAGAGAGAGCGCGAGAGAACTGTAGAAACACACCATGCGCATAGAATATATATATTTATATATGCATATATCACGATTAAAAGGACAATTCAAAATAAATGTATAGTAACCAAGGCACAGAAATATACAACTACCCAGAAATCTTCTAGTTTAATAAGTTTGAATAAGTTACACAATTCCTACTTGTGCGAAATCTTAGTTAAATGACTAAATCAAAGACAATCAGTAATTCGTTAAACAAAGAGTAACAACCATCCAATAGACAAAAAACAACAACAACAGTCTCACACTACACAGACAAACAATAAATACTAGAAATCTTAACTAATAAAAAATATTGTAAATTATGTAAAGGAAAATGGCTAAAAGAGAAAACATCCCAGAGTGAAAAGTCAAAAAAACAAACGACTGCAGAACAACAACAGTAACAACGAATACCAGCAGGTTAACAACTTGTGGAATGCACGCACACACGGTTGAAACACAATTGTGTACACTCATACGAACAAACCAATGCTAGAAGCATAGAAAAAATTCAGTAAAAGCGTAGAAAAAGATGATATCATCAATTATTTGTATTATCTACTATGACAATGTATGAAATGCAGATACAAGAATGCATAGAAATAAAGACCACACCAAGCAAATAATGAATTACAACAGGGTGGGAGTACTTTCGTTTCCTTCATGCACAGCCAACACGTCAGTTGGTCTAAGGAAAAGAGAAAAGTCCTCTGCACTGAGAAGCGACACAGATGGATGGGAGGGAATGGCAGGAAATAAAACAACGAAGAAAATAAAGCACAAAACGAAATATCCTAACGTTTCTGTTTTACAATAGTTTTACTATATTTATAAGTGCAAAGGGATTGTCCAGGAGAAAAGAAACATATACTAGTCTGTACAAAAAATCACATAGGTTAAGTGAAAAAGAGCATTTAACATCTATTGGAATTAATGAAATTATTGAGAAAAATACTTTTATATAAACATCATTTATTTAAGATTGTTGTTACTAGTAGAGTGTGTGTGTGTGTGAATGAAGTTGTATTTACCCTGGTGACACAAAATTAAACAAACAATAAATTTACAACTGGCAAGAAATGAGAAAAGAAAAATAAACGAAAAGAAAAAAGGAAAGGAGAAAAGAAATACATTGCAATTAAGAAATTAAAATTTTCTTGAAAGATTTATTGGCATTTTACAAGCTGCCATAAAAAATATCTGTTTTTCATGCTATCTACAAGTAAGTTACAAAGATATGACCGATCATCAAATCAATTTAGGTGAATGCTTCAAAGGCCTGATACATTTGTGATAGGGAAAGTATGTGAACAGGTAGGCATGTTCGACGATCGTTTGTTGTCGGGTCAATAGTTAACCATGATAAAGCATTATATGTTTCCAAAACATATCTTAATACATCACATGTACTGTGTGAGTCAAGAAGATGGCCGGGACGGCTTGATGAGGGTCCTACGACGCCTGGACCAGTTGAACTAGCACTTGGTGGAGGAGCTGCTGCAGCGGCGGCAGCATCATCAACGCCAACAAGTGTCGTTTGTAAATGCAACGCTGACTTTAAGCATACTGGATATTGAAATCTTGAATGTGGACAGGCGGCCCAAAACCATGAAGGCAATGGGCCGGCAGAAGCTGTAGATATGTAATAACCCATAGCTAACGGTTGCTGCATTAAACTAGCCACTTCGTCCTGTTAAATTCAAACAAAAGAACAAAAAGGAATGGATTTAATCAAATCTTTGTAAAATAAACAAAATGATCAACACACAAATAACCATAGAATATTGCACATAAAGTGTGACAGTTTACACTGCTGTAACTAATAATACTACAAAAGAAGAGGAAATAAACAAAACATGGAGAACGAAAAACAAGAAGCCAAGCATGTTTGATTGAGACAATCGGAATTTCGATGACCACCTACAATCAAACTTCTCGAATAGTGTCAGTATTATTAATTATAACAGAATTCTTTAAATTTATATTTATTAAAACTCTAGTGTCCAGTGCAATATGATGAGTAAAAAAGAAACTAGGACTAGTGTTAGCCATTCGATGAGGTTGTCAAGTTGCACCGACTGAGATGACTAGGACATGTGTTGGGCATACTGAGTCACCGTATTTCTTGATGTACAGTCTCCTATGAAGACTGGAGTAGGGAAGAGTTAGAGGTAGGTATACAAAAACGTGGCACCATTTCATGTAGCCTTTATGACTGACTGACTGGTTTCATCATAGAACCGATGTGCAGCAGTTCGAGTCGCCACACTCCATGTAGCACACAAAGCAGAAGAAAGTAAAAAGAGATTCAAAACAGAGATAATAAGCAGAGATATGAGGTAGAAGAAATAGTAATATCGAAGAGCAAAATAGCTTTACTGAATTTAATAAGTCATATGGAGTGGTTACATCTGCGCCACCGAGAACGATTTTGAACCATATCACCAGTTGTCTCCAGTCATTGGTTTTTACCGTCCGGAGGACCCTAAACAGTCAGGAAGTCTACACCTTCCTGCGTGAATGGCTGACTTAAACTAACTGTTGTGGATTTCATTGACTGATGAAGCCATGTTCTGGTTTGACCAACACTGGCTCTTTTCCAACCTGATCCATCCTATGTCAGTCAGTTAACATTGCCCGGTGTCGAGGAAGACAATCGATGGCTAGGCATGCATGCGTGACGCATGTACTGACCATCTCAATCTATGTAACTTCACATCCTCATCTATTGATTTCCCCTCCTTACCTAGCACTTGACACCTAACCTCGATATTGCTCACCCTATTATACCACTTCACACGGGAGATAGAACACAGACACCTATGATCAAAGACAGATAGCTGGCCTTTTCATGTCTTCCACTTTCCATGGCCATGTCTCGCTAACAGCCAGTTATGAAGGAGGAGGGAGCGGACTGCTGAGTAGTACGCAAACCTTTTGGTTGATAGCTGGATATCATGTTTACGCCAGACATGGCGTAAAGTGACATATGAGAAACGAGCCTTCTGTACCCACGCTGAGATTTCGTCAGTGATCAACCTACTGGCGTTGGCTGATTGAACTTCCCAAATAAGTGAGGTGGTCAACACTCTCTAAAACTTCACTCCTGCCTTTTTTTAAGGTAGGAGTCAATGTAGTCCAGTCCAGCTCTGAAGCATCATCTTACATTTGACAGGAGCTAATGGCATGCCAAACATCCAAAGATTGCAGCTCAAGGTGTTCAGAAGACTATGCATCTTGTCAATGTCAGCATGCATATTCTAAGTCAACGAGATTATTTCCTGGTAACAAGTCAATCCCTGAGTTGATGAAGTCAGCAGTAAGGGTTAATTCCATTAGTACATCTATGATGAAATTGAATAGAAATGGGGACAGTAGGGATCCCTGATGGACACCGCTATTTGTTACCGTTTCAGATGACAACTCTCCGTAAGCCCTCACCTGGCTCACTGCATGAGTTCGAGTAGAGTGCCTTGATCAGTGCAATGTATTCTCTCGGCATTCCCTTCACAGTCAAGCATCGCCAGAGAACTTCTCGGTCGACAGAATCCAATGCCGCCTTTAGGTCAAGAAATACAACGATTCTTGGACGCCGATGATGAGTTTGCCTATGTTCCAGAATCTGTCGAAGGGTGAAAATATGATCAATACACCCTCTTCCTGATCTAAAGCCTCCCTAGTTCCCACGTGTTTGTGCCTCCCGAGCACCACTTAGTCTACGCATTATTATTGAGCCTAGGACTTTAGATACCACATTAGTCCAGCTGATCCCTCTGCGATTAACACAAGGAGACTTATCTCCCTTCTTGTATACTGAGATAATCAGTGACTTACACCAACCCTACGGGACTATCTCGGATTCCGAGATGCTGCCTAATACCTTAGTTAACGTAGACAGTAAACTGTCTCCACCGTCCTTAAACATCTCTGAAGTTATTCCATCGAGTCCCACTTTGCTGCCTGGCCTCGTTTCAGACTAGTGACAGCCCTAGTAACCTCAGTTAGGAACGGAGGACCTGTGTCTATATCCCATTCAGCAAGGTGGGTTCTTTCCAACGTTCTAGTCGTCTATCCTGGGAGATAATTATGGGGCCATTTTTCTGAGAAGCTGTTTCACTTATCATTTGCCTTTAACCACCAGTTTCCCCGTTAAGCCTAAATAGTTGCCTGGTGTTGCCAATCGCCGATGCCTTTTCCATCTCTTTCGCTTTTGCCGCCCACCACTGTTCACGGTCGTTGTGAAGACTTCTTGTTAGTTTTCGTTTGAGTAGCTTTCGCTCCTCATCATAACCGGAGCTCGTCAGTATCAGTCTTCTTGCGTCAATCAGTTCAGATGAGATGGTAGAAATCAACTGGCTCTTGATAACTTTAGGTTTCAGGTTACTAAGAGCTTTTACAGCTGTGTCTACAGCTACCTGTATGTTGTGCCATGCTTTCTCAGAAAGAGTCTTGCTGTCAACCTCAGATACTCGCTTCGCTATTTCTTGCTTAAATAGGGACTGAATCTTCACCTAGTTGGGGATATAACTACCTGGCTGACAATAGTTTTTTATGTCCATTTAATCGTAAGCATAAACATGAGTGAACTAGGGAGTGATTGAAGTCTAAGCACGTGTTCCAGAAGGAGCGGCAGTCCTCTACTGATCGTCGCCAATATGGTTTCTGTGAGACCCAACCAGTGCTCACAAAAATAATCATCGAATAACTTTGACCTTAAACAGGTTATTTGTGGTAAAACCTTTCCACAATTAAACACAAAGAATTATACAACACACTTTCAAGTATGTCAATTACAGACACTAAGCATTTATTAATTATTTTAATATTTAATAATAAAACCTTTGATAATACGAAACATTTACCGTGGGGTCATGTATACCGAAAGGCATTGTGTTCAGAGGATCCATTGCATGCCCGAAAGAAAGTTCATCCATGTGACCGCCCATACCATTGGATTGATTTCCCTCCATATCCAGTAACCCGGACTCAAATCCACGCAAACCCATAATATCTGACATGCGACCATGCCCTCGACCATCATGGAGACTATTAACATAATCATTATGTCCATGTAAACCGTCAGAAGCATCCCCTAATCTTGCGCTAGAAGACTTTCCAATACCATCACCGACACCATTCATACAAACTGGTGGTCCCAAATCTGGCAGACCAAAATTCAACTCGGACGGATTACCGAAATCAGCTAACATTTCAGCTGTTGACCCATTTGGTGGAACGAGATCATCAAGACCGGAATCGTGAGGAAGAAGCCAATCAAAAACACCCATATCATCAGATCCCATACCGTAAATTACTTCTGCTAATCCTGAAGGTTCATGCTCCTGGAAAAATAAGCAAGACAAGATTATGTTGACAAAATATGAATGAACAGCAGTGAGTGGAAAATATGATACACATATGCGAATCCCACATTACCTGTAATAGCATAGCCTAGCAACATGCTAAATAATGTCAATTTATTTTTCCCCAACTGGTTTGCATGAATACATCGTAAACTTTTTGGATGAAAAAGTTGTGGTCACAGTCAGTTTTTGATAAAAATTTGTGGGATGACCTACAACTGTGTATTTCCAACAGCTGTGAGTATGAAAAACACAACATAAAGGCTAGTGAAGTGATATAACCGTTGAAAGTAAACACATAGAGCCAGAATGGATCACTAATTATTGTTGAAGGAACCATTAGATTTATCAAATAGTATTCATTCACAGATGTCCTGCTTCCGTACACAACTAAACTAAGACTATACCAGGAACGTACACAGAACTCAGGTTGCGAAATTTGAAATGAGATTTATATGAATATGTGCAATATAAATGCGACAACTTACAGATACACCACTCGCTGAAGTACTTGTAGGGAAGACCAATATATGCGTTGCACTTGGATTGTCTATAGAAGATGTTGGAGTGTCCAGCATAGACATCATTCTTATATTAAGAGAAGAAGCACTACCTCCGTAAAACGCGTTATTGCCACCATTGTTAAGGCCTCCACTTCCACCAGAAATACCAGTACTCCCTGATCCCATACCGCCTGCGCCACCCCCACCTCCACCTCCTCCATATGCCCATGGTTCATCTGAGCATAAACCAAAACCAGGATATACGCGAAATGTACTTTGAGGTTCAAGGGATACAAGACAAGCACTTATCAAACTTGGAAGTTCATGAGTACAACTATTTGCACCACTGTGACTATTAATCAGATTCAGCATTGGCTTTGTACTATTAATCATTGATGAATTACTAGTTGAGTGTGATGGGATAGAAGACGATATACTACAAGCAGAACAACGATCTCGAAAAAACTTATTCACATCTTGAAGGCTTTTACGACCTAATAATCCATTCCAACCTATAAAAAAATTGTAATTAACAAATTAATTACAAGTTATAAAAGGTATGAATAATGCTGGCAAGAAGACAATTTCTTACGAGGTATCATTAATTTATTTATACAACTGAAAAAGGCAACTGGACATTGAAAAAAAGAATAAAAAGGAACCCTCTAAACTCAGGAGTGTCCCTTTATGTGACTTATTCTAAGAATTCAGTAGTACGTTATTTCAGGGTATCGATAACATGTGAAAAATATTTTAAAAAGACCATTCATAAACAATTATTTGATATTCTATAACGATATATGAGACGAAAACAAAACAGACGATTCAAGTTACTAAAACAATGAAGATCAGAATCGACTTATAAAAGATTACCTCTTTCTGTGTGTTGTGGTTTACTACAAACTTATATCGCCTTCCCTTTTCTACCTCTTTCCTCAAAGTGCGGATGTGACGTATTAGGAACTTGAACAAATATGCACTAAATTCAAGAACCACATCAACACAAAACACAATCAGACACCCATTATGACGTCAATTAGTGATAACACTTTTTTCCATTATTTCGTTTGTATCAGGACTTTTATAAGTTAAAATGTAATAATACACTTCTTTTAAGAATAATGACAGTAACAGTTATATTCCAAACAACGATTAAACACTTAAGGGAATTATCAGCATTTTTCATATTGCAACATAATTACTACTTTCACAAGTAAAATCAAAAGAAACAACCATGAAATATACACCTGCATGCCAAGTAATTCAGGGACAGTTTGGTGATTACTATTTTTATAACACATTTTCTATCAGATTTATGGGGAGCATGAAAAGTGATACGTGAGGAAATGTGGGAGTGAAAATAATACTATTTGAGGGCAAAAAAGAGTAAATCGAAGCATAATGTTTTTGATAACCCAAAATACAAGCAGGGTGCGTCGATGATTCAGTAGTGAAATACTCGCCAACAACGCGTATGGTCCGGGCTTCCATCCCCGACCCGTGCACTCCTTAATCTAGAAATATCTCAGTAAAGAGGTGATTTTGGATGTGGGGCTAATAATCCCATCCCGTAAAAACAACACGCCACCACTACTGTAACTTAAAAGCTCAAACTAGAAGTCCTATGTTGCACTCGGGACGCAAAGAAATTAAGTATAAAAAAGTGCATCCAGATGACCAGTACAATATACGATAAACAATACAAAGTTTAAAAAACTATCACTCGAATTATTAATAACGTGAAATTTGGAGTTATTATTCATGTTCGAGTGTCAATTAAGGATTATATGAATCTTATAGAAAATGAAGGAGGATTTGCAATGAGGACTAATTTAAAATCGACTGATAAACTATTGTTCGAATAAGGGATAGTGAAAGGTACAGTAACTAAACATTTTGATGATTAGTTAATGAAGTGTAAATTATCTATCATAATAAGTACAGTAACATGAATTTAGTGAAGAATGTATGAGCTTTCGTAACTAGTGAATTGAATCAAAGAATTGTCAGGAGTTAGAATTAATGGGCCATTGGATTCCGACCCAGAGGCTCAATGGTCAATGTGCTCTCCTTGTAACTTGAAGGTCATGCTTTCGATTCCTGGTGAAGTCATGGGTGCGTACTGCCGAAGAGACCCGAACAAGGACGAAGCATCTGACTGAATTCAGTTCGCGATCAAACTTGAAATAAATCAACTGAACTACTAGGTAACATACACTGGAAATTCATATTTTGACAGCTGCACTAATGGTATTCCACCTCGCAGTTGGTGTACTTTTAAAGCTACACGCTCCAAATGCACATACAACAACGAAGATAATCTATTTAAATAGTTGGTTTTATTGAAAACCTTTAGATTACCACAGTGTAGATTTTGTCAAGAACCAGCATCACTGAAATCCAGGGAGCACTGGACAGTTGTTTCGTCTTAGTTAGACCGAAGAGCTTAGCCTTGTAACCAACAGGTCACAGCTTCTATTCCTGATGAGGTCATGGGTGTGCACCGCTTTCCAGGGCTCCCTGGTCTTCAATGGTTTTCTATATGTTGGTTTGTGACGGAATCTACATTGAAAGTGATCAAAAAATTACACACAAAAATTCGACCCATCTTACTTACCTTTCAATTCACCGTGTCCCAATCTACCAATTCTTCCTACAACAAGTCTCCAAGGATTAGCAGTTTGACCGACTAAATTGATTATATAATCCCAGAGTCGAGCAAGCCCAATGCGACGAGGGCTTAACATGCACTTTTCTGATCCTGTCGACTGTAAACGTTGACTTTCATTTTCAGAAAAATACTTTGCTGGGACACGAATATTGATTAGAGTATGGTCTAAAAGACCACCTTGTTCATCTGTAAATGTAGCAAGAAGCCATTGTTGATCCTGAGAAAGACAGTAGGCCACAAATAAAACAGATGACCGGTCAAGTGGTTCTGTAGACAAGTCCAAATGGCCAGATAAATCACGTGAACTTATGAGTGTATACGGCGGAGCGAAAACTGTTCGCTTATGGAAATTCTAAAAAAAATTAAAAGTAAACCGACATTTTTATAACACGTATTTGTCAAAAGTTCAAACAAAAACATTGTATATACGGTAGGAAATAAGGTATAAGTAGGCTCGGTATGAAACAATTAGATGCACATTAAAAGCATTCATAGAGCTCTGTATAGAAACGGTAAGATCGGGTGTGCATATACAAATCGGGAATTAGTAGAAATAAGAATTCCATTCCACTAGTTAACGTGCTCGCCTTGTGGCCTGAAGGTCCTGCGTTCGATTCCTGGTAGAGTCATGAGTGCACACAACCAAAAAGTTCCGAACGAGGATGAAACAGCCATCCGATACTCCATAATATTCTAACTGAAGTCAGTTCGTGATCACTCTTGAGGTATATACAGCAGTATAATGACGCTTTGCATGTCAACCGTTATTGAAATCACCGCTGAAATACATTCTTCAGAAGGGAAAGAATAAGCCTTATTGGATAGCAGGAGAGTAATTATAATCGCAATTTATTTTTGTTGATCATTAATCATTTAATCCGTATGCTTCAGTGATCTGTTACCCGAAATTTCGACGCGACGACGAACAGCACAATTACTGAAACGAATGACAGTAATAATAATGATGGACAGCTTTTACTCTGTCTCGACAAAACAGAAAAATGACGTAGACAATAGAGATAATGAATGTGTAAGCCATGTGTGACCTTGTCCAAGAATTGGAACACTGATAAGTCAAGCGTTAATTCAACTAACTAATAAGCAACCAGTCTTTAACAAATGAGGTAAGAAAAAAATAAACCTAGACCATGGCGTTAAAAAATACGCGAAACAGATAATTAGCGGGCTGGAACATGCATATAAAAGCAAACCTAATGTTCAGTCGTAGAATAAATACTTATTCTAACAGTAATAGGAGACATACACCCTGGAAGATGTCTTTAAAACAAAAACGTACCAAAGCATAAATCGAATTACGTAATGAAAGGGGCGAAAACTTAACAACGATGTGATAAGCCTTTGTGTGTTGTCTTTTAGGTGTAATTAAAGCAGCTTATTTACAAATATGAAGTAAATTTGAACATGAATGAGCGACATTATACATACATATAATAGGTCTAGTGGCGTATTACCTAGGCACGTGAAATAACAGAAAATATGTGTAAGGCTATCGTAATTGGCTTAAAAAGAAGAAAAGTGGAGAAAGTGATAGATTACTGAAACAATAGAAAAAAATGAAGCTGCTCATGAATCCGAGTTTTTCGTTTACTTAATCGACAAGATTCACCTAATAAACCAACTAACTAATTTCAACCTAGATAAAGGATATTATTATTATTATCGAAGAAATTCTTAATCTTATTAAGCCGCATTGATTTACGCGATAGTTATAGACGACTGGTTTCTATCAGAGGCTAATACTATCAGTCGATGCAAGCCTTAATAATTGTAATGATAATAATAGTGATAACTGTTTTATTTTGAAATATAGGCAACATAAAAACCCGACATCTTTTAATTGTTAAATTCAATTATATATTTTCCTCTTACAAATAATTATTCCATAAAATAAGTATTACAC
The DNA here is from genome assembly GCA_944472155.2 of Trichobilharzia szidati. Lineage (NCBI taxonomy): Eukaryota > Metazoa > Platyhelminthes > Trematoda > Strigeidida > Schistosomatidae > Trichobilharzia > Trichobilharzia szidati. Next base: position 94,837,733 of record OX235272.1, read on the forward strand.
AAGAAAACCGTAAAAAACTAATCCAATGTATTAAATTTCCTATTTTATCCTGAACTTCAAAAGAAGTCTATAAACAACGCCGACTTAATGAACAAAGGAAATCAAAGCTTAGGCATAATAAACTCCTGTTGAATTGAAGAAAAGCAATATATGGAACTAGTTAACACTTACATCTTTATCACTTGAAATAGTTTCTTTTTCAGCAGCTGGACCTAAACCAGTCAATGTACGATTGGCATTGATTAGACTTGGCTCAATGAGACGATTGACAGATGTGTAAAGCGATAAAGCCATCGGTCGTAAACGAGGCAAATAATCCGACATTACATGATCAAGAGATAACAGTTGGGTGGTGACACGTGAACGCCAAGAGTCAGGCAGTGAATTCAGTATTTGATTAGCGCAACCAATTAGTGCTTGCATGACAAGTCGACTAAGCTCTGCGCTTACATCACATAGCTAAAGTGAGATTTTGTCATTAAAAAAAGAGGCAAAAGCTAGCATTAAATACAAATCATTGGTTGGCTAAAGAATACAGATGGTACAGAATCGTTATGCGACACAAGCACATATCTATGAATGAATAGCAACACAGACTTATTTTGCAACCATCTACAATGCTTCAGAAAATCCTGAAGAATTACTTAGTTTCCCATACAATCCAAAAAGGAAGAGAGACCATAACACAAAAGCCTACAATAAACTAATTCAATCATCTGAAGCAGGAAGTCAACTCTGCCAATCTAAATCAATTACATGTGCAACAACAAATGAATCAATACAACCGAATATGTTCTGATTGTTCAATGTCCCTATAATAGGAGGAATTCGTGTTACAAACCGGACTTAAGCATGAAGTGCGACAATTTGTTCGTTTCATTGCTCTTCATGTTGTCTTTAGCACAGAGTCCATTTCACATAGTATTACATCCATGAAAAAAATCACATTATTAACAATTTGTGTCACCAACTAAATGGGAGGTCTGAGTTCAATTCCCAGCTAGTATACTGCGCAACCATGTTTAGTTTGCTAGTCGATAGCGAGCCCTGCAAAGTGGAAGGGTTAGGCGTAAAAACTACAACACCACCGCTAGCAGAACTTCAAAAGCTTCGAATCCTATATTCGACCTGGAACACAAGGAATGGAAGAATAATTTGCCTAAATGAAAGACTAAAATCATTACTGATACGCAAGTATACATCAAATGAAAGGGAGAGATAGAGCTTAGGAAACTTAGTTTTATTCACTATCGACAGATACTATAAAATTATGACATCTAACTTTCAACTATGACTGTATTTACGGTAAAGATTACTTTTGGAAATTTACCCCGTGGGGTATCGACTTAGGTGACAGACTTCTGAAGTAGCAACCTTGAGTCCAAAGTCCTCAAAACATCTTTTAGCAATGACTTGATTGACCCTCACATACCAACAATTTTGGGTTTCAATCTTAAGTATAAAATTGTAGAGAATAGCTGATAATTGTCCTAATGACCCCAGGAAATAATTACCATGCATTCAATATTCTGTTATTTTACATACCAAAGAGGGAATATGACATTTAAAAAATGCTTAAAATATAATCTTTACAGTATGAATATTTACATAAAAGAAAGGGAGGTTGCTTACATAGCAGAAAGGATTCAGGATATAAATTACTAGATAGATATCATTATCAGCCCCCCAAGAGGATGTATCTAATGAGGTGGTGAGAGAACCTTGACCATTATTGTAACGTATTGAAAAATTGTTATCCGTTCTATTTAATGAGATATTGTGTCGATTGGTAATGTTAACTTTGACATCATTATCATCACCATCATTATCCAGATTTGATTTTGTAGAAATGTCAGATTTTATTGTATCAAAAGGTGGAAATAACACAGAATGCTGAGAAAGATTAGACGAAAAACCCACAGCAACACCATGTTTTTTCAATGCAGCCAAGGTAGACTGTACACAATTGGAGGCATAATTATGAATAGTTTTTACAATTGATTCTGCACTAATCGAATAATTCCCTAGTTGCTCTGAGAGTGTTTTCAGGAGATCTGGAGGAAGGCTTTTGAAGCCATCATTTTCTGATAATGAAAGACATTCTACAAAAGAAATATGGAAATATTATTTTCTTAAAATATAAACTGTGTCGAATGCAATCAAATCCATAAAAAATTAAAAATACCAAAGGAAGTAATTTTGGATTTCTAATCTAGAACAGTGTTTCAGTATATCATTTCCTGTAGCTTCATGTGTTACTGGACCAATATATGCAAAGACTAAACCAGTATACCATCACAAGGATAACTTTAAAAAGAATATCTTTGGTATTCAAAGTTACGACAATGTTATCTTCGATATACTACATATAACTGAGGGATATATCAAAACGCAAGGCAACTAAATTCACCTTAGCAAATGATGCTCATATTATTGCTCAATGTTGAGCATAACCGTAACAGAGAGTTAAATTTTCAAATTGTTTATTACACAATATTATAAAACGCTATACTTTTTTCCATATAAGTCTTATTATTATTATTGTCCTCTCTGTCATCATTTTCAATGAATATATACATCACCGCTTCTTCTGTTTCTGCCTAGTACAAGCTACTCAAAACATATTTTCACGTACAAATCTATAAGCCATAATTATTGCCTAAGCACTAATATTGATATCTGGCCGCTCAAGATGATGTGAAGCGGGATTCGAGTACATGACCCAGTTGGCTGATAACCAAGTGCTGCAGCCAACGTCTTCACAAACTAGATGAGCTGAAGTGATATGCGGTAAAGCAGACACATTAGAAACAGCCGATACGTATGCCGAAAATAAGGAGCACAAAAGGCAGCAATTTAGGACCAGCTAGCGAGATAACAGTGAACAATTACTTTCTAGACGCTTACCTGGGGTTGGAAAGACTGGTATGAAAGCCGTTTCAGGAGAGCCTGCTTCCGGCATATAATATGGGAAATGCTGACCAAGATGACAAGATTCGTACGTATGGGATAATTCTTTCAGAAATTCAGCAAGAGAACGTCTCATTAAATTTGAGGCTGAACTGGATCCAGTGCCCTCGGAGATCACATTGTTTTGAATATTAGAGGTTGGATTAACTAATGCATGGGAATCGGTAGGCAAGACCACAGCGTACGCTATCCGCTTCGCTCGCGATAGTGGAAATAGTGAGAGTCGATCCTATAAGGGGAAAGTGTAAGAAAGAACATAAATGTTTAGGAATGTTTAGAAAATCAAACAGTAACAGCTGATGAAGACAATAATGCTGTCACAAATAGCAATACACAAATCACATCGTAAAAGCACACTCACTGAGTGACAGACTGTTGCCAAGAATGAAATAAGAAACGCTACATCATAATCAATCAACAATTGCCCGAAATAACGTGTGAATGTGTTATACAAGCTGCATCACAAGGTTCTACGGGGCCGTGACTCAATAGTCTGGGGGACTCGATTTCCAACCAGTGGGTTCACAGGCTCGGAACCCGTTCAACCTAGAGAAGTTTGAGCAAGCACAATACGTGCGGCTCAATGCCTGCCATATGGACATGCAAGTGGCTGTTGAGTTGATTGAAACGAATCTCAGAAACTTAATAGTCTATACATGAGAATGGGACAAATCAAAATATAAAGACAGAAGTCCTTTCATTATACGGCTTGTCTAAGTCTCTGGGCTACCAGTTTTCCACCAAGCATAAGGGTACTATGTCTCAGTTTCATGTTTCTTCAATCGTTCAACTACGTCTTTAAATCGCGACATGTACTATGCTATGCATTTTTTGGAGGAAATGAAAAAAATATATATATATATGGCATTAAATGACATTCTATCGATTACTACTTGTACTTGGAGATTCTGTATAAGTACATATTTTGCAACAACACACGCTGAGAATTTCACAATGCATATAATCATAATCAAGCTATTAATGGTAACGATAATTATAACAAGGAGTGATAGCGAAACAAACATTACCCAATCACGAACAGCGAAGGGGGAAATTAACAAATTATCTTGGTCACATCCACACACACGCAGTTGAGGAATTGGTTGAGGTTTACAAGTTTCATCTGAACCACGACCAGCAAGTTGATGAAACGCTTTCCAAGTGAGCGGTCCATCAACAGTGTAATTAGATTCCAGCATTCTAGTAGACGAAATCGCTTCTTGAAGCCATGGACGCATAGTCTACATAGAAAGTAAATATATAAGATAAGGGAAGATATATTTGGAAACATATAAAAAATAACCTGTGCTTTATTTTGGTCAGATGAAAAAACAAGACATTAATGGAGGTAGAGAACCATGTATAACAGCTTGCCCATTTGAAAAAAAAAACAACCCAAAGAGATTTGACACATTTTAATAGTAAAGTAATGGATGCACACGAAATATATTTTGCCAACAACTATTTCATCTTTCAACAACACGAAACAGTTTAGGTCAAACTAAGAATTTGCTAGTCCAAAAACCGCGTGATATTCACACAGATCATGTGCATCGGTAACCAAAACACATGTGAAATGATGTGAAAACTTAGTGAATGGTTAAGAATTATAAACTGAACAGCTCTATTATAACTATAGAAAATAATCAGTCAATTCACTCAAAGAAGTAATCGCAAAACCGAGAAATTGTTAGGCAGATTCCGAATGAAACTTGTCATTTGTAAATTACACAATTCCGGATGAAATTCCACCACCACATTCGCTCATAGAAAGCTAACATACTGACTGATGTCACAAAATGTGTCTTGCCTGACACCATCAATGTCGTTAAGAAAGAAAGCAAAATTTTAAGATAGTATTTACTACTGATTGACATAATTAGGTAGAAACCACTAAAGCCACCAGTAGTACTTACCAACGATTAAGGTGACACAAACACTGAGCAGCTGTTTCGCATGCATATAGGACCTAACTGATTACAGGTGTACCTAGACTGATTCAGTTCAGACAGCTAATTTAGTAAGCACTACTGGCTAACAACTCGTATCAATAAAAGTATAAAAATACTGATAGAATTATCTGAGTTTCAACTATCCTGTAAAGTGTAGTTTTATTACTTGAAATCTATATATGTCGAAAATCGGAGACTGGACACATCCCACGTGACATGTCTAAATGACGTTCACCAGCCGCAAGTTGTTTTTCATCTCTGTAAAAGATAAGCTCCCCCGCCTGGCCGCCTACATGTGCATCTATCAGTTCACCTGCTCTTGTCGAGCAAGGTACATTGGCCGTAGCCAGAGGACGCTTTCCACACGGATACGAGAACATATTCCAGAATGGTTTTACAAGGGAGAAAGGAAGAGTGTGTGAAGCTGCATTCTAGAACACCTAATCGACTCCTGTCACTCTGCCAACCCTGACCATGATTTTAAGATCATCTACTGAATCTATGCTAACTTGCCACCGTTTCTTCGTTACAGACTTCTAAAGACAGTGGAGGCCTTGGCAATTCATGACTTGAAGCCATACCTTAGTGTACAAAAGAAGTATGTACACTCCCTACTTCTGTCTCGGCCGTAGAGAGATAGACATTTATTTATTTTATGTAATTTTTTACTGTTATTCTATGTACCTTTCCCTTATTACTACGATTATTATTATTACTATTACTATTCTCACTCTGAATTGTTTCCGCTTGTCCCACTTGTCATTCTAAATCCAAAATCATTATTTTTACAATGTTGAATTCTATCTTAACAAATTTCACACCATGTTATGTAACATTTTATATTCGCCTACTAATCTCATAATTATGCACTCCTTTCCAACATCTATACACCTTATGTATTATTCTACATATGACATTAATTGTTCTGCTACTTGACATTTAACTATGATTATAATCACAAATATTTGAATTGCATTTCATACTATTATTATTTTATGTTTATATATATATATATATAATATATATTATATATATATTCGATTTTACAGCTTGATAATAAATTCGTCGAAAAGTCTCTTCGCTGAATGTTGTGTCCTTAATGCTACAATGGGAATTATTAAATACCTTAGTCTACCAGTGATCAAGACGCTTCTACTGTCTACAGCTTTCAAAGTTCTCAATATTCTCATTTCTCTTACAACTGTTTTTTTTTATTTCAATATCAATTTTGCTTTTATATACTTTGTTCCCAGTTATTAAGAAAGGCAAAACTTGAAACTGTGAAATACCTTTGCACAAAGTTTCATTTCAGTTTTTATCTGCCTGTTAGACAAGTGATTAAGAAATCAATAGGTAACAGATGAGAATAAATTAGTTATTAAAAGACCTTCTTTATGAAAACATCACTTTGGTGTTCAGTAAGTGATGAATAAATGTGCATACTGTACATTAAGTTTGTCATGCATACTGTACATGTCACATATTTTTCCGAAACTTGAAATTTCTTATCACAACAATGTTTTTCGTAGAAAACGGTCAACTGCTGAAGGCGTCACTAGACATGATGACGAAATATTCACTATATAATACCAAATAAGGGTGGACATCAAAACAATTTACATTTACATACAGAGTTAGAAGTCTTTTTTATTATTTGAAGGCATTTGCACTTTCCAGACTGACCTTGACTTTACTGACAATTTAATACTTATGTTCCAGAAACCTAGCAACTATCTAAGTGAACCTTACTTTCCAAATAACAACTTGTATTCGTGAGACGATGACAAGCTTTACAGTGAAAACATACGTAGTTTTAAAATGTTGAGACAGCATAACTTATTACAGTAAGCATTCTACACGTAGTCTCCAAATATTTTACCAGTAATTAAAAGCAAAATCTTAATATATATGAATGCATGAGTACGAGATAAAAATGATGACAAAGAAAGAACAGACTGGTCAACCTTAAAAACAATTAAGCGTATAGATATCTTACTGTTAGCAAACGGATTTGATCATTTTGATTCTGCGGCATTTTAGAACGGGCTTTTAGGAAAAAAGATGGATGGACATATGCACCATTTTCTATAGGCGACTGTGATGCACCCGTTGCACTGAACTCCAGATTACTAACTGAATTTATTGTTTCAGCAGAATGGCGTAGAGCCGATGATATCAGAGCGCAGGCGTCTATAAGAATTACAGTAATAACAATAAATAATGATGAAAATGATGACAGTAATAATGCTAATAGTTAGTAACTATTAGCGAAGTGTACTATAGGTAGCTGTTAGATTAGTTGTAAATCTCATCATTACGGCAGGCTAACATATGAATAAGACGCCAGAAGACTCAGATAAAATGCGGGTTTAATTAGCCTGTTTTAAATCAAGATACACATGAAAAGCCGTTGCCATAATTGGCATACGATGGGAATGAGGAGAATTACTTACTATATAGTGCCTGTAGTACAAGTTGTCCATCATACGAAATGAAAACAATACGGTAGATGGAATTATAATGATGCCTTTACCCCCAAAAGTTTGAAATTCCCACAATTACTTCTTTGTCGAGCATAGTAAAAGTTAGATTCTGAGCATCTTTTCAGTAGCCAAAATACTGGGATACATCTCTCTCCATATCTTATGATCTCAATTATTTTAAAATATAACCGATGTAAAATAAAGCCTGATATTCTCTTAGGGATTCATGTACTAAGCTATAAGCCATACCTTATTAACTGGAAGTCAAAAGAATTAACTGATTAAAATATACATAGTGCATAATTTTGTTTAAGATTACATTTGGCGTTAACTTTCTGTTCAATTCTGTGCATTTAACATATATATATCTGGACTTCATACATGTAAATAATTCATATTTGAGAATTTTGTCTTTTGAGGTTTTCAAATAACAATTCCTGTTGATGCACAAATAAAGAGCTACTGAGTTGTATTTACTTCAGAGTTATAAGTCGTTTTGAGATTACTTACAACTCAGCTACCCAATAACAGGCTGTAAAGCGCACTTATTGCGCGTAACCTGGTTATACTAACCGGTGGTCTAGGCTGATGTAGGTTGGATGGAAACCTAAACTAGAACACAATGGTTGGAAGCCGAGTGCTTAAGCCGATGGTCCACATCTCTACAGTTGTGAGGATAACTTAAGAGGCTTCCACAAAACATTGACACACAAAAGCCAGATAAAACTATTGGTCATTTACTTGAAAAAATACCAGAATTTTGATAAAACGAAATAGTTAAAATGAGAAAATCTTTGATTAACGTACACATGGTATTTTAAAGATTGTCAATCAACTTTTAACTTACCATCGTATTCTAGTGTATTTTCCATAATAAGTTGATCACGTGACAACATATTCCACCTTAGCAAATCGGTTACTTGTCGTACACTGAACTCTTCAAATATGTTGCTCATTATCTGCTGTAGTAAAAGTAAGTGGCTAACTGATGGCTGTGGACCAGTTAGCCACCAACCAGGACGTCTGCGGTAGTTCGGTCTACGAGAATATAGATTTTCAGTGTTCTGTCCTGCAGCAAAACGAACGGACAGTCGAGTGACTTCAATCTCATCTTCATAAAACAAATTGCCATTAACAACATATTTTTGATTCATTACAGCGCTGAATCCACATTTACATCCTCGTGTAAAGTGAAATCCAGATCCACCAACAAGATCGTGACCAAAGGCTGAAGTGCTTGTTCTTGCTGACCTGCTGCACGGTGATGACACGGTTGTTGAATTGGACAAATACAATCCTATCTCAGAACCAAGTATAGATGAAGTGCATTCACAAATGTTACAAGAATCAAAATTATGATCTTTAAATAAATTCAGCATAGAGTCCGATAGGATTAAGTTCACTAAAAGTCCACTTGTCTCACGTAGACTGGCTAACCATTCTGCAAACTCCTCTTTGAAATTACCATTCTGATTCATAGAATCTGCTGATTTCACAAATCCTACAACAGGATACGTATTTATAGATTCATTTAACTGTTGAGGTGAACAAGATTTATTATCTATACTTGTAGCATTTCGATGTAATGAAGCAGGAGGTAACTGATTGGGAGACACTAACCACGATTTCGATGATACAGAAGGGTTGCTAGTAGTATTGATAATTAGTGCATTATTTGTATTATGTGAATCTGAGCATTCAGATGTGACAGCCTTTTGACTTGATACACGATGGTCATATGACCATTTCATTTGAGGTAGAGATTTTGCAAACGATGAAATTTCTTCATGAGGAATCTGATAATTACTAGTCATACCAAGATAAGAGGCATATGGATAGAGGAATGACCAATCCTGAAAAGGATGAAAACAACATGAGGCATGCATAAGTAGATGTTTTACCATAGTAAGTAAGTGAGAGAGACAATTTCATTAGAGACGATGCAAGATTGAATCGCAGTTGAAAAAATAAAACAATAAAAAATCTTCATTAACAAAATAAATGTCACATAGGCCACTACTCCTTCTGAGTCCGACATAAAATTCAGCGCACAGTTTGAGGTAATACAGAAACCACACATCAGCTCAGCTGTTATACATAATGAACAATTGAATTAAGTCATTTGTTGCGTAGTTATCTAGCAAAAGTAGCAAGCACATAATGCTCCCGGAAAGTATTTACGAAGTACATGACGTGCAGTATTGGTGGATAAGTAATTGGCATCCAATAAAATCAGTAACCACTGCTTGTCATGCAGATCAAGCTGACCTAAACACTTAACAATCAACTTTCTGATTTAGAGCCAAGCTCACAGACTATGAAGCTGGATTGACCCAGCTTATACAACCGAATGGATTCGGTTAGTAGTTTGTATCGTGTTGCACTGTAGTTTTGCCTTCTTAGTACCATTCATAGTGTCAAGCAGACCAAATCTTGTGATCTGTACATGTTGGGCTTTAAGAGAAAACTGTACAACTTTCAAATAATGATGCAATTCATCAGCTAAAACTCAGATAGGTCGCAGTTTCAAAACATATTACACTTCGATCTACGACCCAACCAGTTGATATCCAAACATATCTTCACGTATCAAGAGTGGTGCATAAACTCGCACAGATATTTACCGGGTCACTGAGTTGCAGTATTGTTTTTCATTAATTAGCATCAGAGTACACGTGGTTACTAGGTTTCACTATCATAATCTAATCATTACCCCAATAATGCTCTAAGACATTACACTAAGCAGAAATCTAGTAAACACAGTGAAGATTCCCACTAGAAATAACAGGTTAAATAACTAAATAAAACCAAACCAAACTCACTTGAGATTCTGTACTGACACAACTGAGATGTTGTATGCAAGGTTGTTTTGCCAAATGCCATAATCCTTGATTTTGAAGGATTTGTGGTGAGTTGGCCGGCTGATATGCTAAAGAATTCGGATGACATGGTATGTCGGATGCTACAGAGGAGGATGGATCCAGTATAGTTTGGACAGATGGAGAACCAGGTCCTGGAGTGCTTACTGAATTTGTAGAGGTATTCACACGATTGGTAACTACCGAAATACCATCCACTGGACTAGGCTGAGGGGCATCATGAGATGGTGGTGTAGGCAGCATCAAGGCCAACTCTGCTGGTCCGATGTGACCAGAACCAGTGCTACTGGCAAGACTGACGCCTCTCTAAAACAAAATATTAACATGATGAGAAGTGACAAAAATACAAATGTTGTGAATGGGAATTTGTGTCTAAGGTGCGTGGTATCTAGAATTTAAAGGAATTCGGATTGCATGAATGGGGTCAATTCACACTTCCTCGTCCATTGTCTAAATAACATGATACAACTAAAAAGTAATAAGGTTTTTAGTTACAATGTCTTGCTGACATCATTTAAAATCATTCACAATGCACTAACAACTTGTCGTTTTCAGAATTCTTGAAATGTATTATATTATTCACATAACTATTCCCTCCGTCGTATTAGTTTCGCAGTTGTAGCATCACACTTCATTTACTTTTCAAAATGCCACCTTTTAAACTGATGCACTTCTGTGCAAAGTTCTTTGTTGGCCCATTATTTGTTAAATTCTTCCTTTTTGTTTATCTTAGATAGGATTTTTGTATAACTCAGGTTAACATAAAAATGAAATAGAATGATAAATACATTGGGAAAAACTAGTTAAAGCGACGTCGTGACCAATTCTAAACCGTTGCAATATTTTTTTCATTTCTCCGCGTTCCGAGTGGAACATGACCTTCAGGTTTTGAAGTTTCAGTACCGATGATGTCTTTTTTCGTGCCAAAACTTCCCCCATGCGAGGTTTAAAAGTGCGTCAGTCTGGAATCCAGACCAGACCACATGAGTACTAGGCCAGCAACCTACCTGTGAACCACCGACGCATTGCTTTTCAATATGAATAGTAATTTTTTATTTTTTTATTTTTGATTAAAGCTTGATGCCACACCGTATTTTCAGCACAAGTATGGAATTTTCAGCATGGATATCGGTAGCCCAAATTTTGCAGGCCGACCATAGATATCGGGTGTGCGTCGGCAGGGGACCGAACCCAGGACCATGTGCACGGTCGGCGAGAGACCTAACCACTGTACCACCGACGCACATGATCATGATAGACAACAGATAAGGTGCTGATACTAAAAAGCCAAGCTGTGACTGAAATGGTTAAATGTGTAAAAACCTTGGCGTTGATCATATTCGATTTTAACACAACAAAAGTCAATTTGAACTATGCATCAAACGCAAAGCACAGTTAAAAAATGAAAAAGGCATTTTGGCTGGATAGTTAGAAGAAACTACTAAAAATTCATTGGCTATGATCAGTCAGAATCATTCCCATTTTTTAACAAACACATCAAATTTACACTTTTTGAATAGCAGTGAATTATCTTAAATAGTGAGCAATAGTGACCACTGTCTACATTTTCTGACGGCATGCAAGGTCTAGCAAAAGAGTACTTCTGAACAAATGAATTAGCAGCCTACTGTCTCTTGTATCTGCCAGAAAATTTCCTAAGCAAGGATAACGATTTTTATTCATTCCTTGAGTTCCCTATGTGACATACTGCTCCAGCAGCAGTTTTTCCTCAGGAGGTGGGGTTTCCAGCCTCCCACTAAACCTCTTTTCTGGGATTACTACCGGCTAGTCAGGGTTTCGGAGTAAGTTGGTCGAAAATCGAACGTGGACTAACTGCGTGGTCGGCGACCATCATACCCTTCAACCAACGACATACAAACATAGGGACTTATATTTCACTACACTCAGGAAATGGAGATTTAATCTAACCTGACAACATTAATTCAAATCAAGCCCGTTCAGAAGTCTACCGAATAACGGTAAGCTCAAAGAATGTTTCAGCCAATTTTTTGGTCTTAAAAAAAACTTTTGCTGTAACGAGTTTCGACTTTTCCAAAATATTTTAGATGTTTCTCCCTGTGCATGGAAAGTTAAATAATAAAAAGTGGGCTTTTAAATAAGTCTACTTACTTTTATCTGAAAGAAAATAAACTACCTTGCATAGTTTTGAAATGCTGATTAATCTCTTCCTCAATGTTCATCAATACGATTTTTCAGCAAGATACTTAGCAAAATTTAATGCTGGATGATTTTTGTTCGAAATCAATCATCCCCAGCAGATTTTTCATGTACCAGGCTAAGGGCTACACTTATAGTGTGACAGCCGATGATACCACTTAGTTAACCAAACTGAATTGAGATGGGACTAGAAGCTGAGACCCGTTGGCTGAGAACTGAGTGTTTAAGCCAATGAGCTACACCTCCACGCTGAGTTAATTACAGACGACAGAAGACAAAAGCTTTTTTCTAAACTCAATGTGATTATCAAGCTTATTATTCCGAACACCAGAGGACATAAACTTGAAGAACATATGTCAAGGGAATGTATCAACCTTGTCCGCAGATATTTGTCTGTACAAATATCCTTTTAATCAGAAAAACTTTAAAAATTTCAGAATAGCGCTTTATTATAATAAGTGTTAAACGTTGGGAAATATAAATGTCAACTTATCATGAAGCGAAAGAAAATTAGAGAGCTGTGAATAACATGCAGCAAAAAACTTACATGAGCAATCAGTCCCACATTACGATTAAAAGTCCCAGTCGAATTCACCACGGAACCATTTAATGAATGCAACAGTGCCGAATGAGTGTTCATTTCTAGTGCTGTACAACTGGGATCATCCGTCAAACCACTGTATTCCGATACTCCAACCTTTACATCTGGAGAATCTGAGAATAATAAAAACAACAAATTAGGATACCGCAATTACAAACAAGATAATATTAGAGCAGTAAAATAACTTACACGGATTGCCAGAGGTGAAATTCACATTCGAAACGTCGGTTGTCATGATTGATGCATTGTCGTTTAGATAGCATTCATTGTAATCCGTACGAGATACAGCAGGACGAAGGCGTTTGTTTCGATGTAAGCTAGAAACAATTTTTAGGAAATGGGATCATATTTTATTCTGAAAATAATCACATATAAATACACTCAGAATTCAAACGTGTGATATAACCTACGGAAATATAAAAGTAAACTATAGTGTCCGACTAGTAAGAGGAATTTCTGAAATCACACAGGCCGCATTTGTATTCATCTATGGCATGATGCTTCTTGTTCCTCAGGACAACCGCCAATGAATACAAATGCATTAAATTGTGTCAGTTTTAGCAACCATGCTTTGTAACAACAGAATACGAAAGTCGATAAAAGTAGGAAACCATCTTTTAAAAAACTTAAAAGAGCAATGACAGGAAATCTAGCTATGCTTATCATCCAATAATAAGTCCCACCTAAACACTGCACAGCTAACATCGAGAAAAAGGCAAACTGAAAAGAGAACCATTCTAATCAAGGTACAACACTTCATGCACTATAATCACAATAGTCTTAAGGTAGAAAAACTGCATGAAGTTAGCATCAAAAAGCTCAATGAGAAAGTAACTTTGTGTACGCTAGCTAAAGAATACGTGGTGAGGCAGGGGAAAAAAGACAAATTTAAAAAAAGGGAAAATTTGAATTCCGAGATACAATTTCTGGAAAACTACAGGCACATTGCGTGATTTTCCCTTCGATAAACAAATGTATCAAAATCGATGTGGAATGAAGGGTACACACAAGTTTTACGAGTTGATCACGGACTGATATCAGTTAGAGAACCATTGAAAACCAGGGAGTACTGGACAGCTGCTGTTCCATCCTAGTTTGGGAATCATCGGCAGTACGCACCCACTGGGATTCGAACCCGGGACCTTCCGGTTACAAGGCAAGCTCGTATACCATTCAGCCACTGGGACCCGATTCAATGGCTCATGAATTCTAACTTCTACCAATTCGTGATTTTAGCGCGACCCCAACTATTGTCGTTGGTGGAAATCCATCCACACGTGACTTCTAATTGGACCTCACTGGTCACGACTTCTCACTAGAACTGCAGGAACTCCAACCTTCAAGTCACTAGCGCATCAGAATAATTTTCTATAGTTTGGTTTGTAAGGACTAGTTATGTTTTACGAGTTGATCACGGACTGATATCAGTTACAAACCAAACTATAGAAAATTATTCTGATGCTCGCTAGTGACTTGAAGGTTGGAGTTCCTGCATTCTAGTGGAAGTCGTGACCAGTGAGGTCCAATTAGAAGTCACGTGTGGATGGATTTCCACCAACGACAATAGTTGGGGTCGCGCTAAAATCACGAATTGGTAGAAGTTAGAATTCATGAGCCATTGAATCGGGTCCCAGTGGCTGAATGGTATACGAGCTTGCCTTGTAATCGGAAGGTCCCGGGTTCGAATCCCAGTGGGTGCGTACTGCCGATGATTCCCAAACTAGGATGGAACAGCAGCTGTCCAGTACTCCCTGGTTTTCAATGGTTCTCTAACTGATATCAGTCCGTGATCAACTCGTAAAACATAACTAATCCTTACAAACCAAACTATAGAAAAAACACACAAGTTTAACATGGCACCAAAAATAGCCAACACAAGACCTATTTGTCTCAGTTTATAGGATTCCAAGTTTCAGGTAACCTGAAATGGATTTATCAACTTCTTAATAGTGCGAAAACAAATACTTTTTAACATCGCACCAATAAACCATCAAGTAAAAGTACACTTCTAAGAGAGATACAGATTATCGTCTCGTAAACCGACAACATTATTCACATGCGTTAACTGTAATCCAATGTGATCCTGATAACAACCGATTATGGTCATTTTCAGAACTAGTGTATTATAATTCAGAATCAAAATTTTCTCTTTCTTAGTTTGCCTTTTTTTCATCTAACTATACATTTCTTTTACCGGCGTAAAAAAGAAATCACTTCCGTATTGATTAAGATTTCTCAGCTTGTCTGTCTCAAGACCGTTATGATTACAGTGTATACTTAATGTTATCGCTTGGTCAGAGTAAATCTCTTTTTCAATTCACAAATTATATCTTTCTCAATGTTAACTGTGCAGTGTTGGAACAGAAGCTGTTATTAACTGATGTGTAATTAGCTTCCTGGTCAACAATTTTTTATCATTTCAATTCACAAGAAAACACTGTCAAGAGACTGAATAATTTGCAGTACCATTATCTAAAATCGTAGTGTAACCAGCTTTAGGATTAGCAATGTGGGAAAGTCCAAGTTTAGTTTTAAGTACTTAATGTACGTTAAGAAAAACAACTGACTTAGAAGTCACTGGACGATGAGAGCTACACTCAACTTGAAGTCAAGTCGTAAACAGTGAACCATATCTTCAAGTTAGATAATAGGAGTTAACGGCTTCGAACCGAAACTCATTGGAGCTGGGGTGAAAGTGGCTAATAAAGAATGACGATGAGAAACCACCGCAAGCAGTAGGAAGTAAAAAAGCATGAGAGAGGAAGTTTTAGGAATACTGGGGAGTAATTTATTTGGACCCAGTGAAAAATGTCTAAAATAACAAGTCAATGAAATTGTTGTGGAGGCAGATGGGTTAATGGTATACTCATGTAGAACGTGAATAGGATGAAATCCTTGTACTACAATGGAAAAGCATTTAAATCGCCACCCTCCAATACTAATCCCAATTGACCACTGGTGTTGACTGAAACTAAAGCTGAGAAAAATCTACGAGATAGAAGCACAAGTACAGTCTTCATAATTATGAGAACGAAGATCTGTGAGAGCAATTTGATTGTAGATTGCTGACGAGCACTTTATAATATCAAGAATTTCTCACTCGAATAATCATAACCTTACTGACTGTTGGAAGTAAGAATATGATTTAGCTAGTTTCAGGAGCTTGCCGACTAGCATGTTAACATCCTTTGAGTTATATAAAACCTGGTTCTACTCCTAAAAGTAAGATTTCAAGTCTTCTACTTCTTCAAGATTGATCCCAAGAGTGAAGGAACCATCATAAAATAGAATACAACAACTTCAACAGCACCACCTACCATTCCTCAGATATTGCATTGTTGTCTTTGCAAAATGTATTCTCATCAACTAAGCTGTAATTTGGAGATGACTGTTCAAAAGTAGGTTGCGCAGAAACACCATCAGCATGAGCATATTGTTCTCTTTCAATCTGATCTGGAATATTGAGGTATAAAGTCGGACGCTTGATATCAGCGAAAGGCTCCTTATGCAGTTCTTGTGCTGCATAGCCAGCTAACCAAGTATTAAACAAATTACTTTTTGCTACAGACATGGAAGCAATCGGGATGCGTCGTGTGGACATTTTAGCGTACTGTGTTTGGGAATCCAAGGAAACAGATGAGTCAACAGCGACTAATCCATTAGGTACCTGCAAAACAACGAATAATTGTGATTATAACAACACAGTATACGGCAAAACTGAAGCAAATGTTGAAAGTAACATGATCTATGAAAAAGTTTGTTCTTATGATAGAAAATACTAATGATACTTGAAAGATGCTGAGTCACACTTAAAAACAAATTTTGTAACTACCTTAATAACTGAAGACGAGACAGAATTACTTTCAGGTTTTGGGAGAAGAGATGGGAGCTGTGGTGCTGTCGGTAGGTGAACAGACGTCGGTGTAGATAGAGATGGATTCTGATCACACGCGAAATCGCCATTCAATTCATTCAGCATAGCACTTGAATTAAGATTAGATGTCTGATTTGGGGCAGGTTGTTGGGGACTTAGGGTCGGCATAGATGGGTCATGGGTCGCAGATAGGTTAGTTGTAACCACAGGTAGCGGAGTTTTCGGACGATCACAGAAAGACATGTAAGAATGGACTGATGCTTTCAGGAATTTTCGAAGGTAAGGATCTTGTTGATGAAAGGAACTCCAGGCAGTGGTTCGACGGAGTCTTGAGAACCTAAAAGTTAACCCAAAGTATTAGATATACAAGAATAATACAATAATAATAAAACAATCTTACGAAACATGCTACGCGTACTCACAGTATACATCAAAAGAATCCTAATCCATCATGCAGACAGAAATTA
This sequence comes from Trichobilharzia szidati, assembly GCA_944472155.2. Taxonomy (NCBI): domain Eukaryota; kingdom Metazoa; phylum Platyhelminthes; class Trematoda; order Strigeidida; family Schistosomatidae; genus Trichobilharzia; species Trichobilharzia szidati. The sequence continues at coordinate 94,855,137 of OX235272.1, forward strand.
ACATTCCGAAATTCGGAATAACTACGTACCAATCTAAGTTGTCGTAGTTAATTATTCGTCTGAAAATAAAAGAGTATCAAAATTCTTGAAATCTCTTTACGTGTAACTATTGATTATCTTACCACCTTCACGTTTCTCAATTCCAAAGAATTACGCTAATTTAAGAATATACCCAGTTAACTAGCTCGCTAGTTTTCCAGCCGGTCCCAAGCCCGGGTTAAGAGAAAGGGTTGAGCGTGGGGCTAGCAACCCTACACCACTTAATCTTTCATACCACTAGAGAAGCTTCAACACACAGAAAATAATTTCAAAATACAAAAACTTCGAATAAAAATCTTATTCTTCGCTCGAATCGGAGAGGCGAAATGACACAAAAGGCTGGTGAAAGCCAGCCTTCGGGAAGCAAGTCAGCTAACCAATGTGTCTTCGCTCAGTAAAACCAAGAATAGGAATAGGGACGTGGAATGCCCGTACAATGTACGAGGCTAGGCAGGGTTGGGAAGGCTGCCCAGGTAGCCAAAGAAATGCGAAGATATGGCGTAGAAGTGATGGGTATCTGCGAGAACAGATGAAATGGATGTGGATTATCAAAATTGTCAACTGGAAAGTCAGTAATCTACTCTGGTCTGATCTCCCAGACGACGACCACGAACACACTGAGGCAGTGAGTGAATGGCTATCATGATGTCATCAGTGGCAGCCAAAGCCCTAATGTAGTGGGAACCAATCCCCTCATCCAGCATCATGACAGCAAGATTCAACTCAAAAGGAAGGAATGGAGGAAGTGAGGTCACAATTATCCAATGCTTAGCACGGGACTACAGCTAACGCGGAACAAGAGAAGGAAGATTTTTACAGACAACTACAACCAGTAATGGACAACACTCCAAATGGAAACATCAAAATAATTATGGGAGATAAGATAGCCAGATGAACTGGTGGCAGATACTACAGGAACAGAACTCATCATGGGTCGAGAAGCTCTCACTCGGAGAAATGAATGAGAACGGAGAATTATTATCAGACCTCTGCACCTCCAATGATTTGGTGGTCGGAGGCAGCGTCTACAAGTACAAGGATATACACAGGGCTAGCGACATGAATTTCGTCTGACGGACACACCTCAAACCAGATAGATTTCATCTCAATGTCGCTCAAGGAATCTTCAAGGTGGAGCCAAAATCCTTTAGAACAACTGGAGAAAGGCCACTGTTATTCAAGTTCAACACTCAGAAACTGAAGGAGAAGACTAAAAGGGATACTACCTTCACCACAGATCAGATCTCAGCAAAGTCGGATACACTTCATGGCACCACTGAGGAACTGACTCCCTCAAGGCAGGTGAGGCAGGCAAGGAGACGTGTACAACTGTTCTAGGAAGAAGGAAAAGACAAGACAAGGAATGGTGAACCGGATTATGTGTCAGACTGAGCGTTGGAAGTGAGAAGACAGCAATACACTGCACTGACAGATAAGAAGACTCCAGAAGATCTGAATTTCGTAAATGATATGTTTAATGGCACACAAACACGAAGACTTGCAAGCGAAAACCAATAAACTGACTGAAGAGGCAATGAAAACAGGACTGCAGGTGAACATAGAGAAAAGGAAAACGGATGCAGATAACCGATCAACAGCAACAACAACCAGCACCAATCACTATCAACGGGAGAGATTTAACAGAGGTTGCCTCCTTCACTTATCTGGCTAGGAAGCATGGTTTCAACCACAGGAAGAACGGACGAAGATGTTGAAGCCGGGCAGAATCGGAAAGACAAGATACGCCTTCATCAACCTCAAACCAGTTTGGAAATCTTCCGCGTTCAGCATGAGCAACAAGATTCGCATTTTCAACACCAATGTCCAGTCAGTTCTAAACGGGTCAGAAACTTGCACTGCGTGTGACGAAAAGGATTTCCAACAGGCCACTGCAGACTTTCATCAACAGCTGCCACCTTCGCTGATTCCATACTGAAGATCAAATGGCTGGCCAGAAAGAATAAGCAACAGGAAACTATGGGAACAAACCAACCAAGAGCTGATCGCTCAGCAAATATGTAGGCGAAAGTGGAGATGGATCATGCATATATTGAGGAGGCCACCGAACTACATCGCACGCCAGAACCTCGAGTGGAATCTAAATGGGAAGCGACGAATGGGTCGTCAGTGCGAGAGTGATATGGAGGGGATCGAGTGGTGCGGAGGAGATGAGAGAGCTTGGGCAATCTTGGACCCAGCTGAAGAGCACGGCAGAAAACAGAACAAAGTGGAGACGTGTTGTTGAAGCCCTATTTTCAACTCGGAACGCAAGGGAATAATAAATAAGAAGAATATGCACAATGGTTGTTGAGCAAATCTTAAGTAAACAGGAACTCGCAATTAAACTTGTTTACAAAAACACTACTCTTTACATACTGCAGGAATTATAATAATAGTTTGGTATAAGAATAACTACCTGTTACAAGAACATTGCAAGACTGTACAAGGATCTTGTAGGGACAACGAGTTCATTTCTGGCTGTAAGGAAACAGAAACCCCATCAGTATTTCCACTTATATCATCTTTATCAGAAGTATGTAATCGTTTGGGTTGCCATTCTTTTATCGAAATAACAGAATGATTCCCTTGAGATGCACGTTGAAGAGTTCTTCCAGCCAAATAGATGTGACGAATATCTACTAAAAAGTCAGACTGTATTGGACTGCTGGAAACAACTGTCTTCAGCCATGCTAAATCACGTATACGATTATTTCGCAACGATGTACGCTTCTTTCGCTTGCTTGTTCGCCAAAAAGAGGATGTTTTCAACTTGCTGAGGATATGAGTGTCATGCATAAAACTGCTTTTGCTTGACGTGAAGGGGGCTGAAACAGAAGTCTGCAAGGATTGACCGGGAACTTCTGAATAATGAGTAGCAACCTCATTTTCAGATGTTGCACTATTATCTTGTTGTCCAGATGAATCATTTTCGGCAGTTACAAGAACGAAACACATAGGGTATCTCATACGAAAACCATCTAAAAAAATATGAAAATTTATTAGAAAAATAAAAAATAATTCTCGCCGTAAATATGACGTTCAAAGATAACTAGAATATTACAATTAAACTGAAAAAAACCAGCTCATAAGTACGAGTCACACACCAAATCAGCCATGAAACTCGAACGGGATTAAAACGTAAATAACTTATTTAGGTCACTTGCGTAAGTTTTTCTCGTCATTAGTATATACAATTTCTCAAAAAGTTGCATATTGAAAGCAGATTGACAAGATTTTGTCCAATAAAGCATTAAGTTTGTGAAAAATTCGCAAAAATATCCAATGTATCGTGAATGGGCTTTTTATCAGTTATTCATATTCATTAGGCTCTATTTATTCTGTGTGTAAAAACTGTATGATGAAGAGTAATTTAAGCAAATAATTTCTCTTTGGAAGCACTCAGCTACTGAAGAAGCAGCTGATTACGCCAACCCATAACCAAATGCCGAATATATTCTCACCACCAAAAAAACCAAATTCAGACGACGTTAGAATCGTACCACCTGTTGGTGCTTGATTTGTAGAATCACCATGTAAATGGATATACTCGTGAAGTTAATTCCTTTTCTAGCTTACTGCCACAAAATATTAAGTTAACCTACCTAAAAAGCTAGAACTTCACGTTATTTATAACAGAAAATCCTTTGCCCCTAATAACTTGAGCGCTACTCGTTAATGCAGTTACTTAGTATCATCAATACAGATAATTTGCTTCTACAAGAAGACCCGGCAACTGAATAAGTGGTTGCAAACTAGTACTTCTTATTCACGCATCTTAGATGAGTGTATATCATAAAATTACTAATTCTGACAAAAAAGAAAACTTCAGCACAACTCACCAACAATCACCTCAACAAATTTGGGTGGAACATCTGCACATCGTCGATTTGTTTCCTCCAATGGTCTTTTTTTATCACTACCGAATCTGTTTTGTTGACGTGAACTCTGACTTATAGGCGTCGCCATAGCAAAAAATGGTAGGCCAGTAACACAGCTTATGGTAGACTCATATTCGTGACTGGATCTAAGTGGATAGAAAGTTGACCAAGCTTCTGACTCAGCAGTCATATCGTCATCTTTTTTGTCACATGTTAACCCTGTCAGTCCAGCAGATATGCCATAAGGCGCCAAAATGACTATATTAAAAATCAGGAAAAACTGTTATTAATTTGAGTTCGGAAGAAACAGGTGTTAACTAAGGTAATCACTAACTTCAATTGTGATAAGAAGTTTAAGAACTTAACATACCTTGTACTATACACTAATTTAAAATAAAAAACGAAAATCTGTGTAACCGAGATAAATGTTTAAAGACGACATCGCAGTAAGCCGAAAACATGTGGTGTACGTCGTGCAGAGTTGCACCTAACAAACTTTAGTAGGTGGAGAAGCAATCAAAAGAGGAGAACAAATGCAGGATTATAGATGACTTGGATGACAATACTTAAATGCTTAGAAGACACCCATCATTATAGAATTATAGAGTGAGCTGCTACGCCATACACTACAAGCATCAGTAATAATATAGCTGAAGAATCAGAATTAAACTTGGAGTGTTAACACGCTGATTGAAAACGAGTGTGTAAACTGTTAATGCTCAATTGTGAATCCGCATCCTAAACGTTTCACTTAATATTATTGATTGATTGAGCTAAGTATTGACACAAACAATTAGGTGTAAAACCAACCTAATGGAATAAACAGTATCAAATGGACAAGAAATACGCGCAAACTTGTTATCGACAAGAGAGTCGGAGAACGAAATCCTATTCTCGGATGTCTTCATCAAGCGAACATGTATAAATTTGCAGAAAGTCAACTCACAGACATCAGATACCCAACTAAAACAGCAACGACCAATAGACACAAGGTTTGTGAAAAATTATTCCAGAGTTGTAAGATTAAGTGACCTGTTCTTCGGACCGAGTTCGAACAAAAACAACCATCCTGTGAAGGATAGGATTCATACTTTATGAGTGTTCTAAAAGTAGACGCCTAAAAAGCCTAGTTAAAAGATATCTATCATAGACTCAAACGACCAACATAAAATCATTCTGTGGAACGACAAGGAAAGCCATACTACTGTACATTTCCTAAATTACTGAGTATTGAAATCTTTGGAATAGGCGTCATTCATAAACCAAAACGGTTTTTTCACTCCATATTATATGAAATCAAAACACCTAACACGAAAATTAAACCATCACCAATAAAACAGGTCGCATCAACTGCGCAAAACACCAGCAGCCAAAAGACATGACATACATTCGTTCATATTAATAGACGTGGACGATCGTGGGCATCTATTCAGCTGGGAAGACGGGAAAATGTCAGACAGAGGAAACACAAAGAATATCAGAGAACTAGAAGCTTGATACTTAAATCAATTTGTAATTAATACACATCTTGATATACATCGAATTTGTCGCATCACCAAAAAGTCAACGGGAGAATCAGTATCAATGCAAGTGAATACAAACATACGAAAAATGTAACGGGAAACCAATTACAGTCAAGATCATCAGAGAAGCTGGGGAATTCCTCAAACTCACTTCACATCAAAGCTGTACAAAAAGACAATGGAAGCTTTCCAATTAAACTACCCAGCTTAGCCAACTCAACATCATATATATATATATATATATCCTGCTTTGGAGTCTATATTTTTAAACGCAGTACGCATAGTCTTACGATTTCGATTTCATATATGCCCACTGCCCTCATAAACTTGCATAAACTTACTAAATACACCTTGTTTTATACCCATGTATATTTGTGTATTAGTAAAAACCATTATTCTTCTAGATATTCTTGTTTATTCGAAATGTATCTACATACGCAAATATATTTATATACGATAGATATTACCCGTAGGTAATCATATCTCACCCTACTTCTTGTTTACGTTAACTCTCAGGAAATTTATGTGACGACAAAATTTGGTTTTAAGCCCTAATCATAGTCATGTTCTTAGTAGTTCAATTATCGCTTATTATTAAGACTCAAAAGTAATGTTTTAACAACCTAGTATCAAATATACGCCACCACATTTCTTAGTTAACCGTGAAATAAATTTTCAACACAGTAAACTGACACAAGTGAAATTTGTCACACTATAAAAAGGGCACACAAAGGCAGATAAAAGAATAAACGGAAATGTGTGGAAAAAGGAATAATTACATGACGAATAATGAGGAATTAGTGAAATTCAGATATAAGTGAATGCATCTGTGCCATAGGGACGCCAGACACTTGATCACAGTCAAGCATGAAACTGTAGCTCTTGTGAACAAGATGTGTGAAGTATTTACAGATAAATATTCTGCAGAAGAATACTTCACGCATATTAACTAATCCGCCTTTCATACTGCTAGTCATCAAAATTACTTTTGTTGGATTTTAATGTTATACTGATACAGTGCATCAATCATATGAACGCTGCATCTTAGAGATATTACGAACAAACTTTTCTAACCAAGTAATGCTTGACATAGCATGAAGTGTGTTGTTTGCCACTTGTAATAAGTAATCAAAACAAGATGGGATAGTTTCAGTGGGCATAAGCATTAATTTGATTCTCCCACAGACATGAGATATCACACATTTCGAGAAATACACTGTACATCTAGCTAATTTTTAACCTTTTCCTGGATTAAGAGAAACAAAAGCAACATGATATGAAAGTGCAGCCAAGAACTATTAATAAACGAACTGAAAATTATACAACAAAATCAGTGAAATTCCGGACAGAAGCATTCGTGCCTTATCCGAAATTTTCAGTCCAAAACACATGAAGCCAAAAATTGATTCACCAAAACTTTCCAGATACGTCATATGTCTCGCCTACCCTTAAGAATGCCACTAGGCAACAGTCCACAGGATGCGAATAAGGACTAGAGAGGCGATGAATCATTGTTTTCTTACTATTAAGAATAAGTGGCAGTCATTGCGAACTTAATTACCTTTTAAAAATAATAAGTGGTACGATAAACCATGACTGAAACGAAAAATACACTGCGAAAGACGTACCAGGCATAATTGTTTGGGTTGTTAAACATTTCTGGATATGCTCAGTAGTGACTCTTTGGACTGCAGTATGTTGACGGATGTCGAGGCTGGCACATACCGTACTCTCACCATGAAGAAAAAACGAAAAACTGACACTATACTGGGTACTGAAAACCATTAGGTACTCATAAGTGAATCTTACTAATCATCGCTGGTACCACATTTACGAGGCTGCAAAAACCATTTACCCAGACGAACGAATCCTTTGGTATACAAAGACCTAAGAAAATCAACATATGAAGTGCAGCACAAACCTTTCAACTACATTATGTAACGCCCGAAACAGGACAGTTCTCGTTTCGTACGATAAACCTTGACGCCAGTTCCCATGATCTTCTTTCCGAAGCTCGGGGAGAATACAGCTTTCGGCATTAGGGAATTCATCATTTCCGTACCAAAACACCCAAAGCTCTTTCGCAAATTTCGAAAACGCACATGGATCTGAGGAATCTGATGCTTCAGGTTTCGAACGCACCCAAGCAGAAAGAACACCAAACTTTTGACAAAGAGCATATGATTTTATTATGGGATCATTCAACGGGTCATTATATTCCTTTGGAGTATGAATAATGTACTTCCGGTACTGTATGCCGCTGAAATCAGTCTACGTGAAATGAAATCCAATTAGTTTACATGAAATAAGTATTTTAATTTCAATAAAAACTAACAACTTAGATACTTACCAGAGCAAAGATATTAGTGAAGCAGTGCTCTAGCGACGCATCACTAGGACTGATCAACTGGCTCATAATGGACATATTACAAAGAACTCATTTCATTGCTACATTACTAATTTTAACCAACCACCTAAACTAAACGCAATATTCCGCCATGCGGACAGGTACCGCACAACTTCCTGGGACACTCAAACAAGTAAGAAGCACAAGAAAAACCATAGAACGGTTCCACTTTAGTCATCAATATGTGAAATTAATGGCGTAACGGCAGGCAGTCCAACCAAAACCCCAGAAGTATTACGGTTATACAGTGTCCGAATTCACTGACTTCAATATCCAATATCTATGCGCGGCATATTCGTACCAAGACTGTAAAAATTTGTTAATCTCTTGGTGCCTGATTATAAATCATGGATGTTAACATTTTTATGAAGATCAGGTTGGTAATGATTTCATACAAGGAAGTTTTGTTGCAAGGCTCGGCAAAAGACTCATTCCCAAACAGTTTCAGACTAGTGCGAACCAAACCAGAGGACTGAGTGAGTTACTAGAGACAATGAAATATAAGTGAACAAAGCAATACTCAATGTTCAAAAAACAGGAGAGGAAAATGGGAAATATGATGAATAAGGGCTAACAGCTAAGAGTCTTTTATATCCCTTCAGATTAAAATATCTTTCCAAATAACGAGGTCACTCCATCAAATGCAAAACAATTGTGGACCTTTAACTGAAGCTGCCGAATAGGGAATCAGTGACCACTTGAAGAGGCCGGTAGTTCCGCATGGAACAATCAGAATGAAGGGATATTTGACCTCAATTAGAAGTCCCAAGGAAAATTTTTGGGGCCATTCCTCTCAATGAGTGACTGCTGCACAATCCTGCCCTGCTCCATTGTAAGGTAACTGAGGATATAATGGTAAGGTTTCTGTCCGTCTCACCACGATGATGCCTAAGTTCCTCCACTTAGGACGATGTTCTGTTCAAAGCTGGAGATAACATTACAGAATGGATCAAACAGTGACGCCATCTGTATGCTTCATGCAGCATTTGAGGCAGATCAAAAGTGGATATTCCGAACTACATGTACTCATTGTTCTTGGCTGCAAAGCTTTAGCTGCTTATTCTGAAAAATTAGTGCATATATCCAATTCTTCTCTTGAAGGCAGAACGGAACCACGGTTTGCAGTGGTATGAGACTGGCGACTGCATCAGAAGTATAACACTGTCTGTGGCAGTCGAGTGCTGTATACATGGCCTGAGGCTTGTTCGAGTCAAATGTCACTAGACTATTGGTGGCCTTTATCAGATTCGTCAATAGCCATTCAGATCATGATGGGGTGGAATAACCCCTTCAAAGTTGGATCGAATAAAAAGATACTTCAGCAGATTCATGTGGTTTACTTATATTCTGACGAGTTTAGGGGGATTGTGACAGCAAATGTCTTTGATTCATATAGCGAAATGTTATGCAGAGATAGTAAGATACTAAAACGTTTCATAGCGACTTTAATTTGCTAACCTCAGTCGTACTCCACTCCCACTAACTTTCTGTATTTTTTAACAATGACCATTCACTTCTCTGTTTGAATATTAATGAGTCACCCCACTATTCACAACTAATGCAGATGTCACGAGGTCATTAATTACAAAATACTGTCAGCAGCACTTTCAGAAAGTCAGCTTATACCATCCCAATGATAGCAGTTGAATCACTCAACAAAAAAGCTTCCAAACGTGTGGCTTCCCACGGAACCATAAACTGTACGGATTTTTATGACTGGCTTGTAGTTTCTCGTGAAAACTGGTCAAAAAGACTGTGTTACCTTCAGCACTTTTCTTGTGCACCCATTCCACAGAATTCCAGGTGTTATATTCTGGTTACTTCACTCCCACCGCTCCTTCCTCTGCCCATAAGAAAGCACTATTAATCATGTCGGATCAAAATGATTTTCCGTTCAGGTTAATATTTGTGGTTCAGAATGCATTCTCAAAAACTAGAAATATTAAACTCTTTCGAGCATTATGACTGATTTTGAGCTGAAGTAATCCGCTTGCTTCATGACATGACTCGCTCTAAGCAACTTAAGGCTTACTAAAGTAAAGGATACGGGCGGATGCAATTTTTATCCATGTTGACTTCTTAAGTTCTCAATTATGCATAACTGAAGTCGTTTCATCATCATTTATTTATTATTGAAGCGTAAATATCAGTTTTTATGACCCACATCAATCGTATCTATGAATAGCAATGCCTACACTGTCTAAAGAATTCTGAAATAGTTCTTTGTCCATCCCAACCAAAAACAATGATAGGAACTGTCATATGGCCATCTATTACAAGCATAGTCCTTCTTGACTCAGTGGTCGGGCTGCTTGTTGTACTGGAGAGATCAAAGAAGCTCGTTCACTCAGATGCATCTCAGCTATTTTGCTTTCGGTGTTCAATTTCTTAACCCTACTAAGAGGTTCAGATTGCGGACAAGTACGTTTTCAAGGAATATGAACCAGGCATCTGGGGTTTGTGGTGTGATTATATATATCTCTTTGCTCTCTGACGGCATCTAAATAAGTACATCCCTGAGTGGCCGTAAGGGTTGTCTTCTCTCTCCTCTAACTGGGACTTTAAGAGCAGCCTGGTCACCAGGGGGCCGGGCAAAAGCGTCAGCAAGTAGTATGACCAAAGCTCAGGTCTGGCAGGATAGATGGCTGTGCAACAATCGTGAGCGTTATTTATGGTTGAGGCCGACCAGAAACGTACGGTGTAACTAAATGATTTCCTAGAGTGCCAGTAAACCAAAATAAAATATTTTACTCTAGCCTGTTCAGAGACATATTTGAATGATTAATGCAATAGGAGACAACACAGCTGTTAAACCACAGTGACGTCTCCGGTGTTGTTTCAGGATCTGACTGACTTTGTCATATATCCATGATCCCTATCAAAGGAGGTAAATGAATCGTATAAGATGGACAAATTAATGAAGAATAAACCGATTTTCCTGTAGTCACATAGCCTTTAAATTGCTCACTTTTGATGCCCATAGTTTGGAACAAATATTAGGAATTGCAGATTGTAACGAAACAAAGAAAACATTTGATCGAATCAATTCAAAGGGAGCAATATGAACAATAGAGACATTGAGGTAACTGCAAAACTGTTCTTTCTAGGTAGCACATCGAGTAATTACATTACAAACTTTCACTTTTGTGGTTAACTTGCTCCCAACGACAAAGAAGCCATCATGTTTGGACTAACTGTCTTGCAGATAGGAGTTGACTGTATACACAGTTATCATCCTACATGTAGGCCGGCACTCAGCACCTTTCCGCCCTACATATTGCTGAGACCAAAAAGCCTCTTGAATTGCGATCTAATATAAATGCTTTCTCCGGTGAATCGCACTTCATGTCGTTAACCATTTACTTAGCAATAGTGTAAGCCACCAACGTATAAACAAGAGCTCGGTAGGCCACATTTCAAATAGTCTACAGATACCCAACGAAGATTTATGCCTGTAGGCTGAACTTAGAATGACGGACTTCTAATGACTTGCAACATTCAGACTGGATTCGTTTCATTTGAGGGTCGAAATCTCTGTTGTAATCTAATTGCTTGCTGTTCAGCAGAAGACTGGAGTATTACTATCAGGAGTATTATTGTAAATCATACTGATAATAATAATTTATATTTTGTAGAAGCGGGTAAGTTTACAAGAAACAGATGCCATTTTTACAGGCAAGATCAGTTATTTTACAAATTTTCAATCCTGAAGTTTCATAAATCAATACTTTTTCAAAAGTTTAAATTGTTCAACTATTGTACAAGAAATAAGAACAGGTTATTTTAAATGTTAAACTGTAAACCCTTTACTAAGGTCACCATCATAGTTAAGCAACAACCCAAACATCGTTCCGTTTCCTGCTGACAGTTATGACCAACCAAAGAATAGCGTATTTTTGCGTAAGTGCCATGCCGCCACGTGATTACAAGCCATTTTGTGGAAGGGAGGGAACTCCTGGGAAGCTGCAAAATGGTATAAAATACAATTATGGATAATGCATCACTGAAAGTACATTTACAAGATATACATTTGCAATGTTTAATGCTAACCACATTGGTCTAAGCATGGAAACCATGACGTTTCCTATGGAAATATAGCTTTGCTTTAACAATGGTGTTGTTGTGCTTTCCGTAATTTTATTTCTGGAACAGAAACCAGCCATTTTTACAGGCATGAACAAATGTACACTAATTAGAACTTATAGAATATATATGATTTGTTAATCTAGAAATAGATTGAATACTGGTAAATTTGAGAGAAATATTTAAAAAGAAATGTACAAATAAGGCAATAGGTAATTTTCGAGATATGCTTTCAACTGAATAATTCATGAGATATAGCATCAAATCAAAACTGTTATTGAAAAAAAATACGGTATGTCAATTTCACGCGGGAATTATAAACGATTACGTTAATTGTGGAAGTTAAGTAGCATTTTTGTACAGGTGCTGACGTGAAATATAAGAGATGCGGAATGAACAGTAATTGTAAGTAAATGATTCATAGAGTGTTTGAAAGTCCTTAAAACTTCAAATTCACCGGTGAGTACACCATAATTCCAGTTGTACATGAGACCAACTTTGAACTTGTCAGCAGATTTCATGATAGAGGTGGTTCCGTTATTCACCAGGTGGGCTAGCAATATTCCGAATTAGTTGAGGATAGCGGCACTGTTTCAGTGCCTTCGTTTAAGGCAGTACCTTTGAAAAGAGAAGAAGACACAAGGAAACCGACAGAGAGGTGCAGAAGTATATAATAGGTGTTAATTATTCAAAACATATATAAAAAACATGGGGTTCATCATTTTTTTGTTGTTTTTTTTCCATTGAAAAAATACTATTTCCCCCTGAGATTTTCCAGTGATGGAATTCTAGTCTTTCTTGCGAAAAGAAAAAAAGTTTAATTGAAAAAAGATGATAATTTTACCTACTTATATAGGTTGAATATGAGTTAAACACAAAAGTCAAAGTGCGTGAACTATGTAGAAGAAAAGCGAGGGCTTAATAATAACTACTTTTTTCCTGAAGTATACATTTAGGTGTCCTTCTGAAGTAGGGGACTCATACCATGTACTTGCATTCGAGGAGTTTGTTATTTAAACTTCAGCTTTAGGCAAATTTTCAACTTCTGTTGTCTTTTTTTAAATTTTATTCTCTTATTTTGCAGAAGCCATTCGAACTCAGGAGCCTTAGCAATAGAGTGCTGTCCCACAGATAAGGGCGGTTCTCATATGTCCCCACCATCATATCCGCTGACTAGCAATCACCACCCTCCCACCTTTTTTGTGCAAGGCCCTGGCAAAATGCTTCATTTTTTGTTATATATATCTTTTAATTTCTGTTATAATATGCCACAAACTTTTCTTTTTTTTAAAAATATTCATTTGTCAACTCATTCGAAGTCATGGTATGAGTGACTACTTTCAGAAGACCGTCATGTATGTTTCATCTGTTACAGCATTTTGGAGAGGAACAATAATAAAAGTATAAGGAAAATAGACTATCAGAGTCTACATTTTAGATATAAACAAATGGAATTTCGGAAAACAGTGCATAATCATGCAGCATTAAACATATAAGTAGTAGTAATTTATAATATTTTATTCCGAAAGATTTGACTGAACAACATTATAGTTATAGAACAGTAAGATAGGATTCATTACTATTTAGGACTCACCGTATAGTTGATTATTTAGACTACCAACATTCGGGCCTTAATTTGCGTATAGGCAGACAGTGCTAACATGTAGCATTAGGCAGTCTCCAGAGACATTTTAATACCAGTTGTCTTCAGTTGATTTGCATCTGGAACTTGAGACTGAACTCTTAGCATGCTGAAATACTCATAATACCATGTTATCAGTGATATATGCAAAAAAATTGTTTAAAATATTCGAATGAAGAAATAATTAAAATTTAAGGCTGATTGAGAATAGGTGACTGGGGTTGTGAAAACAATCATAGTGAAAGTAGAGTCAAACATAGAGATCACAGATTTCGGGAGCTAACAGTGAGGGTCAGAGGAGTGCCGTATTAGATCTCTGATTTTTAGTCTGTCACATACGCCTTCTAACCCGGTGTTGATAAAATATTTGTTCAGCAGAGATGAGAAGGTTTTTGGGGTAGGACTGTTTCTAATTTCAGTTGGAAGACGGTTCCAAATGCAGCGGTATCTGACAGTGAAAGAATTTGATCTGTACTTTGTATGACAGCGGGGCACTTCAAAAGATGAAGATTTATTTCTAAGGTTATATTTCTTAGGTGAACTAAAAGTAAAGTCATTGTGGGGGAAATATATAAGCCCTTTAGCGATCCTAAATGTAATTTTTAGGTTAAACTTCAGTCGTCTGACCCATAAGGGTTCCAAGTCAAATATGTTACATCTGTCGTAGTAGGAAATGCAAAGATTTTCACCTACTAGACGTTTGGTAAACGCCCTTTGTAGGCTTTCCAATTTGCACCTGTCTTTTACGGAAACACTGTCCATGACAGGAGGACAAAATTCAAGTAAGGGCCCTATGCATAACTTGTACAGCATAATTTTGGATTCACACGCTTTAAAGTTTCGGAATAAAAACCCAAAAAGCCTTTTAACCGTTGATACTTGTAATTTAACGTATTCCGTTAGGCTAAATTCTGGAGTGTATTTTAGACCCAAGTCTGTTGTAAGCGGCAGACGAGGAATATGATTGTTGTGTAGGGAGATGGAAGGTTGGGATGAAATACCTTTGGAGCATAGCACACCACATTTTTCAACGTTAAACTTCATTTTCCACGTGTTACACCACAATTGAACCCTATCAATATCATCCTGAATCCTATCAAATACACATGACACTTCATTTCTGAGTGAGTGGTATACTATTTTGATGTCATCAGCAAATAGGAAAGGTCTGCCATGTCTAATAACGTCGCAAATATCATTGAAATATAACAGGAATAACAGTGGACCTAGAACACTACCTTGTACGACTCCACTTGTTATCCGGACGGGGTTGGATGTGTGGGAACCTAACCTGACCATTTGCATCCGATTGCTTAGGAATGAACTGAGCCAGCTTAACAAAGAACCTTGGATCCCGTAATACTGGACTTTTGATATTAACAGTCGGTGGCTTACTGTGTCAAAAGCTTTACTAAGATCTAAGTATACAATAACTGTGATCATACTGGAATCTTTCAGTTGTGAGATGTGATCAAAAAATTGTAAATGGCGTGTAGTGCAAGAACGTGACTTCATGAAACCATGTTGATAAGGAGTGATAAGTTTCTCTTGAGAGAGGAAGTCAAAAATGGCACTTTTCACGATCTTTCCCAGAACCCTTGAAATAACAGAAGTTAGGTTAATGGGTCTGTAACTCATGACACTTGAACGGGAGCCTGACTTATACCTAGGGGTAATGTGCGTGGTTTTCCATGCATCTGGATATGTTCCAGTTGATAGAGAGATAGAGAACAATTTAAGAAAGAGAATAGGGATGTCTTCTCCACCGTATTTTAAAAAAGTTGAGGGAATCATATCAGGACCAGGGTTGTTTGAACTTTTAAGGGACGTGGTTGCTTTCTTAATATTATCCAAAGAAAAGCTGATAGTTTCTAAAGTTTTTTGTGAGCGTACATGGAATAGAGGTTGTGGCGACGTGTTGTCATCATAGGCATATGACCGTGAGAAGTAGGAGTTTAGAAGCTCACAAATTATTTTAGGGTCAGTAGCAGTCTCACCATTTTCTAAGATGAATTGTATATCTGTTTTACGAGAGTTTAGCCTTTTGCGATAAAGCTTACAGATTGCAGTGTATTTAGAGCTATCTTTAAGGGCTGCACTTTCTTGTCTGAGTAGAACTTTGTCGTTATTTTCTTTCAATCTGAGATAAATGTTCTGTATATTTACAAGACACGAGAAGTCATTTTCTTTGTAGTACTGTCGGTGCAGCTTTCGCAGCTTAGCCTTTACTTTTATAGGAATGAAATTCTTTATGTTTTGTCTTGGGCTCTCTTTACATTTAGGAACAAGTTTATCAAAGCATATAGTTACATTCTGGTAAAAGGCTATTAGGATAGTGTCTAGGTTGCTACTAGAAAAGAAAAGGTCCCAGTCTAAGCTTCTAATGAAGGAGTGAAATACATCCCACCTAGCTTTTCCGAAGCACATGAATGTCTTGCGCAGGGTAAAGCATTTTGATGAGTGAAGCTTGGTATCGAGGGCGCAGATTATTGTGTTGTGGTCACTACCAGGAAATGGTTGGCTGATGTCTATGGTGGATAAGGCAATGTCTTTCAAGAAAACCAAGTCCAGTATATTGTGGTTTCGGGTGGGCCTTAGAATACTTTGTGTCCACCCACATAACTCAACCGCATCTAAGAATTTGCTGTAGCGGGGAGGAGCACTGATGGGCTCCCATGAAACTTCAGCCATGTTAAAATCCCCTCCGATCACTTTATAAGTAAAGTTTAATTTCGAAGTGTAATGAAAGGCTTCAGTTATTTCACTTAGCAGTTCACTGTCATGGTTGGGTGGGCGATAGATGCAACCTAATAACAGAGTTTGCTGTTTATTTATGTAGAGTGTCACCCATAATGTATCGCATATATTAAGGTTAGGGTCATCGTAGTGCACAGCTCTGCAGTCAGATTTAACATAGATAATGCATCCTCCACCCCGCCCAACTGATCTGTTCTTCCTGAAAAATGAGTAGCCTTCGCAGTGAAAGAAATCATCATTTATTTCACTTGTGCACCAAGCTTCAGTGATCAATAGTGCTGTAGGTTGGCTAATCAGTAGCAGGGATTGGATGTATGCCATCTTGTTTACAGCTGACCTGGCATTGATAAGAACTATGTTAGGATTAGCCGAGTCATATCTTAGGATTTTAGTTATGTCTTGAAGTAGCTGGTGGTGAGATTCAATCATAGTGTCCTCAGACGACAATGAAATGTCTATGCCTGTAGATGCCCTAGGAAAGCTAGAAGTGCAGAGGGGGTGAATTATATTTTCGTTTTCATGTAAATTTGGGCGTAAAGAAGATTTGCTGTCAGAAGAAAAGGAGATAGAGGGTTGTTGAAGAAGAAGAAGGGAATTACCAGAGTCATGTAAGGTGAGCTCCAGGCAGTAATTAGACATTGCTGTATCAGCTGTCATATCTATATTGGGGGGCGAAACCTGTGGAGAGTGGTGAGCATTTGTAGTATGTTTGAGGTCATGTTGTGAACCTGTATAAAAAATGGTAATGTCGTTTCAGCAAAACTGTTGATCGCTGGGTAGTCAGCCCTGTTGGGTGTAGGCATGTAAATAGGTGGAGGTGGCCTACCAAGCAAGCTCAACTTATTCGAATTGTTGCGAATTACGTCATCACTATTCGACTTCCTATAGTTAAGTGTATCAATGTTTTGGTTTGTATTGGTGCGAGGGTTTACTTTTTTGAACAGGTAGCTACGAGGTTCGGGTTCTGTTTTGCGGTTTTTGTACCTATTGGTTTTTTGGATATTTGTTTCTAAAGACAGGTGTGGTATCGAGCTGTGAGCATGTGAATTAGTGTGTGGCACTAGTCTCTTATTCTGCGTTGTCTTTGTAGACGAACTGGTAGCTGCATTCTTCAACTTCCTGGAATTAAGACTACTTGAATTGGTGAATACTGGGTGTGATGTACTGCAGTTTGTCACTGGGGTACAGGGATTGTTACCAGAGGAATCTAAATCTACGGTCGATTTCTTTCTTAGTGTTCGGCTATACAATGAACTACTTTTGGACCTTACATTTTCAGGCAAGTTCGTTTCCGAATACGGTGTGCTTTGTATAGAAAGATCCACACCCTTTTGCTCTGCCTCAACAGAAGTGTGGGTGCCCAGGGGTGTTGTAGAGGAGCTGGGATTTACAGTTTTAGAATAAGTCATTCTTTGGATCGGTGTCTTGTCACGAGCTAATTTAATCGTATGGTAACGTGTATTTTTCAGTAGTGTTTGCCTACTGTAAAAGATGTCAGCATTAGAGGACGAGTCAAATTTCAACACAAGTGGGCAAGATTTATTTTTATGAGACTTTCTAAGTCGATGGCAGCTGCACGAGACATTATTCATAGAGCACGCATTCAGAATAGTGCTTTTGACCGTGTTAATCTGTGCATTATCCGGTATATTATACACGATTATGTTCTTCTCGCGCACTACACGTTGATATACTTCAGTTGCAACGTAGTTTATCAGGTTTGCGGTTTCTGGTAACTTACTAGGTGAAGTACCATTACTGTCGGTTTCACTAGGTACTGCCAGTTTTGATATCTTAACTTCAAGCCCCCTAATAATGGAAAATAATTCTGCGATTTTATCTTCACAACAAGGTGTAGAACAAGGAAC
Organism: Trichobilharzia szidati; assembly: GCA_944472155.2. Classification (NCBI taxonomy): domain Eukaryota; kingdom Metazoa; phylum Platyhelminthes; class Trematoda; order Strigeidida; family Schistosomatidae; genus Trichobilharzia; species Trichobilharzia szidati. The sequence continues at coordinate 94,873,334 of OX235272.1, forward strand.
TGGATTAGTGCTAGGAGTCAAGATGTTTGCCGTGTAATTCATTTCGCAAGACGTTTTGCAGGTGTCTACGAGGCCTGGATCATTGCATGTAGTATCACTATGTATACCATCCATGATGTTGTTTAATACGCAAGCAGGTAAGGGGAGTTCAACGTCCGGACTTAACGTATCTACTGCAGCAGACCTGTGTTTAGTTGTTAAATCACTGGATGTAGTCTTCACACTTCCTGCAGGCCTATTCATTCTATTCGGTTTGTGTTTTTTACTGGGATTTGAAGCAGACAGTGGAGTTTAACGCTTAGTTTCAACCATTGGCATTTAGAAAAGAGTTAAACTTCTTAAATATAAGAGAATGAGCAAAGTGTCTGTAAGGTCCTTTTTAGGGTGTTGAAGATTTAGATTGTTTAGTTCGGTACGCAATTAGCAGTTTACGTGGATAAAAATACTGAAGTATAGTATGAAGACACGCTTAACAAATACTATAAATGCAAAGATGCGATAACAGAAGCACTTAAGTAGACACTAGCTATAATGGACAATTACAGCCGGAAAAGTTATCTTTAATGAAAAAATAGGACTAAATATTTAGTACTATCCTCGAGAGACCTATTGAAAAGCCGCCTATAGAGTAAAAAAGAACTGAGGAATAACACGCGAAAAAGTAACAAATCCTTCGAATTGCCGCTACGTCACAGCGACCAGAATTTAAGCGAGCAACAAATATGAACAAAGAGTAAGTTTCAGCTTCAATAAAGGCCTAGGTAGTTAAGATAAAATAGAGTATAATAGTGCTAAAATAAAAAGACTATCGTGAGGTAGATAAGTGATATATCAGTGAGAAGTGAATTTAAAGATCTGGAAGATTAGAACCCGTAGGACAAGCTGACTTGTGAGATGTCTCACGAATTTCTGTAGGGCTAATGGCGTACTATCCTTAAGAGAAGTTGAACAGGCTTACTGATGGTAAGAGCAAAGCATTCTTTTATAATCATCGCAAAGTTGGTCCCTTGTATCTGTTAATACCAAAATAATGCTGTACTTACCCTCTACTATGGAGTTTTATAAATTTTTGAGCCCTTATTAATTGATAAAATGATAATGATCACAAGGCCTGTATCCTGTGTGTCTTGCTCTAGCACTTGTGTACCACCTCTCTTCTTACCTTCGATTAACGCAGCATTTCGTAATTTCCGCATGAATTTGACTGACTATAAGTATATTATAGATTATAATTTAGACTTAAACCAATATGTTGTAATCTATTCTTATAAGGGTTCTAGAGGTTTTTTCCATTTTTCCAATTTTCAATGTCATAAAACAGTGTTTCATTTCAAATTGCACTTGTTAAATATGATCATGCCTGTACAAACGGTATTTCAATCATGTAAATGCTTAATTCATGTGAAATATTTATAATATATTATTCACTTATCTGGCTAGGAAGCATGGTTTCAACCACAGGAAGAACGGACGAAGATGTTGAAGCCGGGCAGAATCGGAAAGACAAGATACGCCTTCATCAACCTCAAACCAGTTTGGAAATCTTCCGCGTTCAGCATGAGCAACAAGATTCGCATTTTCAACACCAATGTCCAGTCAGTTCTAAACGGGTCAGAAACTTGCACTGCGTGTGACGAAAAGGATTTCCAACAGGCCACTGCAGACTTTCATCAACAGCTGCCACCTTCGCTGATTCCATACTGAAGATCAAATGGCTGGCCAGAAAGAATAAGCAACAGGAAACTATGGGAACAAACCAACCAAGAGCTGATCGCTCAGCAAATATGTAGGCGAAAGTGGAGATGGATCATGCATATATTGAGGAGGCCACCGAACTACATCGCACGCCAGAACCTCGAGTGGAATCTAAATGGGAAGCGACGAATGGGTCGTCAGTGCGAGAGTGATATGGAGGGGATCGAGTGGTGCGGAGGAGATGAGAGAGCTTGGGCAATCTTGGACCCAGCTGAAGAGCACGGCAGAAGACATAACGAAGTGGAGATATATTGTTCAAACCCTATGTTCCACTCAAAACCCAAGGAAACAATCATAATAATAATGCAGAGTTTAGTCCGCACGTAATTATCATTCACAACCAATGCGTCTGGAATTGCGTTGGTAGCACAGCTTTAGAATGCTCGCAGGCAGTCAGGCTTTCGATACCTGGCCGACGCAATCCTTCACTTAGCTAAGCCAGTAATAAGGATTGAGAAAATTGAAGTTTGGTCATGACACTAGCAACTCCATCCCTTGAAAATAAACCCTAATGCTGCCGAAAATTCAAGCCTCTAATTTGAAGCACTATTTTCCGCTGTGAACGTTAAAATAAATAAATAAATAAAAAATGATTGTACAAACATCGGCGAAATAATAACTCCTACCTAGGCCTGGAACCACTTTATCCTATACGATAACCAAAATTACAACACACTGCCCACTAAAAGGAGCAGATGATATCTCGAAAGGCATAAGTGATCTTTGTATTGACACCAACTGTCACACAGGGTTATCATACCACGCGGAACCGGTGGATGTCGAACCACACTCGAGGCTGATTAACGAGATTATATACTTCAAGCATTACTTCAACTCTACTTTACCTAATCCTTATTAATCCCAGATCTCTCCTAAATAAACTATTGATTCTCAGGTAACACACACTGGTATATACATCCCCAATAATTATTACTACTGAATTTTCATGTCACTCCAGTGTACCAGACGGAGATAAGTACCAAAGTGTACACATACTTTCGATGCGACAGGATCATTGGTAAAGGAAGAGGCTGTCTTTTGTACTTCCTGATTACACTTACTGTATTACAGCTAGAAAATAGGGAACTCAACCACATGTACGACAACCGATGGGTCAACCTACCAGACCTAAAATTCTGACACAATATTAGTCCAGTCACAAACTAAGCTGGTGCGAATTTTTCAGCTGGCGACCACAATATAGGGCTATGTATACTGCCACTTCCACTGAGTAGCAATGCAGCTTATACCTCCACTTCACAACAAATAGCATTTAGGAATTTTAGTAGGGCAAACTGTGTTTTCGTACGATCCAAGCTAAGATTCACCGAATGGGGTCAATACTACACTGCTGATGGCCTCTCGAGAGCTCTGATCGTTTTCCACCAGAAATCAAACACATTCCACTCCAAAACCTGAAGGAACGAAGAACGCACTGCACCAGTTAGTCCTGCTAGGGTCGGTGCTCTCACAGAAATCCTAAAGAAGCGATTGAATCGCAAAAATCACAGTATTTCTCTCCTCCTAGACAAAGGTAGGCTATGCACTGATTCTGCGGACAAGTGTGAATTATTCAACAAAACATTTGCAACTGACTGCCTTAAGCCTACAGTCCCATTACTGCGTATACACACCGGTAATATGGCGCAACCTGAATGTTTAACCACACCAAAACAAACTAGTACCGTTGAGTTCACTCATGTCAAAAGTAACCAAGGCATTAGAACTGTTGAAGGCTCTAAAGGTTTTAGCACTGACACTAAACCATCATATTTCCATAAATATGGTGGCCCTGGCACTACCATATCGCTGCCTGATATCCGCACAATGCCCTTAGAAACTCAAACCTGCACGGATAGGCGAAAAAAGACATTTTTCACACTTAAACACAAACTCGGCTCGAAAACACAAGTCAACAATTACAGGCTGATCAATATCACACCTATATCATCCAGAATTATTGAGAGACTAGTTAAGGGTAACATACTCAAGCATATGCTTAGCTGCAGTGTTGTAAGTTCGAACCAATTTGGTTTCTTAAAATCCAGATCATAATTAATATGCAACCTAGACTTGTCGTGACAGACGACAACTAGTACTTGCAATCAAGTCTGACATCTCTGAAGCATTTGACCGCGTCAAACATTTGCTACTGCTACATGAGCTGAACTTCCTGGAAATACGTTACCCACATTTGAATGGCTTAAATCATTCCTTAACAACAGGTCTCGAATAGTTAGACTCGGGTCTGAGACTTGCAAACCTAGCCTGATCACTTCTGGTCTAGTTCAAGGTAGTGTCATTGGGCCCCTCCTCTTCAAACTTTATACCAACGACATATGTGCTTGCTCCTGGCAAGGGGAACTATTAATATTTTCAGATGACCTGGAATTTGCCCGTACTTTCCAGAGTGATAACCGAGGGTAATTCCAGAATATTGTGCAGAAAGAATTAGATAAAGTAACTACTTGGTTGTCTCATTAAATTGACAATTCAGTATGAATAAATATGACTGGATCTGCTTCGGCTCGCCCTCAGTCGACAAAAAATTATCACACCAAACTGCGAACCTATCCAGACTCCAAGGTGGCTTAGAATAAGGCCTGGGGTTCTCTAGTGACCCAATACTTCCTGAGCAGGATGCATCACAAAATGGAAAATTGAAGATGCTCTTAGCACACATATTCAGGAACTTTCACGATAATGTAACCAGGCTCATTCTCTACAAAATACATGCAAGGCCACTATTAAAATACAATCCATTTATTATTAGCAGCTCCTGCATATGTGAAAAACTGAGGATGGAAGGTGTCCATTGATATTTCACGTCCAAACTATTCGGGTATTATTGTAAGAAAGAGTACATCTGGCGGTGTGTGACTCTAAATCTCGACACACTTTGGACGAAACGACTTGTTTTAAACCTAATATTCTGCATGAAGGTCTAACACGAAATATCGTTCTTGATGTGGTGGCCTGCTTGAATGTAGGGCTACCGAAAATTCCACCCTACAACATTTTGCAAAATTGCTTTGGTTTGCTCTTTTAATTTTGTTTTAACTTATTAATAATGTGTCCTAATCGTATTATTTATAATCGCGCATTTTTAAAATCATTACAACTTACTGCGTTGTGTCATCCACAAAAATTGAGAGAAAAGCAACACTGTGGATGGCAGCGTGCACTGAAACGTACGCAAATTAATCAGATGACTGTTCCTGAACTCGTTAGCACCAATTGCAGATCCCTGTCCAACAAAATGGATTATCTTCAATCCCTAATGTATTCCAATGTTTATCGAAATGCTGGCGTTTTAGCAATACAAGAGACTTGGCTGCACCAGCATTATGATGATAATCTAGTTTCATTAAATGGATATAGAGTTTTTCGACAAGATAGAAAAAGTTCTAAGAAAAAATGTGGAGGAGGGATAGCCACTTTCATAAACACAAGCTGGTCTACATCAAATCACGTTTGCCTCAATTATTCTAATGACAATATAGACTGCATAACCGTCAAGTGTCGCCCAAAACACTTAAGTAAATATTCTTATATATACATAACAAATATTTACATAACACCCAATTGTAGCCTTTCTAATATAGTTATGTTTGCAGATGAATTTACTGAATTCGCTGCTCCTGCATTCGGAAACTCGTTGTCTATAGTCTGTGGTGATTTTAATTCATGTGATCACAGCTTTCTTACTTCACTTGGTCATGAGAATCCAGTCAAGTTTAATGCACGTCTGGACAAATCACTAGACCTGGTTTTCATAAACGACCGTGATGTGTATGAAACCCGAAGGAGAGCTCCTTTGCTAAACTCTGACCACTGCATTATTCGTATTTTACCGAAAGTGTACGGCAAGTTACAACAAAAATTGTTTAATCATTTAACAAAGAAGATACATGAACGTTCATATTCGCATGACAACATTCTAGCACTAAGAAGCATGCTGTATGATACCAACTGGGAACTATTTACTGACGATAAGTTGGATGCTACTGTCTATAATATAACAGACTATTTGAAGTTTTGTTTGGATATTTGCTGTCCATATGAAACACTGTTTTCGAGATTTGACAGAATCTCTTCTTTGCAGCTGAAAAAACTTAGAAAACAAAAAGAGAAGTTGTATAAGAATTGTGATAATACTGGTGTCCGTAAAATAAACACCCTTATAAAAATTGAAATAGAAAGATTGAACAGACTATATAACGAAAAATTTTTATCATGTAAAAATCCTTCAAACATTTGGAAACTTTTCAATAAACTTACAAGTAAAAAACAAATGTCTGTTGATGCTTATTCTGATGTTAATGCTTTAAACAAATCATTTATCATGAAACAAATTAATATGGTTGTACCTGATGTACCTAGTCAAGATAATGGTCATTTTCCGGGTTTGAAAGAAATCTTTGAAATCTTTAAATCCTACACACAGCCTTGGTCCAGATGGTGTACCAGGCATTCATTTTCAGAAGTGCGCAGACATCTTGTGTCATCCTCTTACTCAAATCTTTAATGCATCATTTAACAAGGAAACGGTACCTGCTGACTGGAAAGAAATCAAGGTTGTACCTGTACAGAAATCATCTTCTGGAGCAGGTATAAAGTTTAGACAGGTCGCCATAACATCTCCCTTTTTGAAAACTATGAAGAAACTTCTTTTGAATATTCTTAAACCTTCTTTAAAAGCTTTTAGTGACCCTAAGCAGTTTGCTTATGAGTGTGGAAGAAGTACATGGGGTGCAGCCATTGTACTACACCACAATATTGTTTCCTGCCTTGATAAGGGTGCTAAGTTCGTTCGAATAGCTTTTTTAGACTATACTGCAGCTTTCGACTCTGTTCCTAGGACACTTTCATTAGGAAAGATGATTTCAGCACAAACAGAGTCCTGGGCAACTGGATGGCTGTTTTCTTATTTTAAGGATAGGAGACAGCATACTGTTTTGGCTGGAAAGCGCTCCACTTCTCAGCTAACTGAAAGTAGTGTGCCTCAAGGTGCAATACTTTCTCCATTTCTTTTCTCTTTCTTTTTGCATGACCTTCCGAACTCACCCAAAGTTAACTTCATTAAGTATGCTGATGATCTGGCCGTTTCTGTCCCTGTAGATTCCACATCGGATTGTTCCCATATGAATGGCTTCTTAGCTGAAGTTAAGGATTGGTCTGGCTCAAATGGTCTTAAACTAAATCCAACTAAATGTAATACTGTTGATTTCAGCTCGAGAAGTGAAAAAGACATGCATGGATCGATCCAACCTCATGATTGTTGTAATATTGATGGTACCGTGATAGAGAGTAAGTCAAGTGTTTCTTATCTTGGCATTAGTTTCTCTTCAAACCTTTGCTGGTCGTCTCATATTCTTATAGTTTCTAAGAAAGTTTTCCGTCTGACTTATTACATAAAGAAGTTGAGGCACTCAGGTATAACCCAATGTCTTCTCATGCAATATAAATAATTCATGTGTTTTGCCCATCATTCTGTATTGTTCTCCATTATTCTTCCCTGGGCTACTCAAGAAAGACTATATAATAATACGAAGAACATTGAAGGCTGTAAGTAGGGTCAGTGCTATCCCTTTGACTCAACTTCCTCACAGTAATGTTTTGTATAATATAGAACAGCCTGCCCCTAGAAATAAGAACTTTCACCTCGGTTATGAGTTTCAAATGCTATCTGTACAGACTGCTTTGCCCTATTGATTACATTTACAAACTACTGATTTCTAGAACGAATCAATCGTTAGATCCTTTAAATATCCGAAAGTGCGTAAAACCTTACTTATTGCTCTGCACGAATGATTAACAGAATAGTCGCATAGACGTATAAAATGTCTGAGAGAATACCGATATACATGTTAACTGGACTGCAATGAACAATGAATATAAACATGTATTTGTACAGACATTAACGCTCTGTTTGTGTCCACACACTTGCTGTTTAATGACGCCACGCTGCTTGCTTCTCCTCTTCTATTTGCCTTTTTGTTGAAACTGCACAGACAGACAGTCAGACGGACGTTAAACAGGACTTGAGGCAATTTACTTACATATACCAAACCATCTTTCAAGATGCTGGCCAGTAGTAACTCAACATACTTAAAAACTCCTGTCAGCATATCAGGAAGTTGAATAACATCCTATACCAGCAGTATCGATGACCCAAATTGAATATGCCACGAGTGTGCGAATAGTTTGCTGCATCCTGATCAACTTACTCATACAGAACACCATGCAGCTATAAATGGTGATTTTGCCTAACTTCGGTGCAGTAAAAGAAATCTGCCTGGCTGTGGCCCATATTCGTCTGTATGTAGTACAATTCACTTCAGGTGTTACCTATGGTGGCAACGTTGATAAAATTATACAAATATATTTCTCTTTTTAAAGTAATACCCATTTTGCCTACAAATCAAGAACAAGATTCCACGCTGTATACAGCGAAGTTACGTGAGATAACTGACTTCAAGCTTTATTTGTTCCCAAGTGTTGTTGATAAATTAAGCACAAATTTGAGTGTTATTTTGAATGAGAAAACAGTATTCCATATTCCTTAATGTGCTCCATTGAATGACTAGTTAGCAGATTATTCCCACGGACTAAAGCAAAAGCAGACAGCAGCCATATAAACTCATCATAAATGAAATTTTTTGAATAATTCTTATCGATACTTGTTCGGCTGATGTGTTCATACATAGACAGGAATAAAGAAGAAATATTATTTTGACAAACTTCAGCTTGAAACAGCTAACTCTAGGCCGATTCCTTCATGATAACAATCAAGAACGACGCATGTGGGAGAGATATGATTGAACACAGTCACCCGTCAGTCCACCCCGCAAATGAACCTTCAGAGAAGACATCGAGAAAACTTAGCCATTCACCGAAATAGTATCAAGGATGGCGTTAGCACTGACAGACTAAACTACTCTGAGGCGACAGTCCTTTTTACTCAGTGACAGAAAGTCTTCCAGATAGGGTAGTAGACAGGGTCAATACCAAAGCGAAAACTATTAAGACTGGCAAACGAGTTAAATGGGCTGAAACCCTAACTTGTGAAACATTTCTAGCAAAACTGGGAGGCAAATAATTAGCAGACTAAATGCATAAATTTACTGGGTCCCGATAGAAATGAACACCAATTTTTTACAAAACAGCTGGTAAATATAGAGAAGCTATTAAAAACATATTATATGTGCAGACAGGGTTTCTAAATTTCTTAAAGAAGCAAGAGACAATTTTTTAATTTTTATTGGAAAACGACTTACAATGCCACATTTTGAGGGTTAATTTAAAAATCATTGCCACACTTCTTCATGACTACACATAATTTGTGACTTACGAATAGACACAGAGGGAATTTGGAGTTCTCGCTTCACGGCTGTATAGGTCGGTTTTCTTCATAAGCAAGGCAAACGCGGGCAAGTACAGGTCAAATTCGCCTTTTTCCTCTAAACAATCTAGAATATCTTACAGTACGCTTCAAATGAAGAAACAAAGCAAGAAAAAATAATATGACACATCTGATGAGGTAAATGAAGTAACGTCAACATAATTCGGGGCAAGTTTTACCTGTATGGTAGTAGTAATGTAATATATTATGATTAAATTACTATTTTGCGCGTATTAAGCGTTACTCTTACAATGACTGGCAAGCCCAGAAAAGCACCATATTTACTAATTCCACATGAAGACTAGTGCAGTTTGTTATGTAACTTGTTAGGTGTTTGGCTTCATGTGTTGTTCATTAATAGAACCTGACAAGCTTCGCCCAGGATTATTAAGTCTGTGCTGGCTTCTTATTGCTAGACGCAAACTTATTTTAAGTACAAATGAACTTCCATATATTTTTTCCAATTTAATAAACCACATAAAAATATTGGTGTAGTAGACAGTAAAATACTTACTGACGCAGTCGTATCGGTACAAAATACGTCTTCATTATAATTCTATGCATTGCTACTGTCCCACCATAGTCCTAGTGTATCAGTCCCTGTCTCTAGAACACAACTGTCTTGCGAAAGCACATAACGCTTCAGTGATGGGATAGTTTAGTAATGGTGAGATGGAAAACCTATTTACTAACTGCTGATTTCGTAAACCGTTTAATTTAAGCCCTATGACACCTAAAACATATTAGGAGAGAGGCGTAAAAGCGACTCATAAATCTGCGCTCGAACCATTGACAATAACAGCAACTCTCCTTAATGTCTAACTACCCTGACCTTATTACTACACTGATAGTGTCTAGTGATGGCAGATGCCATAGGAACTGCTTTTACGACAAACGTGGTATGTGCTAGTTCAACTATACTCACCCAAATAAGTGTAACGATGAACTCACTTCCCATACCTTTTCATGTGTTAGGTATTCTTACTGGGCTTTCATTTGTTCTCATATGTATATCAAAGCTTTTCACTGATGATTGGCCAAACCCACCATAGTCCTCAAAGCTTCGTAGATTACAGTGGGTGTTGAGAAATTAGGGGGGTTATAACATACATTTTGATATCTACAAACGCAAACTTAATTGATTAAGGCCGTGTATTTAGAATTTTCGCTTTCTACGAACGAAAACACTGTGGCCGCGGTACTGTTCGGATTTGAAACACCAGTTAACCTTCAGGCACAGAATTAAAACTGTAGTGTCCATGATCTAGGATTTCAACGTGGATGTCTGTTAACACATGTAATTAGTAGTTTTGGAGAGAATAATCAGGTTCGTTTTGCCTTTCTCGTCTTGTATACAACAGTCCTACAGCTGGTTTCACTTTTGTTTCTTCAAATCGCAGAATATCCTCGTAAATCTGAATGCGTGAGAAAATACATTAGGCACATACACTAACATCTTATTGTTACCAATTACATGATCCGCTTTTGGTGAATTTAGGCCCGAAGAGATGACGAAATCACTTTTATCCTCTATTCTGCATTGACAAGGTGTTTTGTCCTTAGCTTTTGTTGCGGACTTAAAACTGGTATGTAGTCTTCGGTGATCTTGAAATTTAGTAAACTTACCAGCATCAAGGGAGTTACTAAACCTAAAGATTATCGAAAGGCTAGACTGAGTAGACGTTTTACGAAGTTGTTTGCATTCACATGGTACACCAGCCGTGTTTTTGATGGCTTTTGGAGGCACCGAGTCTGGTATGTTGTAAACTACAGCCTGATGAGATGAGTCTATGAAATTCATTAATTAGGCAGGTAAGCAGCCAATAAGATTTTCTGCTTTATTTAGGTCATCCGGAAACATTTCGGGAAGTTTTGCTAAAAGGCAGGGTATCCGGTCTGAATCCGTAAGCTTTTTCTGATTTACTTCCAATAAAGCTGTAACCTGGCGAATATCTGAACGGTTTGTCATGTTATTTGATATTGGCTGTGGTATGCAATCAGATTGACCTTGTTTTTCTCAAAGTTCCATTTTTTGCCTCTGGATATCGTTCAAAAGGCAATTCAACTTACAAACTGAAGATTTCTTAACAGATAATCCTTCACCTGTTTCACAGGGTTGAGGGCTGCATTCGAGGCGTTTTGTGAGCTGGTAGATTTTACTGTATTACATGGCAGCAATGCAGTCATAACCGAGCTTCAGCTGCTATCTAAAATGATTGTGTTCCTACTGACACTCCCAGAAATTCTCCCACAATTTTTTAAAGATTATATATCAGCTAGCAATGAATGAATGTCGGTGAAAATACATGCAAAAATGTCATGCATCTCAAACATACCACGAATGACATCAGCCATTTGCCTAGATGGAATGTATGAAGCAGTCAAAGTTAGTGATAAGCATTACAAAAGGCCATCACAGTTAATGAGAAGTCGATGAAATATGGTATCATCATAACATTAGGACGTTCATTGTGTAAAGCATCAATTCTGATGGTGTGAATTAAGTATTTCAGAGTTCACTGCTCACACCACTTGCCTTGGCACATCTATTTGGTACTTATACGAACACATTTTTATACAGTCTCAGAAAGTCATAAGCTTAGGCTAACGAGTCGAGATAGAAAAAGCCCTCCTATCTGGTTTTAGGTGAACCTACTCTTAGCGGAAAAATTAGTCTGCAGTCTACTAACTACCGGGCAGCAACAGATGGTACTCAACCTAAGAAGCAACCAATAATAGTCTGGTCTGGCGATTTCATTGGCGAATATTAGCATCAAACTAAGTTGGTGAATGGTATTATTGCATTTGGCAAAATATTAGATGAACAGCCTTAAGATACTCCATGTAGATATACTGTGTATATTCAGCGTCTTAACGTTGAAGGGAGTCGGAGTAGCGATTCGTCAGCTGACTTAGTAGTCCCCAAAAGCACTCACGGGAAACTCTAAACATAGCTCCGAAAGTCAAGGTAATCGAACCGACATTCTAAGGGAAGTTATTTCTTGGGAGAAAGTGACGTAGGACCTCTGCGAAGTGGTATGCAGTGGCCACTCAGATTTAGTGAATAACTGAGGAATCCAGAAGGATAGAATGAGTGGCCGAGTGAGAAAAATACCTTCCCTGAGATTTGAAAGGCCTTCCTTATCTACTGAATGACGAATATCTTTCCGCCTCTTAGACTAGGCATTTCCCGCTTCTCTTGCCCTCTGCATTGATTTAGGAAATGAAGATTCATAAACACCACTTGTCTTCTACAACATAAAGGCCCATTGAACGGTAGTCTGAATAACTATTTTGACAAAAAAACAGTTTCTTGAATTCTGAAAGGAGAATAAGTCAACGAAGACGACTGAAACCAATGATTCAGGGTTAATATTACACATAGAGCGGTTGCCGGGGTAATTAAACTTCAGCAAATAACAGTAAGGAGCAATTGTGCGCTAAACAAAAGTGATCTTCGTTGAAACAAGTTATATATATATCTCATCACGACAGTCTTGCTTATTTCGAACAGTTAATTAAACTGAGGTTTACCTGCTCCATTTTGTGGCACAGCACCTTGAAGCCTGTTGAAAATGGAAGGCGTGTTGTGGTAATTAATAATAAGATTTGCTCATTCTATCTCTCCACATCGTTGAATATACCTGACCTTTTGCCCAGCGTTATATAACAATGAGCTCTGAGATGGCGAAGACGTGTGCACTGTCTCATGTAAGCATCACAGATCCAACAAGCCTATGTGATGCACACTCGCCGATCGGTGGACATTAGACTGTGCTCAAAGACCGACCAGAAAGTAACCGATTTTCACCGTGTGTTACATCGAACCATATAACTAAAAAATTAGGATCAACCACACTTTCTAATGTTCCTCTTGACATTCCTTTACGTCATTACTTTGATGGATCGCATCCCATTGCTAAACCTTACACTGAATTTGACTCTCTCATATTTAAAACGATGGCGCAGTACCCGTGAGGATATCAATTTCATTGTTATGAGTGGTATATTGATATAGATATTATGATAAATGCATCAGCGTATGTCACATCAAGTGAAATAATTGAATAATAGTGCATATTTTCATATAAACATATAAATTTACATGAAAATGCATGCCAATTTTACAGGCACGATCCAGTATGAAATAATCTTAAATCGTAGATTGTATACAAGGTAATAATGTTTCAACAGCTATATATTTGATATATATATAAATGCACTCATTGTCTGAATCAGGCCGTATAATTATTGAATCGTACAGTAGTCCTCCAGGTTGCGCGGGAAAATTGATTCCGTTTCGTTTCCAACCTGTGGTTGTAGGCATACGATAACCAACCAATATTGAGGTAAGTACTACATTTGTATGGGAGTGAAAGCTGTTTTAGAAAAGTAAAAGTGCCAAGATGAATCGGTAAAGTGTAATTAAATAAGTAGGTGCAATGTGTCATTAATAAATGCATTTGTGAAGCACACACTATGGGAAACTATATTATCCATAGGCTGACAAAGTTCATTTGCAATATATAATGCTACCCATATAGGTCTTACTATCATGATGTCCACTTTTGGTTTTAATACAATTATCCTCAAGCCGGTTGTTTTTATTTCATACCTTTATGTGTATTTTGGTGCACAACCGCACCCTACAGAGAATAAGAATAGAATAAGTCGAAATGAATTCATAGGGAGCTAGAAAATGTTAGCTTTAACGGAAGATAATAAGGAGCAAGTAAAGATGTTATTGGAAAATGAATGGGATGAGACATTGTGAAGAGATCTTTAAAAGATCCGACAATGGAAAGCATATTAATTTATAAGATGCCTCAAGAATCTGTGCATCTCAATAATAGGCTGAGCAAATGGTATTTTTTTAATGGCATAAGCATCATTTATCTAGGCGGTCATGTATTTCACTTTTGTCCACCGTCATTTATACATGTTCCAGGAGATAAAGGTGTTGACAAACACGGGAGCAAATCTACCGCTCGCATATAATATCCAGGCCTTCAAAGCACTCATTGCACAAGGACCGCAGAATCCCATGAATTCAGAAAAAAGAGATCAATGGGCCGTCTGAAATACGAAACACATGTAAGGATAGGGGCTGTTGGCTGTGTCCAAATAACCAACAGCTGTCCGTAAAAACCCGGATGTAACAGGACAGCGTTCCAAGCGGCGTAGGCGCTTGAACACAGAAATTCAGATTAATCAGAAAAACCAAACACAGGTCGGCACCCAATGCCGAATGCTAAAGGCCGTAAAATCATGTTTATGGGGTATTATTTACCGCTCAGACCCACCACCCCATGAGTCGGGTCATGAGTACCTCATGGTGGTACAATCTTAAAGTAGAGCACAAGTGGTGGTAGTGTTGGTAAACCCATTTCGATGGGTGAGTGGCCATCTAGTCAACATGATCCATGTACAGTGATTCGCCAGATCTTCCATGAGTTCTCATGTTTTGTTTGTTTTTTGTCCAGCACCCATAGCACCAAGAAGAGAAAGGAAAGAAGTGTTTGGTGACTGGCCGAGATACCTACTGGTTACAGTGAGCGAGTACGAACAAGTAATTTATTCAAAGGTCAAAAGTGACAACAAAATCGTCTTACCTTTGTGGATAAAAAGCTAACTATGAAGTGCGAAGTCATTATTTGACGGAATATAACCAGATGTAGAACCACAAACGCTACATAGCTTTTAAAACTCCTTCCATTGTGCAAGGAAATGCTGCCAGTGATTCAGGAATCCATGCCTATTTGATGATTTTGATTATTCTTTCTGGTTCATTAGCCCGACGGTCAAACTACAGTAAGCCAAATCATCACACTTAATCCACCTGCAACGACTATCTCTGAAATCAGACAAAAAAGTAAACTTTGATCTAGTATAACAACAAATAGGTTGACTTCTTCAGTCACTGAAGACTGTGGTTGGCTTCACATGTAGTCAACAAATTCAGTTAAGGATCAAACAAATGAGTCCAATGAAAAGTATGCACCAGCTAACCCAAAGTGTACTTGTCATCTACTTTGACATCTCAAAGGCATTTGACCGTGTCGACCATTTATTACTAGTGCATAAGCTGAAATCCTTAGGAATACGTGGCCCACTATCAGGATGGCTTAAATCATTCCTTAACAATAGGTCCCAAATAGTTAAGCTCGGATCTATAACTTCGAAACCTAGCCCAGTCACCTCTGGTGTAGTACAAGGTAGTGTCATTGGACCCCTTCTATTTACCCTATATATTAACGACATATGCGCTTGCTTTACTCATGGGAAACCATTCATCTTTGCAGATGACCTCAAAGTAGCTTATACATTCCAATCTGATGACCTAGGGTACTTCCAGAATGTTATACAAAAAGAACTAGATAAAGTGACTGCTTGGTCATCTTGATGGAACCTCCAATTTAACCTTAAAAAATGTGGCTGGATCTGCTTCGGTGCACCCTCAGTCGACATGAAGTTAACGCTTCAATCGGCTAACCTAATCAAACTCCAAAGTGTCGTTGACCTAGGTCTGAGGTACTCGAGTAACCTAACATTCTCTGAGCAAGTGGCATCACAGACTCAAAAGTCGAGGATGCTCTTAGGATGCATACTCAGGAACTTTCACGACAATGAAGCAAAGCTCATTCTGTACAAAACCTGTGTGAGGCCACTACTAGAATACTGTCCATTTATTATTAGCAGTACTCACACACGTGAAAAGCTAAGAATAGAAAGCATCCAACGATATTTTACCTCTAAACTAATTGGCTACGAATGTAAGAAAGACTACATCTCACGGTGCGTGATTCTACAACTTGACCCACTCTGGACAAGACGACTAATTATAAACCTAGTATTCTTCTATAAGGTCCTACACAAAATATCATTCTCAGACATTAAGGACATACAATTCGCACAAGAAGGCTCTTACGATCTGCGTAACCAAACTTGCACAGTGACAATAAAAGCCTTTAAGCCAAAACTCCGCGAAAACTTCTTCACAGTCATGTATTCTAAAATATGGAACAATCTGCCCCTAGAAGTCAGGAACTGCAATACAGTTTTAAGTTTCAAACGCTCTCTGTACACACTATTTCACTCTACCGACCATATAAATAAACTACTTATTCGTAGAACGAATCAACTATCAGTCTACTACAGTACCTAAACGCGCTTAAATACCCTTACTTCTCTAAAGACTATAATTAAACTAGTAGCATAAATGCATAAAAAGACATAGTAGAAACAAATTTTTGTTCATCAAATTACAATGTACAACGAATATAAACAAATATGTTCGACCCCACATACTTTTTCTCTGCCCTCTGGTACATTTTTGTTGTATTTACTTTGTAGTACAAGTTGCATTGATCTACATTCCGACTGAAGCTGAGAAACAATTGAAGTCACTTACTTATATTTCATCCCTCAAGGTTTGGCTAGTAATGTCTCAGCATCCCCGATGAAATCCACTGTCACCATAACAAGACGCTGTATAGCATCTTATACAAGCACTGTTAACGATCTAAAATGGTTTTTATATAGCTTTCTACGTGTTTATCAACTTACTCGTACGGAACAACCATGCTGTGACAAGTGGCGAGCTATGGGTGACTTGGGTGCAGTAAAACAAATCTGCTTGACAATGACCAATATTAATCTGCATTCAGTTGAATTCACATCTGGTATTACTTGCAATAAAAATGATGTCAAAATCATAAAAATAAATCACCCATTTTAAATTAATACCCGATTTGAACATAAAACAAGAACAAGATACGATGCCGCACACAACGAAGTTATATGGAGGAATTGACTTCAAGCTTTATTTTTTCCCAAATATTTGTAATTTATCCGACACATACTTGAGTTTTTTTGTTAATGGGAAGACAATATTTCTATATTT
The DNA here is from genome assembly GCA_944472155.2 of Trichobilharzia szidati. NCBI lineage: Eukaryota > Metazoa > Platyhelminthes > Trematoda > Strigeidida > Schistosomatidae > Trichobilharzia > Trichobilharzia szidati. The sequence continues at coordinate 94,890,397 of OX235272.1, forward strand.
CTTGATGTGCCCCATTGGACGACTAACTATCAGAATGTACTCACTAACTGATGTCAGAGAGGACAGCAAACATGTAATTTCACTATAAGTCAAATTCCTGTAATTTAAATAATACTTATCCATGCCTGTACAACTGGTGTGTCCTACATAGATAGGAAATATATATTATATAAGGTCTACAATTTTCATAAAAACTTTATCTCCATAGCTGTGATAAAAATGATTAATTTTACAAATGTTTATGCAATAGAAGGAATAACTTTATTCCATTAAAAATCAGAGAACGGTATTTGAAAATCCAGTCAACTTCTGTTGCTGGTATTTTGAAGTATCTGCTTTGCAGCTTCTTAAACTCGTACTAAAATTATGAATTATGTGATGATAATGTACGTATCTGATATGAACTAAAGCCATAGATTATCAACAATCCACCGAAGACCCAATATGCTTTTATTCAAATGTGTTTTTCTTAGTCGTTTTCTTTGTATCATGCTTTGTATCCTAGCATACTTCAGTACCGTCGCACACTTGGACAAGCCTATCTTTACGAAATTCCCAGCTTATATCATTGGAGCATTACGGACAGAAAGCAAGATGAAAGTAAAGTGCTCCCATTCTATTCTTCAGCCCAGGCCTCTGATGTGAACCAGAAAGCAGTAACCAGAGTTACAAAACCCGTCAAATCAAACAAACGACGAGATATACTTCGGGATTGACACTATTAAGCACAAATGTGTACATGGCTGTAACCGCATGGCAGCGCGCCAAATGGCGTCGACGTTTAGTCGCGTGCTGTGAGCTTAGCCGGTGAACCTAATAAGCCAAGTTTAGCACCAGGCTGTAAACGACGAGCTCGTACGCCATTAATTTCACTTTCAATGCGAACCGAAACCAGTATGTGGATAGCTGAAAACCATAGACCACCGGCAGGTTAAGTTCCCCTATCTTGCATAATATCTATTCTCATAGATGACAGTGGTAGACTCTGTGGTTTACACGAAAAAACCCGTGCATATGGTTCTGGTACATTTACTCACTTCGTCGGCATGGTAAAGTCTTACACAGATGGTCCTCGGATAGCAGAAACAGCACGCCACTTTTCCGTCCCGCTAAAGCCTCATGCAGTATTCCACCACATCCTCAAAACCAAGCAAAAACAGTAAACAGGACAATCCACCTAAATTGACAGAAAGCACCAATCCTCATAAACTGAAGATATTTGAAGTTATATCCGGAACAGCAGGGGAAATCAAGGATTGCTAAAAGACCATTCGTATCCGCTAGCACGCATGGCAACATAACAAATACTAGTCAGACGCTGATGAAGTCTAAAAAAACAGACCCTGCAAAGATGGAGAAACAGTCAAAGACCAAACGTAAGCTGGAAATCTTTCGATTGAAGTCCCCTATCCTGTTTGATGTACCAGCTTAGCAACAGAAGATAAGGGCCAGGCGACAGATCGTTTATTTAGGAAATCAGAAGATATTTATAGATTTTCATGTACATTATTATAGATTATTGTATGCAATCAAACACAGTCTTCTGATTGGTGGTTTCTCCCTGAACGTTAATCTTTCATCTCTTTGTGGCCGTTTATTGAAGTTCAGATTATATATCTGCAAATTGTATCCGCCTACGCAAAGTCTGCTGTGATCGGTTGTTGAATCATTCTTTGGTCTTATTTTCCTCATGACCAATATTGGGGTCATAAACATTAACATAAATTACTGTCTACCAATTTGACTAGCAGCCAGCTCTCACCACACCAGTGTGCAACAATGACCTGATTGAACAAAGCGCTCTGTTTGATCCAAAACAGAAGTCTACTATGTGCAATAAATTAGTGCCAGACATCAACTTACCAAAACTGTGCAGACTATACAAGAGTGTTCAGGCATCTCAAGTTAAACAACTTCCATCAAGAATGACACTGCACTCTGCCAAAGAGGCTGAAGAGATGCTGTTACTGGCACAAATATTAGCTATCGATAGGAATTACGGCGCAAGAATAAGATGCGATGGATCATGGGCTGGCAGGCAAATGGCAAAGGAGTCACCGGTACTGATGCCATTCGCCTCCATGGTCATACACAGTGTTTCGGAGCTCCATAGTGCCACTTCTTGTCAAAAACACTTGTATAGCGTACAACAGTGGAAATGTCTGTCATCCCAGAGGACCAATCTTGATTCACCAGCTATCTTGTCCTCTCATCTCATATTGATCAGCTCCTCAAGTCTACCAAGTGTGAAATTCAGCTCCCAGGGGCAGCTGACCCTAGTTTTTTCAACTACGGCACAGACTGAGGATAAAATAGAAGGACATATCTGATGCCTACTTCTTTTCACTGAGTGTGATTTCCGTGGAACTCCTTATCGGCAGATGTAGCTACGGCATCGACCGTGGACAGATTTAAGAGAAGGCTGAACAGTCATACGGCAACACAAGGACTGCGTCCAAATGGCCTATCTCCTAAAATTCTCATACAACATTAATGGGTAGACACCTAAACTCACTGTTTTACTTTTTCACACTCTCTCTTGTCTTACTCTCCTGACTACTCCAACTATTACGTCCCTTACACTATTATTACTATTGATATTATATACATATATATGTCAACTTCAAATTTCATCACCTGTCTGTTTCTACATTTTCTTTCTTACTTCCCACACTAATAATATCTGTTACTATTATCTTTTTTCTTTCGTCCACGACACTAGATGACTAACTGGTGAAAGCATCAGCTTCATTCCTAGAAACAACACGGTCTTAATACACCACATACTGCAAACCACATATGATTAATACCAGTAGCACTCCTTTTGGAGTCAACCAAAACTACGACAGTCGAGTAGCGGAGCGAACTACGCAAAAGTTTACCGTAGACCAGGAACCTTCACTTCACAACCGGAACATAGAAATCAAATTGGATTACACTAGCTCGTAAAAAACGATATTGGATATTGGACTATGTCTTAACTTTGCCAATTAACAGAGGCCAGGGTCTTCTGGTCGCTAGATTATCACTCGATACTTGAATGATCTTCACTCTATTTTCTATAGCAACCTTGACTGCGCGGTAACTCGCTCGACCCTGAGAGCAGTTTTTACCGCTTCTTCCGTAGGCATTTGATAGTTTGGTGGCTGACACTTTAGAAGGACTTCTGTCCAGGTATTTTCGTGCTTTTAATGATTCACCGTAAAATCTACCACAGTGAAGATGTCCATGGCTGAGTGTATTCTAGGGTTTATACGTTCTTAATTTTCTTCCTTTGTAAACTGTAAACTGTATACAGAGGGGAAATATGCTAGAGAGAAAAATGTCGAAAACCTTTATGGATGAGACCGTATATGTGTGTATATATATGTAAGAACTCTGTCTTAACCTAGTAACAAAGTGTATAAGGCGGTGCGTTTCCCAGCCAGTTTTTGGACTAGGCGTATTGCAGATTTTTGGGACTTCGAGCAATGCAGACTTTTTGGGGCAGACTTCGAGCGCACTGCAGACTTTTTGGGGCAGACTTAGGGCACATTTCCGATTCCGAATTTAACTTAGGGCGCATTGCAGACTTTTTGGGACAGACTTAGGGTGCATTGCAGACTTTTTTGGGCAGTCTTCGGGGCGAATACTCAAGAACGGCAATGCGCCCAAAGTTTTTTGCCCCGAAGAAATGCTAGCTGGGTTAGTACGAACACAACTCTACGTGCACCTATAAGCCCAACCTCACTGCAACATTAGTCCTAAATTGAAATCCAAATCACCCAGAAAAAGTGAGAATGTGTGCTATAAACATTATCATCGAACCGGAATGTCGAAAGTAAAATTACTGACTTCGATAGCTCAGTCTGTACACCCCCAGCTATAGCTATCAAAGAACGATTGGTGACCTCATCATAGCAGACAAATCAGTGCGTAGCTCAGTCCGGAACATATTACTAAGAAGCCATTATGGTATCCTTCGGGGGCGATCCCAACAGAAAGTTTCATCAAAGGGCAACAGTTACGGTAAGGGTTAATTTCTTTTCCTCCCTTTCTTTTCGACCACTGATTTGGCAGTCGCACCATCAGTCGACAGCGGCAAGAGAAGGCTAGACGACTGCCCAAAAATAATAGGTGTGCATGCATCAATAGGAGATATGGGAAAGTTCATGGGAGGTGAACTGATAACACAAATATCCCACTTATGTTAACAACATGAACACATGCTTCACGATTATGTTATATTTTTTGTTATTATTTCTATTCCTCATAGTCTTGTTCTGTCCTTTTCTCTTATCCCTGTTGTGTGCATGCATTATTGCTCTTTTTGTTAATTTCATTGTAAAAATATAGATGTGCACTAAATTACTGTTAGGTATCATGTTAGAATCAGGGTCTGAAAAATAGTAAGTATTATGGTCAGGAGCCAAGTTTTCTGACTAAACGATCTATCCTTATCCTGGTGTGGTGAGAGCTGTCTACTAGCCAAATTGGTAGACAGTAATTTACGTCAATATTTACGTTCCCAAGATTTGTCGTGAGAAAATGTGAACAAAGATTGATTCAAAACCGACCACAGCAGACTTTGCGTAGGCGGATGCAGTTAACACATAGAGGATTTGACATTCAATAAACGGCCACAAATAGATGAAAGATTAACTTTACGTGAGAAACAACCAATCGGAAGACTGTGTTTGTTTGCTTAAATATCCATAGTAATGTACATGAAAATATATAAATATGCGTTGATTTCCTTAATAAATGATCTGTTGCCTGACTCTTGCCTTCTGTCGTTACACTGGTACCCTTGAAGACTATGCAGTTTCTAGTGCAACATTAGTACTTAATGTCTGAAGACTGCTTAGGTTTGTTGTCCGTGGGCAAAACGGAAACATACAGCTATGTGAATAAAGCGGCTTAAATGAGCCTTCACTGAACAGCTTGGCCTTCTGTTTCTTATATCTTAATCAATATTCCATCCTAATATGGAATAAAAACTGTTTTACTGGTCAGTCATCATTTTATTTAATTGTAGTCCATACTACCGACGCCCAATTTTATACCAGTTCATACCAGATAGTTGACGTCTTTTGTGAATTTCCTCCCTTAATAAAAGGTGTGCATATTTCCATTTCTTTTACCTACTTTTTGTTCACAAAATGCAATTTAAGCGGGCACGGTTCCGCTTACAATTACTATAAATAGATAACAAGTACTACAAATGCATTTATATCCAGGTTGGATCACGTCGGCCTGAAATTCAAAATGAAAGTAATAGAAACGAAAAAAACCAAAAGAATACTGGAAAAGAAATAATAGGTTGCTTTCCATAAAAGCATCTGAATCTTCTCAGCTTGTATCATACAATGCGAAATGAAGAGTACAACAATAATGCAGTGGATGAAGTTGTGTGGAAATACTACTTCTTGCACAGTTGTCTTCAGGGACTCATTTGTCTAAGTTTCTAACATAATTCGGCTCTTATTCACGGCATGAAAAGCTGGTGTGAACTTTTATATAGCCTAGAACAACTGTCTCAGAAATAGTTACTTCATGTTTCGTCTCGGCCGGCCATCATTGGTTCTTTACAGCCTCTTTTTTTCGTTATTATAACACTAGCCTGCATCGCAACTTATATGGAGCTAGTGAATGAACTGGTTGTGCTCAGTAGTCACTTCACACCTCATACGCGTTGGCCGGTGATGAAGTTAGGTGATGTATCAAAATCAAGCGGATTTTGGCGTTTGATAGACATTAAAAGTAGGTTGCAAACTGGAGGTTCCCTGCAGTAACGTATTTTATACTGCTAAATGGCACTCAGATTTAAGCCAACAGTTAGTATTTTATTCGAGTCTCACTCCACTGACTTTATTCTGGATAAATAGATAATGTCATCAGCTCTTACACGATATGCGTACCTGATAGTGTGGCACACGAAAAATCAGTTCTGGATAACTGAGTTCCTGCCAACCGCAACACTACTCATAGTATGTCTTGGTGTCAACAATTGATTGCCACTTGTTGGAGAAACAGGTTTTATTTGCACTCCATTGACTTCATTCCACAACGTAAAACAACTGCCTGGTACTTCCGGAGCCTGTATAATATTTTAGTGTTACTGTCCTCGATTTTCTTCCAACATGTTTTTATCCTAGAAAGTATTACACGGTGAGAAATGTACCGTAGTACTTCCTAAACAGTTGATTAGTAATTCTTATTATTACAGTCCGACAGCTTTTTTCAACTAACATTCTAAATTTCACTTTTAAGCTATTTATCAGACAACTGTGCGGCATGTTGGTAATACTACGTAACCATCGCAGGCCAAAAAGATTTACCCACCTTAAATGTTCATATTTCACTTCAGTACAGTAGAGTAACTCCTTAAGAACTTTCGACTTAACTATGAAAGTTTAACTGAATAACCTTCAAGAGTAGACTATCAGAAAAATTTAACCCTCAATCTCTGTAGTAACTATTTTTCCTTCTCGACGATTTCTGTGTAGTGGAAACGTAGGAATCCTAGGCCCAGTAGTCGGTTAACCGCATCACAAAAATATGACAAGAGATCCAGCATCATTAGTATGATTTCACAAAAACAGTCAAAAGTTCATTTATCTGCTCACACTATCAAGACAATTTAATTAGTTCACGTGTGTATTTGTTTTTATTTATTATTTGTACAGAGTCGAATCTTTTTTAATCTCATATATTATAAGCCTTCATCTACATTAGTGCCGTATAAATCTCACCCAGGTGTTTAACTTCTACCTGGAAATAAATTTGTTCTCCTAGGTTACTTTACTTATTCATCATGTTTAGTATCAGTTAGCTTGTCCTTATGATCTAATATCAAGTAATACTTCTGTAAACGACTGTTACAAGTCAGTCTCAGAATTACAGTGTAGCCTTTAATGCTGAAAGGTATATTTCATCATATCACCTGTTGCTTTAGAAGATGTGAAGCTTTCGAAATATTTATTGTTTTTATCGTAGTATGATGTTTATTCAGTGTACCAGTAGGCAAAACGCCGAGGTCATTGTAATATGTTTCTACTTAAGGTTATCTAGTGAAAACAGGATAAATAAATAGTATCGTTGACTTTCATGAGGCAGACAAATAAGTAATTCAGGACACTTATGATTGCACTGTTTTGATCTCCATATTTATGTATTTCCTTTAAGAGTGGATTCAGTGATTCATTATAGATTTTTATTTATCTCCGAATAAACTTGAAAATAAAATATACTGTAATTTAGTGTTTCTCTTTTCCTCCTGTTTATAGGTCACTCAGTGTTTTCCATTCAGAAGTGGACTTCAAAAGTTATATGTATCATTTCTGAAAGAAACTAAAGATCTGTATAAATATAAATTGTTGAATCTGTAGGTTTTTCCATTAAAACACTTTACTTACAGTAATCTTGAAGTAGATTGCCAATGAAAGTGCAACTTATTTTAGTGTATATACTCGTTGCGTATGCTTCAACAACTCTTGAAAGTGTAATGCAAATTATTTCCATTAACTCAAGGAAGTATGATATGTATGATTGGGAATATGTTGACTTATATGAAGATGATGCACAACACGTACCGTTAGTTGAAGAAACACCGAAATTTATCCAAAGAATGATTGAAAGCAACAGCAATCGGAATAAACTTATACTAAAGAATGAGTTTCTTAGTCATCCGAATGCATCTAATTTACCATGGACATATGATAATTATCTCACAACTGTAATTTGTGATTTCAGAAATGTTTTTATATCCCACCAGTCGATTAGGTATATTCTACTTCGATGGCATGAAATCGTCGATGAGTGTTATTCATCTGTGAAAGGTAAAATAAATAGTATTATTCACTTTTTAGATGAACATCTTAAACTGTTGTGTACCACTCAGTTCAGTCAAAAAGCGTATTGTACTAATGGCAGTATAAGGGTAAGATAATATCTTCTGTCAGATTACGTAGTCCAGAAATTTTCTAAAAATCTTGTAGGAAAAGTAAAACTGCTTCCTCTAACAACAAATGCATCTATTAATAATATGGCTAGTAAATATAAAATCTTCACCTAATATGTATAAAATCCATACTTTTTTCAGTTGAAAGTATTTTACTATCGAACTGCGCCTATCATATTAGAGCAATTCAAAAGGCAAATGATTCTGTTAAAGTATGTTTATATATAAATATTTTAATGTATCACTCTTGTGGTTAGCATTTTCCTAACTCACCAGCTTTTAGATTCTTATATGCAGAAGTTTTATCAAGGAATTCGCGCCCAGTAAGCATCAACATTTACCCTGTATTAATTAAAGTTAGGAATCTTTAATGGAAGCACTTAAGGAGATAACTGTTGCTGTAAACATGGCTAGTTCAGTTATTTTATACAGGGAAAAAAAGTTATCTGTAAGTTGTATTTGCTTTGCATTTTTTTTCATGCATTATCATAAAAAAGAATTTCATATTATTTTTTATTATTTTTCTACAATGAACCACCTATCCAATTGCTTTTACTCTGTATCGATAGAAAACCAGTAATACTTTTCTCTTATAAAATAAGTTAGTGTGTTATGAAACCTAATGAACATAAAAATCACAATGAAAATTTCTGGCTTAGTCTGATAGTAATCTCACCTTGTACTTTGAGCCTCACAGACACTTTCCTTGATTAATGCATGGAAGGAACTCTGTCTGTAATTTGAAGTAGAAAAATGGTGATAAGCTGACAGGTCGAAATGATGCTGTTCATTTTAGTTTTGAATTAATCTCTAAAATAAGAATGATATATTCAACAGAAAAACCATTCACTATATTGCTACCTAAAGGACTAGTTGCTACACATTTTTGTCGAAACAAACATATTATAATTCATATGAACTGTGATCAAGATTTGACCAGATAGTTGCAAAATAATTGAGCGCTGAGTGAGAAGTAGACATTTATAAAATTATATTTGTAAAATCTCAGCGAAATTGAAATGATTAATTCTAACGTTTCGTTCGGCAATCTGGTCCGAACTTCTTCAGGGAAATTAATCGAATTAACATAACAGAGGTTTATATATAAAAGGAACAACTCATGTTTTTAAACTTTGTCCAATCATGAGTCATGCAACGGGCATCAACATGTATAATAAATAAATAAATAAAATAGTATGTTTATATATAAAAGTACATCTCTTGTTTCAAATTGTTTGTCCTGTCATGTGAATCAAGAAACAGCTATCAATAGGTGTAATAAACAAAACGAAACAAAATTTTTTATATGAACTGTGGTCAAAATTTGACCTCAGACTCTCAAAATTAGTCTACTTTTGTTAAAATATATGTGTATATGAAGTATCAATGGTGTGTGTGTGTATGTTTGTGTGAACAGTCATAAAACATTTGTTATTCTCATATGAGCTGTGATCAAGATTTGACCGGATAGTTACAAAATAATTGAGATTTTTTACAAATATAATATAATTTTATAAATTTGTTATTCTCTCCATAAGAAGACGTAGACTATCGGAATTTGATCAAATGTGACTAGTTGTTGATACATATCCAATTTATTTATTAGTCAGGATTTGCCATGCATCAGCTAAGGTCACACCTTCACGTCTGTTGAAACTGTTGGGATTCACCCATATGTGTAGGGCTTCTGCAGTCAGTCTTTCTTTATGTGAACCAAAACCTTTCTGTAAAAACTTAATCTTATCAAAGTCGATTTTGTGTCCCGTTTCTATCGAATGCAGTGCAATCGCTGAGTTGTTTTCTAGCTTCTTCAAGTCTGCAGAGGTCTTTGGAACCACCTTTAGACATTGTTTGTGCTATTTCAATCTTACATTTACCTGTCTGGAAGTTTTTCCTACATATACGGCGTTACAATCCCCACAATTGATCTGGTATACACAATTTTGCTGGTTTTGTTCTATTTTATCCTTAACCTTAACCAGTAATGAGCGTAAGGTGTTTGATGCACGAAAATACACTCGTATGTTATGTTTTAAAAACATGAGTTGTTCCTTTTATATATAAACCTCTGTTATGTTAATTCGATTAATTTCCCTGAAGAAGTTCGGACCAGATTGCCGAACGAAACGTTAGAATTAATCATTTCAATTTCGCTGAGATTTTACAAATATAATTTTATAAACATATTATAACTTAGTGAATAATACTAGGATTACGGAAGAAATTTAAGTGGATGGAAACCTGTAAGTTTGTTAACCATGATGAAATGTTAAGACTAAGGGGAGTTTTTCAGAATTTGATTGTCGCTAGGTAGACTCAAAGTCACTATCCATAATATATGGCTTCGAATTAAGCTCATATGCATGCGAACGGTGTGCAACATATGTCTTGAGTTATCAACTAGTCCGAACTAAGAGAAGGTAGCATCGAGTGCCCGACCTTGATTATCTTCCATTTCTGCCAGTAGCATTTTATCTAACTCTCCCGATTTCAGAAAAAGGTAGCACCAATGCATTCAATCCTTACTGCCTGAGTTAAATAACAGGCAAATGAGGAAGCTCAGAAGTCTTTGAGTGGCTTCAGAAGTGAAAATTAACTTGACTAGAAGGAGTATATGCTAACATCACTGATAGTCCTTATCGTGTCCTGTTGCTGGCTCAATCACCAGGGCACCCAGCATATCTCGTTATCCTTGACCATACTAAATAAATTGGTGAATATAAAAATTAACTAGAGTATTCCTGAGTATTTGTCCACAGACACTAAATAACAACTACTTTTAGCACAAACTCGATGATCTACAAACGAAGCAGAAGCAGTGTCATAGGCAGGAATTCAAGTAAACAGCAACAACAAACACCAATCACCATCACCGGGAGAAACTTGAAGGAATTCATCTTTTTCCTTTACCTAGGCATTATCCTTTCAAATACAGGTGGCATGGATGAAGATGTCAAAGCCAATATCGAGAAAGCAAGACAGACCTTCGTTAATCTGAAGTCAGTGTTAAAATCTCCAGCACTCAGCACCAGGTACAAGACTAGGATTTTTAGCACTAATGCGAAATCAGTGCTTCTATATAGTCCGGACACTTGGTGATTTACCAAGAGCATTTCCAACTGACTGCAGACTTTCATCAATAGTTGTCTTCTTCCGATAATGAAGATCAGATGTCAGGGAGAGATTAGCTACAAGGAACTCTGGGAACGAACTAACCAAGAAGTTATCACCGAACAAATACATAGAAGGAGGTGGACATGGGTTGACATATGCTCAGACTTTTAAGTTACATTTCACTTAATTAGCCAACGAATGGGGAACAATGAGTTGGGCGTCCGAAGGTGACATGCAGGAGATCATGTGAGCAGAAAATGAAAGATTATGGGAAATCTTGGAGCCAACCAGAAAAGAATGCTGAAAACAGAGTGAAATGAATTTGTGCTGCTGAAGCCCTATGTTCCAAATGGAACCTAAAGGTAAAAAAAAAAATTTAAAATGATTATCTAAATTAAAAAAATTTTTTCTCCCAATAAAAATTTTTTTTTTTTTTAACCATTTTTTTTTTTTTTTTTAAAAAAAAAAAAAATATCTTGTAAAAAAATAAAAAATCTAGTTTTTAAAAATGTTTTTTAAAAAAAAAAAAAAAAATTTTTTTAATTTAAATTTTTCGGTACAAATTATATATATATATATATATATAACTATGTATTCAAAAAAGTTCGTACAGCATTATCCTCCTTGGCCTATTAAGACAACCTACTAATCACTTCTACACACCTTTGTTTATATTTTCAACCCTTTCTTATCATCCCTTAATCTTATCTTCGTTATAAACGTGTTTTATTTCCTTTCCTTACAATCTAACATTACTTAATCGGTTCGTTTGTTTTTACTAGCCTTTATCAACTACTTCCACCTGAACAGTTGTTTGTTTAATCATGCTGTTTTTCATTATTCGTGTTATCACAGATTGCCTCACTTTTTCATCCTTATTATTGATAAGACCATTTTTATTATTACTAGTATTATTATTATTATCATTACTACTATTATGACTAATTGCACAATTTATATTCACCATCGTATTATCCTATAGACAAAACACCATGATTGGTTTATATTTGAATTTTTATTTGTAAACTTATATATATTAGAGCTAAGCCTGATGAGATCTAATTGAAAACAATATTGTTCGCTTAAATGTGTTGTTCTAAATTTTACTATGGGAATATTTAATATATATATATATATATAATAATAAAACTAGTTAAAATAATGGGACTCATAAAGGGTTATTTTAAATGAAAGAATAATAATAACAAGAGGTAGAATAAAATATAGAACAACAATAATAACAGTTAATAAGTAAGATGTATTACCATGATAAGATCAGAGTGACTACCATTTCTTTCTGCACACAGAGGACGGGTTTATAAAACCCAATTGAACAAGCCTCTGCAATTGCAAGGATCTTCATATTTGTTTGTCTGCTGATAACAGTGAATGAATTGACAGCGTCAAAATTGTCTGCAATCCACAAGTCGCTTTGTTATTGAACTTTTCGGTACTTTAACTGCAGTTGTTACCAACTACTTTGGCAAATGATCCATTAGGCGAGTAGATAATCGCCTTTCAGTACGACCTATGTATTTGCTTCCATAAACATATTCAAGTTGATATACGCAGTTCGAAGTGTTGACGATTGGTGGCCGGTCTTTCCCATCCACTTGGTGATGTTAAGGAATAAGGGTTTTGTGGCATGATAGCTTTACCGAGTTTTCGTTTTACTACTTCGTGGAAGCCATCTTCTTTGAACGGCAAACTGATTTATACAGCTTTTTTTGAAACTGTTTGGATAGTTTTACTGGGGTTTATTCTTTTTAGATTATTTATTGATAAACTTATAAGGATATCCATTCATTGATAAAATATCCTTCAGTGTCTTAGTTTCATATTCAATTGTATTGTCAAGGCAAATTTAGCGTGCTCTACTGAAACATGTTTTGACTAAATGCTTTTTATAACAGATTGGAACAAAACTATTAAAATATATGGACTGTCGCGTCTACTAAAACTTTCTAAATATGAATCTTTCCATTGTACCGTTTGTCCTCGTCACCAGAGAAACATCTAAAAATTTAATGATATCATTTCCCTTGCGTTCTATTATGAAGTTAAAATTGGGATGGCATGACTTGAATTTTACTATTAAGTTATCCGCTTTTGATTTCGTTTTACAGACAATAAGCAGATCTTGTATATAATTCCATTTGTTGTATACGCTGTTGCAAAATACCGGCTTCTAGGCCTGACAAGCATAAATCTGCAAGCAGTAGTCCCAAGGGGATTCCCATTGCAGCACCATCAACTTGACGGTATAGACCACCATCGAATCGAAATAGGATATTTTTAATATATAAAAGCAACAATTTCCTCAGTCTCTTTGTTGGAATAGGTATCTCGTTAGCTTCTCGACATATGAAGTCACTAATTTCAAGGAATGGAATATTCGTGAATAGTGAAGTAACCTGAGAAGAGACTAGATATTTACTGGTTAAACTGAGATCCTTAATTTACTTGACAAACTGGAGTGAATCAGAGACAATATATGTTTCAAAGCATCTTAATTCATGTATAATCCCCATCCAGGCATTAATGAAAACAAAACACGTAGATCAGCGAAGAGTCTCTTTTCGGCGAATTCATTTTTTTAGCTGTACAATCACAAATATATACAATTGGTTATAGTTATTTTAACTAAACAGGTGAAGATTGGTAATTGGAGTTACGTAATACAAAACAGTCGAGAAAATTAGGTGTTATTGAAATTAGGGTAGTAACAAAGGTGATGAGTTGTCACAAACAGTTGTTAAAAGAAGTAATGTAATAATATGAATAGCTTGATGAGTGAGTTTTACTCAGGATGCATATAGGAACAAAGTAGAGAATACGAAATTACGTAAGAGTTCTAAATGAATACAAGAATTATCAGCAATTAAAGAACAGTCAAAGAAACAAAATTAAGTCATCAAAATCAAATAAAAAATAAATAAAATAAATGCATCTGACCACTTCTATGTGCATATATCAGCTCACCTGCTGCTGCGGAGCCAGGTACATCGGTCGTTCGACGCGCACCCTGTCCAAGAGGATTCAAGAACACTATCCAGCATGGTTGCGAAAAAGCAATAGTGGTGCAGTAAGGAGTGCGATAATTGAACACTTGGTTAACACTGATCATTCCATTTCAACAAACGCCTGCTTCAAAGTAATCTACAGAGTCAAGAATAACCTATCAAAGGCAATACGGTTTCGTCCTCTTTGTATCGCTGAAGTTCTGGCCATTCACACAGAAAAACCGGAGCTGTGCATACAAAAGAGGATTACTCAACCACTTCTACTGTCTTGGTAACAACTTTTTTATTTTATTTATTTTTTATTTGATTTTGATGACTTAATTTTGTTTCTTTGACTGTTCTTTAATTGCTGATAATTCTTGTATTCATTTAGAACTCTTACGTAATTTCGTATTCTCTACTTTGTTCCTATATGCATCCTGAGTAAAACTCACTCATCAAGCTATTCATATTATTACATTACTTCTTTTAACAACTGTTTGTGACAACTCATCACCTTTGTTACTACCCTAATTTCAATAACACCTAATTTTCTCGACTGTTTTGTATTACGTAACTCCAATTACCAATCTTCACCTGTTTAGTTAAAATAACTATAACCAATTGTATATATTTGTGATTGTACAGCTAAAAAAATGAATTCGCCGAAAAGAGACTCTTCGCTGATCTACGTGTTTTGTTTTCACCAAAGCGTTTCCACAAGGACTGCATTAATTCACATAGTCAGTGTACCAATTAGTGGTATGGGTGAATTTGTGATTTTGAGAGTATGGAGGCAGTCCTGAATTGTATATTTTAACACGCCTATATAACTTGGAGATCTGGGGTTGCTTAAAGTATTTCATATTTCATAGGTATTTGTCTTTATTTGACAATTGTATTATCTTTACTACGAAGTCTTTATGTGGTCAATGACTACTTCAATTATCTTCTTGCTTAAAGCATAGTTCCGTCAACTAAATATACACAATAAAATATCTGTTGATATAAGAACAGAATTTGGACACTGTGACACGATATAACTCCATCATAGAACAATTTTACTTGATAAAACACAATGATAAAATACTGCTTACTGATGATGTGTCGAGAATAGTTTATTGTTCATATTCATTTCGAAGTACTCACATAACTTCCAGATTTGGTTTATGAAGTCTTGTTCTTCTTATCTTCGAATTAACTGGTAATATTTTCCATATCTCTAATATTGGCGTTGCATCGTTCCTATTGCAAGTGTTTAGTGTAGATTTGATCAACGTAAATTCTGTGGTCAGCCTCTACCCCTGTGACCTAACTGTATTGCTGTTTAGCACTGTAGTTCTGTTCTGACCTGTTGTGTGATTGTGCGTTAGTGCATGCATTGCAATTGCTGATATTTCCTCTAAGGTAGAAGCCATTTTATATTTAGCTAAATTCCTATGTTCCAATAATATCACTGGCTCTGATCTACTGGACTGAACCGTGTAGCTGACTTCACGGGCATTGCAAGGTATTTTGTAGATTTGGGTATTGTGTCTAGTTGGGTCCATAAAGTCCTTTAACCCTCCAAGTTTGTTCCAGAGTTTTCAGATTCAAATGCGGCAGCAATATTATGACCAATAAAATCAAAAGATAAGACACAATGAACTTTGTAAGCAAAACGTGAAAATTATGTGAGCAACCCAAAATGATTATGAACAATAAATTATGCTCGAAACGTCATCGGTAAATAATACTTTATTACTGCTTTATATGAAATAAAACTATTCTATAATGGATCTATGTCACTTGAATCTTTTAGCCTCAAAAGCTTTCGGTGTTATGCTGATCTCACATGAAATTCCCCAATGTGTTACCCTTTATATTGCTATGCAACTACGTGCAACTATTGTTCGAAATACAACAATGGTTAAACTGCTGGAATTATTTTTCATTTTCAATAGGTATTAGTACCGATTACTTTGGGGATTATTACATGGATGCAATGAAATGTTTCAGTGATGACAAAAATTTGTTTGGTATAATTCTGCCTAATTCATTTCTTCCTAACTTTAATTTTCAGCTTCTGTTACGTTTAGGATATATGGAAAAAGCCCGAGAAGAAGGTGAAAAACTGACAAAAATGTTAACTGAAAACCCAACAAAATCTTGTCATCTTCAACAAAACAACTGTCTGCATAAACCAATACATCATTCAGAGTCTATAGTTATTTGGAGACCATGGTTTTATTTGGGTCTGTTTCATCTTGTCGATGGAAATTTTTCAGCAGCTTCTGAAGACTTTACTATTGCATTTAATTTGGCGTCGTTAACACTGTCAACTGACAAGCCATTGTCCAAGTCAACTCTAGGATTACTTATGTACATGAAAGCATTATCAGTATTGTATAGATCTAAAATACTAGTGGGTTGGTGTACATCTTCATTTTTATTTGTAAAATCAAATTCTTGTATATGTAATTGCCAGTTAATAATGCAATTATCAGGAAATACAAGTATGCTTGAATGTTCAGTCATGAGATATATACATTCAACGAATGTTTACAAATAACACTAAACTATCGTATTATCTGAAGTAAGACAAGCTTCAAACTCACTACATATTAGTTGAGCTCTGAGTCCATCAACCATTAAGTTGTACCGCAACATCTGTAGTGTACACCACTGGTCATTTTAGTATGGAATCTTAAAAGACATTTTAAGAATGATCTTATAAATGAAGATTGTTGTCTGCTACCTGTACTCAACAAAACTCAAAAGTCCATTTGTTTCACCAACCATTCAGGTACTTGCTTGCTCGAGTCTTCATTGAATAACGTGATTATCCCTCTGTATGTATTCTTGGTTACACAAATGTAAATTTACATACAATGTGGGATAAGATGAAATCACTTATGAATTTGGCTAGTTTTCTCAATAATGATTAGAGGGATTACATATTACCTACTGATTATGGATTTTATTCACCCTCAAAATCATATTGATGATTCATCCTGTGCAGTGTAATGTAGTGTAAACCCCCTTTGGGGCACAGTAAAGTGAATGCTTTGAAAGTGACTGTTTAATACAACACTGGTTCGAAATATTTGATGGATATTTGTTGTTCATGAGAGTACCAGTGAGTGTTTTACCATCATCATCTATGATATCAGCTGTACAAATACATTCAATCCTATTAAATTATAATTTGTGGTCAAATCTCTTTTGTTTCCACGTAGTTTTCGCAGGACTTTGGTACTAGGTCATGTGTTTGATTATTCAGGTTTTTAAACTGAATCTCTTTATCATCGCACTGCCAAATGGCTAGTAAACCTACTAGAACCATTAGAAGGCAAGTTTCCTGTCAATCACTCTGGGAGTCCTTCAACTTTATCAAATTTGTTGAGAAAGCCAATGTTTCTAATCAAACCATGTTCTCACTAAATGTGCTGTCACTGATTACGAACGTCCCAATAACTGAAAGAATAAGCTACGTATACGATGACATTGATTCGAAGAGGAAAACATTGGTATATTCGCCGACCATTTGAAGGAACCCCCATTGAGATGCACTCTAAATGTTCAATTCTCTTTCAATAACGAAATATATCAACAAAAATGGTATAGTTATGGGCTCACCACTGGGACCCTTGCTTGCAGATTTTTTCATGTCAAAACTAGAAAACAAATACCTAAAGGAAATAACTGACAACTTCGGGTTTTATAGGAGATGCATGGACTATGCTTCCATTATCTTCGATAACGAGGAGAATTTGGAGGATATCCTGAACTTCTTCAACAACTGCAGTCCTGCAATTCAGTTTACATCAGAGGAGTCCGACGCAAGAATATCTTTTCTAGATATTCATTTCACAAGACGTGAACAAGATGAAACATCAAAAAGAACCATCTATTGAAATCTGACATGGAACGGCCAACTCACTAACTTTCATAGTTGGGTGTCTCTATATACGAAACGTAACCTGATCCATTTACGGAGCCATCGAATCCGCAGAATTTGGAGCCATGACACTATGGAAGAGGATCTGAACACTGAAAAGAATCCTCCTCGAAAGTGGCTATCCAAAACGTTTCTTGTGAAATCCATGAAACCTAAACCACTTAAATCGCCCAAACTTTCTGTTCCCAAAAGGCGTTTCTACGTGAATTAACAATTAGATGGAGATTCATCAGCAGAAACACTGTCCCTCTCAATGAAGAAAGCCTTCGCGGTTGAACTGTTGTAATCACTGTTGTCAATTTAACTCTCGTTCAAATTTTAGTTGAATTCTACTCAACCCAGTCAGTTATATTACCTCAATCAACTTAGTGACTTGCCCTATTCAGGCTGGTAGTTGCCTGGGGTTCTAGTGAGAAGTCGTGACCAGTAGGGTGCAGCAGGTCGGGCGCGAGGACAAATACTCGCCGAAGACATTGGCTAGGGGTCGCGCTATGTCGTGAATTGGCAGAAGTTAGAATTCATGGGCCATTGGATCGGGTCCCAGTGGCTTAATGGTATACGAGCTCGCCTTGTAACCAGAAGGTCCTGGGTTCGAATCCCGGTGGGTGCGTACTGATGAAGAGTCCCAAACTAGGACGAAACAGCTGTCCAGTACTCCCAGGTTTTCCAATGGTTCTCTAACTAATGTCAGCTCATGATGAAAATCCTGTAATCAATCAACTTAATTATTTTATTTTATTTTAGTTTCTATCTGATTAACGCTTTCTGTATTGCGTAATTTGTTATCTAAAACTTACAATTCTAATGACAGCTTTGGAAATATTCCTTTTATTGCTAAGAAAATCTGCTACATATATATGCGATCGCACAGCTTAACAATGATATCAACGAAAAGAGTAACCCTTCGGTGAACGCCTTTTCTATTATATGAGATCAATTACTAATAAAGTGTACATAAATGTTTCAATTTAATGCTTCCGTGAAAGATTCACAGCATATGAATTGAAGTGGTCTGACATTTCCGTGAACATGTCTTTTTATTGGCTTATATAATCTTGTGGAAGTGTTTGAGTTAGGCGTTGTAAACGGATGCCTGACACTATCTGCTTTGATATAAGAATAGAACTTTGGCAGTGTGACAGACTATGGAGGGAATTTTATTTTGATAAAGTCTCACAGTGGTATACAAAAATATTTACGCATAACGTTTTGAGCAGAATTTATTGCTCATAATTATTTCAAGGTAGTCACACAACTTTCTGATTTCGTTTATATACATGAGTTAGAAATTGATTAGACATATGAATCAACATAAAGTTCAACAGACATATATGAAATAGAAAGGAAGACAAAGTACATTCAGAAAAATATTAGTGTTATCAATAAAATATAATAGGAAGACGAGTGCTGTCAGTCAATAACATGGGGAATAAGATGTTTTGTCAGTAAAATTAAATAAAAAGCATTTTTAAGTGTGATACAGTGAATTGAAATGAAAGACATTTTGACATTATTTCTCAAACTTTGATTTTACTAGGTAGCATTATCTTCCATATCTCCTGTATTTGTGCTGAGTCATTTCTATTGTATATCTTGGGTGTAGATTTGATTAACAAAGATTCAGTAATCAACCTCTCTCTCTCTCTACCTACCTATGTGACTTTTTAGACTTTTGACTCTGTCCCACTCTATTGTGTGGTTGTGTGTTAATGCATGCACTGCAGTTGCTGAGTTTTCTTCTAAATTACTTATCTTCGCGGGGTCAATCATTCTGCACGTAGTTTAATTCTTATGTTCTGATAATCTGACTACCCCAGATCTACTAGTTTGACCTATGTAGTTGACCTCACAGTTATTCACGCATGTCTATTGAACTTTATATTGATTCATATGTTTAGTCAATTTTTAACTCATGTATATGAAGAAAGTCAGAAAGTTGTGTGAGTACCTTGATATGATTATTATGAGTAATAAATATTTTTGTATACCACTGTGAAACTTTATCACATTAAAATTTCCTCCATAATGTAACAATACCTGGTTTATCTACTGAACGAGATAAGAAGAATAGGCGAATCTTGATTTCATAAACTTCTTATAACCCTGACTGTCATCTTTTAAATCCATTATCAGCTTTAAGTTAACGTATTTCAAGGACTTTTATTTTTGTCTTTTGCATATAACTCTTACCCTGGTAATACAGGATTCAAAATGTAGTCATTTTTATTTTTACATCATATGAAACCTTTTTTTTTCTCTACTTTGGTTGTGCTTACTCTATGGATTTATTGTGTTTTACGATTTTTCATGGGTTGATTAACTAACTGCGTAAATCCGTATTAGATATTAGGTATTTATAAGTGAATGACTTACGTGAATAAGTCACATTTTGCTAATAAGGTTGATAGATGAGAGTAAACATACTAATTAAAAAAAAAATAAAATAAACAAAATAAAACTGAAGACAAAAGATTTTCTGTATAAATAAAATAAACAACTGGTATTTGTTTGTGTGGTCAAAACTGTTTGAAAGGATGAAGTAAACTAGATGAAAGTTTTAGACGTAATAATAATAATAATTCATGAATTATGTAGGTTAATATAAGTAACTATTGATTATAAACACTGAATTGAGAGAGATCTGAAGTCAGTGTCTCAGTTTAGCCAGTTCACAATGTCTGCTGTTGTCATTCATTTACTTTGGTTAATTAAAATACTTTTTTACTCACTACTTTTTTTAAAAATCTTATATACAGGATGCTATGGAACTTGCCATCAACGGAGTTCATAACTATCCTTTTATTTTAGATACTATACTATTATTGGCTCATAGTACAACGTAAGTGAAATCGTAGGCTTAACTCGTATAAATTAATTCATTGTATTTTATAAAATTTTTAGTATGAACTCAACATCTAAAATTGTCTAGAGTATGATGGTTGTCTAGTCAAAATTTTTTTTAGCAGTCATACAGATGTTTGCATATTTGTGGTGTCTTTATTGTACCTAAGTAAAGCAAAGAAAATGGATTGTTGTTTGTAGAGTCGTTTCCACGTTGGCAGAATATTGATGACAGACAAGTAAATAATACTGAACTATGATACAGTCTATCTCATTCTGGGAGATTGGAACTATACAGCCAGTAGTGGATCTTATCTTTAAATATATACCTCCTTATAGTCTTCAAAATCACAAACTTTATTTTTCTTATAAATACTTAGTCTTATACAGGCGTTTTGATCACTTTGATCTGGCTAAAAAGCACCACTGTGTTGACAATAGTGGTTTCCAACTATTCCTATCAGTTAATCAGTCAATTATGCAACCTATCACAATACCGCATTATTCAAGTCACATTGGTATACTGAGTTGTCTAAATACACTCTCCATCGGTTAGTAACGAAAACGTTTGTTGTTACAATTACACCCAGTGATGCTAGTGCAGATTATGAGAAAACTGACTGCCTGACTGCTTTCAACAAAGAACTTTGCACCGATGTGCAGCAGTTCGAGTCACCACATTACATGTAGCACACAAAGCCAGAGAACAAGAAGAAGAAAGTAAAAAGAAATGCAAAACAGAGACAGTAAACAGAGATATGAGTCAAAAAGAATAGGAATATCGAAGAACAATATAGTTTTATTGGGTATTATAAGTCACAAGGAGTGGATGCATCTGCGCCAGCCATTGAGAACGATGGCTCTGAGCCATATCACCGACTGTCCCCTGTCAGTGGTGTTTACCGTCCCGAGGACCACAACCAGGAAGTCTACATCTTCCTATGTGACTGACTTTAACTGTTGTGGATTTCATCGACTGATTAAGCCATGTTTTGTTTTGACAACCAGTGGTTCTTCTCCAACCTGACCCTGCGTCAGCTAATATTGCCCGTCGAGGAAGGCGAGCGATGGCTAGGCATACGTGACACATGTCCTGACCATCTCAGTCGATGTAACTGCATAGTCGATGTAACGCCTATTGAGGTTAGGCGTCGAGTGAGAAAACAAATATATATAGACAAATGCCACTGATCATCAACAAAGTATTAGACGTTTCATATAATCTACATACGATATAAGTCGTCTTGCATCTTACATCGGTGTCTTTTGTTTCATACACCAGAACATTATACTCTTTCGGAAATATCGTAATATACTTTGCTTTTTATTGTTTCAGTGTTATTTCGTGACTACTTGTTTTTGTTTCTGTTTACAGACGTGCTTCTTTCAATAAGAATTCATTGAATATACTTGATTTATCATTTCCACTTCTGGACAGCGACGTTACTGATCCATCCAGTCCTGCGTTCGTTGAAACATACACTGAGCTAAAACTAGTCAAGCACCAAATTGTACAATTACGTGCTCTAGTCAATTATAGGCAGGGGAATATACTTCAAGCAATAAATGATACTAAGGTAATACATATATACAACTCTGTGCTAAGAAATTATTTTTTTTATTTTGATTACAGCTTGATTCCACACCGTATTTTCAGTACAAGTATGGAATTTTCAGCATGGATATTGGTAGCCCAGATTTACAGGCCGACCATAGATATCGGGTGTGCGCCGGCAGGGGATCGAACCCCGGACCATGTGCATGGTCGGCGAGAGTCCTAACCACTGTGCCACCGACGCACAATTGACTTCCTATCATTATCTGAATCAAATTATTTGAAATCATTCAACATGTATTTCCTAGTAATACAAATCGAAAAAAAGTTGGATTTGATACTATTTCAACAGGCCAATCCTAACAGAATACCAAATTAAGTTAGCGTCAATAGGTTTGGAAAGTTTTCCATTTGAACGCCGCTCAAATCACACCGGGTTTCAGGATCCACTGGTATCATTTGCCTTCACTTATTAGATGACTCGTGACTGGGCACATGAAAAACACCTTACCGTACAACTTAGTTCCATAATTTTAATAATAATAATAAGAGCTTTTTTTTGAAAAATGCGTATATACACACTAGAATTTTTAGTCTCTTTTATTGCAAGATATTTACTCTTTGTGAAAGTAGTTCAGTAATCAACAATACATGTTTTGAAACAATAATGTTTCACCCGAAGCATGCTTCGATACTCCAAAATGGTTTCCCTCCATTTTATTCAAATTCCTAGTAGCAAGTTGAAACTTATTTGAAAATGTGCGTGAGTGCAGACTGTGATTCATGAATGAAACTAGATGATTTAAACCATTTGTTATGCAGTAAATATGATGCATTGTGATGTGTGGTAAAATAAGGCAGTCTAGTGATTTAAGCAGGCTGCTTATCAATGCATTTAGCATCATCATATCCTTCATATTAAAGAATAAGGTTTCTTATTCCTTGAATGATGGGTTCAGTTTTTATCCAGGATCCCAGCTAATGTTTTAATGCTAATTGGTGGATCTGATCGAATTTTATATCTACAGATTGTAAACCA
The DNA here is from genome assembly GCA_944472155.2 of Trichobilharzia szidati. NCBI lineage: Eukaryota > Metazoa > Platyhelminthes > Trematoda > Strigeidida > Schistosomatidae > Trichobilharzia > Trichobilharzia szidati. Next base: position 94,913,830 of record OX235272.1, read on the forward strand.
ATTCGGTTTTTTTATACAAACATCGGAAAATCAGTGTTAGACATATTGAACAATATTTTCCTGCCTTCATTTTTTACTCGTCATTTTTTTATAACTCAAAATAAAAATACTGAACCTACCCAGTTTACTGACTACATTTTAATAATCACTTGGAGAATTACTCGATTGCTAATTCAACTATCCGCAAAATTCGTTATCCCAAATAAGCATGTCAGAACTAGATAGATTATTAAGCGAAATGTGAAATTAAATTCTAATTTTTGTTTTGCAAAATAGAAAAGTCAGGTAACGGATATAAATGATCACGAGTCAATCATGCAAAACAGACTGATTTGTTGTTCACTTTTGTCTTATTCATCGGTTTTTGTTTGGAAGGGATAGGTAAAGACACATTCGACTGAGTAATTAATATTAAGTGGAATTGTTAAAAGAGGCATGTCAGATAATGACAAGCGGTAACAGTGTGTTACTAATTCCCTGTAATACATAAGCACATAGTCATCTCATTTCTCTGCTTATCGAAGAATTATGATGAATCTCATATAATAGATATACTGTTAGATTTGAGTCTCTAACTGGCTGGGTGCGAACTGAAGAAATCTATTGTCATTCTTCAACATTATTTCAACATACTACACTGTATAAGTGGTCACTCGGATACTATTCCTACACTCAAAAGTCACAGAAGGCAGACTGAGAAACCAAGGTTTATCCCTCTGGGACAGAGGGGAATAACTAAAAGCTCCTGTTATTTATATAGCTATTTTTTGCATCGGTCGCTCACTGGTAGGAATGCTTGTCAACCACTCAAGGGGTCCGGGGTTCGATTCCCGACCAACAAACTTCGAAAACTCGCTTAACTGATAGTAAGACAGGTAAGGAGGAAAAATTGGGCTTGAAGATTATCCCATCCCATAGATAAAGATACCGGTGATACTGGAAATTCTAAAGGTCGAGTTGAAACCCTGTGTTCCACTTGGGAAGCAAAGCAATATAAAAAATATGGTGATTCTGTTAAAAGCAATGAATTACAGGTGTAAATTACAAAAAGTCTGTGTTGACAGGCGAGCAACACACCATATATATACATATACATATACAGACCTCTTCACTTTCTTGATATGAGAATCAGGTTAGTAATTCGGAAAAGAAATATCTCTCCATGTATGTGCATAACTGTAATATATTTCGAGAGGTTTTTTAAATGAAAATATGAATGCAAACAGTCATTTATTTCCTTATTACATGCTCCATTGGTTTTGTTCTTTATTTTATTTTTGTAAAATATGAAGGTTTGTTTAGATTTATTTCCATTGGATGGCCTTTGTGTATATATTAAAACTCTTTGTGAATTGTGCACTGGATCATTTATGAACGCCATAAAATCTTCAGCTGTAAGTCATCTTCATAAATTTCTCCACTTTTTCAATCAATCTTAGCAAACAATGCATGTTAAATGACCGAAATTGCACCGTCGAAGTCGAGAATATTAAGGAAACTTATTTGTATTTTCCGATAATTTCATTGAATTCGAAATGTGTAGCATGGCGATTAGAAATCATACACACTTCAGAGGCTGCTCAGTATAAATCTATTTCATCAATAATCAAGTATACTAATTATTTTTATACATTTGGTTGCCTTGATAAATTTTGATAAACAAAGAAACACCAAATTTACAGTATAAAATGATATCATTATATTTCACAGGTTCTCATCAGCTGTAAACTACCTGAAATTACAATGGTTATAAATAATGACATTTCATACTTCAATGTTTGAAAGGTAACATAGAAAGCACTATAAGATGAACGCATCCGCAATATTATTATTATTGTTCCCTTGGGTTCCTAGTGGAACATAGGGCTTCAACTGCACGTCTCTACTTGTTTCTGTCTTCTGCTGTACTTTTCACCTGCGTCCATGTTAATCCATACTGTTTCAGTTCCTCTTCACACGATCTCCTCCATGTCACCCTTGGAAGTTCCACTCGCCACTTCCCTTTCGGGTTCCACTCGAGAGCCTGACGCGCGATGTCACCCAGCGGCCTCCTCAGCGAGTGTCCGATCCATCCCCTGCATATTTGTTGGGCGATTGGTTCTTGTTTTGTTTGTTCCCACAGTTTCTTGTTGGTGATTCTTTCCGGCCATCTGATCTTCAGTATAGAGCAAAGACAGTTGTTGATAAAGGTCTGCAACCTGTTGGAAATATTCTTTGTGTCCTACCAAGTTTCTGAACCGTATAGAAGAACTGACTTGACGTTTGTATTGGAAATCCGAATTTTGTTGTTGATGCTGAGGGACTTAGATTTCCAGATTGGTTTCAGGTTGATGAATGTGTTTCTCGCCTTCCCGATTCTCGATTTGACATCCTCGTCCGTTCCTCCTGTAGTTGAGACAATGCTCCCTAGATAAGTGAATGAAGTAACCTCTTTCAAATCCCTCCCGTTGATGGTGATTGGCACTGGATGTTGCTGCTGTGTTGTTGGTTGGTTATTTTCATGACCTCCGTCTTGTCTATGTTCACCTGGAGTCCTGTCTTTGCTGCTTCTTCGACCAGTTTGTCGGTTTTTGCTTGTAAGTCTTCGATTTTGTGTGACATCAAACATAAATCATCCCGCGAAATCCAGGTCTTCTAGGTTCTTCACGTCGGTCCAGGATATCCCTGTCTTCTCGTTTCCCACTGTCTGACGCGTAATCCAGTCCACCACAATTAGGAATATCATTGGTGATAATAAGCACCCTTGTCTGACTCCTGTGTTTACTCGAAACGCTTCGCTGAGTTTTCCGTTGTGGATCAGTTGACATGTGCCGTTGTCGTACAGTTGTTGAATAAGGTTGATGAATATTTGGGGTACGCCGTAGTACTCGAGTAGTTTCCAAATTACTTCGCGGTCAACGCTGTCGAAGGCCTTCTCAAAGTCTATAAAGTTGAGGTAGAGATTTGATTGCCATTCCATGCTTTGTTCGATGATGATGCGTAGAGTTGCAATTTGGTCAGAACATGATTTGCTTTTCCTGAATCCAGCTTGTTCTGGAATATAAGTATTACAATTTTTAGTTTAAGTTACCATCAATTTATATGCTGTCAAACTATGAAAAAAGGGGGTTTGAGAGAAGACAGAAAATAGAAAAATCTAATAAACATTGTTAGCTTGTACGTCAATATGGCAACTCAAGAAGGTTGAAGTTCATCAAATTGAAAACTTGCTTAGTGAGCTGAGCTCACTAGTGTGTATGACTAATCAGTGTAATGCAAGTAATACGGTTACCAAGGGAGTGAGAGATTGACTAAACTCTCTTTCTGTGCGCATAAGTTTGGTTTAGGACGTTTGATTGCAATTGCTTCAGCAAATCGTAGTAGATTCGCTGTCCTTTGTATGTTTAATATTTTGAAGGATATGGAAATCTCGACAAAATGACCTGTATCCACAAGGTGTCTGGTAATTGCACTTTTTTAATATCTGCTTCCTTTTAAGCATAAGTTTCTTGGAATATGCTCTGAAAACCGGATAGAAGCCCTTCTTTCCGTCCTTCCAATGTACTTGCTGCCGCAGGTGCACATAAATTCATAAATGCAGTTGGAGGTAACATCAGCAGGGTGCTTATCCAGTTTCGATTGGTTTATAGAGCATGTAGTGCTGCATAGTGTCACCAGCTTAGTTGCAGGGAAGCATCTCTTTATAGCTCCTTTCATCCTCTTCTCAATCTTTTGTGATACTGCGTCTCCTTTGTATGGGAGGTAAATGAACACTTTCCTCTTTTCACCTGTTGGATACTTCGCTTTCTCATTTATTTCTTTGCTATACTTTAGGATAAATCCCTTTGGATACCCGTTTCCTTTATTGTTTTGCACTGAATAGTGTACATAATATTTCAGAAAGTAGAGAAAGCATTCTTATTGATCTTACCCTCAAAGCTGTGGCCACAGTGCTACAAACTCCTTGGTTCTGTATTTGCATATATTTTCCAGTACCTAATTGTGGGTGTGGATGCCTTTTCAAATTGTCGTAAAATTTCGTTAGTGATTTTAGGAAAGATATTAAAGAATCTTCAGACTTTCAGCCATTCTCACCTACCATGGTCAGCTGAAGTCAGTCGGCGATGATTCTTAATTTGCATCCCTAAAATCCAAAGACTACTCCTGTTTTCATTCCATGACTTATACATACTTGTTTTCATACTGATTGTAGTCGAATGTTGAGAAAAAATTAACTATAAGGCAGATATCCTGAATCCGAGGAGTGGTTAGATTGAATATTTATTAAGGTATTAGGTACTTAATATTCTAAAACCTACACTCACATTCATAACCAATAGTGCATTGTATTACATGACAGTCATGGATCAGTAGCAGTTGTTTATTTTTAACTCCACTATTCTCTCACCGGAATTAGTGGATGCATTATGACTCTGCTACTTCAGAACAACACATGTTAGCAAACATTGTTGTTTTCATATAAGATGACTGGGGGCGATCAGCAGGAAGATTTAGACATAGGTCTCATGCTTCTTAGCAAGGGGTATCTGCAGTTTTGAAGGAACTCATGTCACCTCTGAAACTGGAATCTTAATCAACCAGCACTACAGTCACAGAAGTTACCACTAAGCTATTCGAGCTCGCGACTGACCTCCTGTAGGGTTATAATAGGTACTATGATTAAACACTAGGTAGTGACTAATGTCATATGTCTAGCCCTTCGTTAGGTGAAGTCTGAATTCTGTCAGTCAAGTTTTTCATGTAGCTCGTCATCAGGGTGCACTCTGAATTGATTATGGATGGTTCGAAGCAGTCGACAGGAGGCCTTGGATGTAGCATAGTAGGTACATTGAAAAACTTGACTGCTTTAATCCAGTTTCACTAAACAAAGGATAAAACGCATGACTCTAGTTACTAACTAATGTCCAATCAAAATGTTGTTTTCAACTAGAGCTCCTTAGGCTTAACTCGAATATACATAACTGCGAATAAATTTTAAAAGCACAAATCCATAATGGTAGTTCTTAAATGAGATGATCAAATTTTGCGTTTAGTCATAATAATAATAATAAATGACAGGGCGATTTGTGAAACTAGGAATGTTAAAAATGGCGTGGTTATATAACCAAATATTCTAATAAACATAATCGACAAATGCCGAGGAAAGAAGTGATAAGATTGCGTAGTGCTAGGTTATAAGAAACATAATTCAACCGAGGTTTAGTGAAGGAGATAATAAGGTCAAGAAATGGTTGACGAAAATGGCAGAAAGTCCGGTTAAAAACAAATAGGATGCTAATGGTATGATCAATTCTACCAATGGATTTGTAAAGTTATGTACATTAGAACCAAGCCTGATCAAATCTAATTGATACCAGAATTGTTCGCCTACATATGTTGTACTAACTGTCAGCTTGCTTAAAATCACAGTTAGTGAATAACAATGAATTAATTTATTGTCTACTTATCTCTTCTTATTGGAAGAGTTAAACTTCGTATCCTTTCTCATCTGCGATGTAAAAATGAAATTATTTGAACTCATATTGTAACAACAGAAGACAAGGGCCAGGCAACAGATCGTTTATTAAGGAAATCAAAGCATATTTATATATTTTCATGTACATTATTATAGATTAGTTAAGCAAACAAACACAGTCTTCTGATTGGTTGTTTCTCACTTAAAGTTAATCTTCCATCTTCTTCTCCCGCGTGTAGTGGTATAATAAGGTGAGCAATATTGAGGTTAGGCGTCGAGTGCTAGGTAAGGTGGGGAAATCAATAGACGAGACTGTGAAATTACATCGACTGAGATGGTTAAGACATGTGTTACGTATGCCTAGTCATCGCCTTCCTCGACGGGCAATGTTAGCTGATATAGGGCCAGGCTGGAAAAGAGCTAGCGGCGGTCAAACGAAAACATGGCACAAGTCAATGAAATCCACAACAGTTAGTCTAAGCCACAGAGGAAGATGTAGACTCCCTGATTGGGGTCCTCGGGATGGTAAAAACCAATGGTTGGAAACAATTGGTGAAATGGCTCAAAATCGTTCTCAGTGGCGCAGATGCATCCACTCCTTGTGCCTCATGATTTCCAATGAAACTGTTTTGTTCTTCGTTATTACTATTCTTTTGTCTCACACCTCTGTTTACTGTCATTATTATGCATTTCTCCTACTTTCTTCTCTTCCTTTGTGTGCTACATGGAGGGAGTGTGGCGACTTGAACTGCCGCACATATGTGCAAAGTTCTATGTCGAAAACCGACCGACCGACCGAATCTTTCATCTCTTTGTGACTGTTTCTTGAATGTGAGATCATCTATATGTTAACTGTATCCGCCTACGCAAAGTCTGCTGTGGTCGGTTTTGAATCAGTCTTTGTTCATATTTTCTCACGACAAATCTTGAGGACGTAAATTACTGTCTACCAATTTGGCTAGTAGACAGCTCTCACCACAATATATGATACTGACAAGGACTTCTACATCGTGTATGGATCATAGGCAATTGCTTCACTGTGAAACTTCATTTCCCCTCCTTTTGAATAGTTAAATTTTCAATTTATACATATACTAACTGTGCAGGAGAGGATCATATTTCGAGTCGGGTTGAATTTGCTGAGACCTATAGGTTCAGCTTATGAATCATCCTAGTTTGATCAATGAGAATTCTCCAATAGCTAATTTACACACACAAAGTGTTTGAATTTCTGTGTTCATTAGATTGATTCACATTATTGTTGTGCTTTATATTCACATTCATTCATACGCTTCATTGTTATTAAATAATAATTTACAATCTTTTGCTGTTTTACATTTTAGGTACTTTCGTACAATTTAAATTATTCACTTGAAAATTCTTCAGAAATATTTCATTTAAAATATCTCATTGGTAGGCTGATTATTGACTTATTTGTAAATAGTTCTATCAAATCAATATTCGCATTTTTTACAGTCAGTATTAATAAACTCATGTATGTTTTATTTGAAAATATGTCTCACATAGTAAATACAAGAAACGAAAGGTTAGTCATAAGTTTACATCAGTACACTATCAGGTCATAGATAAATGTCAGTTTCGCTTCACTAAATAACGAGTGATGATAAAGCATACCTCCTGAAAACGGTAGGTCTGAATGAACTGGTCTTACTTGTGTGTGGCAGTAGGTGTTCCTTGATTGTCATATCTAAGCAGCAGGCTTCAAATTTAAACATTCAAAGTTGCAGTTTCATGATTTTATGCTAGCATGTGTGGCCTATTGCATCAGAAATGCTTCCTCCTTACTTATATCCTAATGACACTAATTCAAACTGGTGTATTTTGCGGAATTATTATTATTATTATTTCCTTTAATTCCTAGAGGAACATAGGGCTTCAGCCATGCGTCTCCATTGCGTTCGGTTCTCTGCTGTAGTTTTCACCTGGCTCCAAGTCTGCCCACACGCTTTCAATTCCTCTTCACATGATCTCCTCCAGGTCACCCTTGGACGACCAACTCGTCGCTTCCCTTTCGGGTTCCACTCGAGGGCTTGTCTAGTGATGTCACTTGCTGGTTTCCTCAGAGTGTGTCCAATCCATCTCCATTTCTTCCTGCCTATTTGTTTCACGATCGGTTCCTGGTTGGTTCGCTCCCAGAGATCTTTGTTGCTGATCTCTCCGTATTGAGCGAAGGCATTTGTTAATGAAGGTCTGTAGCTTGTTTGAGCTGCTCTTTGTGACACGCCAAGTCTCTGATCCGTATAGTAGTACTGACTTCACATTGGAGTTGAAAATACGGATCTTATTTTTGACGCTGAATGCTGTTGACCTCCACATAGACTTGAGAGAAATGAAAACTTGTCTTGCTTTTCCGATTCTGGCTTTGATATCCTCGTCAGTTCCTCCTGTAGTTGAGACGATGCTTCCCAGGTAGGTGAAAGAAGTTGTTTCCTTCAGGTTCCTCCCATTTATGCTGATTGTTGTCGGTTGTTGCTGTTGATGTTGGCCAGAAATTTCATACCTTGTTTTCTATGTTCATTGATCTATTCTTACTGAAGACATGGTAGTACGTGTATTTGGCATGCAGCGTTGTCATACAGCTGTTGGATGAGATGTATAATTGTCGGCGGCACCCCGTAGTAGCGAAGTAGTTGCCAAATCACCTCTCGATCGACGCTGTCGAAGGCTTTCTCAAAATCGATGAAGTTGAGATAGAGAGGTGACTTTTTGGTTCTTCCCTAGGAGTTCATTGAACTGTTCCGTTGTGATTGAGCGTGTAGGTGCGACGATTAGAAGTTTTGAAGTGTTCAGCCCAGTGCTTCCTCTGTTCCACCTCTTTGCGCTATCATCACCTCTAATTAAGTTATAGCAAATCAAACATGTCTCACTTCCATTTCAGTATACTTATATCGGGAAAAAGGAGGCGGTCACTTACGACTTGAGTTTTCCCAGGTAGTTGATTTTGTATTACGTGCTTAGAGGAATGCTATATTCACATTACGTTTGGCTGCTTCAGAGGTGTTATGTTAATATTTTTGCTCAACTGGAATATCTGTTGCAGCGTATGCTATACTGTGAGCGAAAATACCACCTGACAGCTTTTATCCTCATCCTTTAAAATTTATTGAATTCGCAACAGCAGATAATCTTCTAACTGGATTATATCTTCAGAGAGGAAATTTCACTAATCTTTTTTTGTTTATGTAAAGTTGTATTTCTTCCCGAATAGGTGGGCGATCTGTCCAGTTTCTTAAACAATGAAATTGGCTTGGGTTTTTATTGTTTGTTCCACCCATCATAACCCACCATTCCAGCGAAGATCATGTATTACACAGATGACCCTCACTGTGGCTATTTCCCGCCTCCTTTCGATTTGACATCTGATTATTTCGCTTCTTTCACTCCTTTTTTCATTCATTTGCGTTCAGAGTAGAACATTAGGTTATCAGCTTGTGCTTTGGAGGTTCCAGTAGTTGTGGTGATAGAAATGGCTAAAATGACTGGCTAGGCTTGGTTTAGAAGCGCGTCGGCTGGGAATAGGACACAGACATCGTGGGTTGTTGGTGAGCATTCTGCCACTGAATCACCAGTGCATTAAACATTATCAGGGTGGGAGCATACAACCCTCCTCAAACCCTGAATACAACCATTAGGTCACGTACTATCCCATTGCCCTTGATATATCCGGCAACAGAAAGTCACGAGAATACCATCAGAGCACGTGATAAGCTAGGTATGAGAACTTAGTCCACTGATATAAAAGTGACCAAATTTAACTACAAACATCTCAATATAGCTTTCATAAACAATCAGAGTCTACTAAGGATAAGTGGTTACTTCTGATGTGTGATTAGCACAGAAGGTAAGTGTGAAAATTCGTTTCCTAGTCCACCTATCCATCTGTTCGCTGTGACAGCTGATGTTTCTGGCAATAAAATAGCACAAGTAAACGGTGTACAACAAATGGTGCACTCCGTTTTCGTCTTTGATCTCGTCAGCATAAATAAACTGCACCAAATAGTTGTTGACATGATTTTAGCAACCACACAATGAGTTCAACTGACTTTTAAAAATTTGTTTCATCTTTGCACCAAAGCGATATTTGACTACCTATCAGAATATATATCATTCGCAGTAATTCATTCTGTCGTCCGTTTATACTGTGAGATGTTGCTGCTAAATGTAGGCAACAAAAATTATGGATTTGTGACTGTAAGCACTTTTGTCCAACTGGTAAAGTTAGGTGAGCAACATGTCGAGTAATCAAAGTAGTGGAGAAGATTCGTGGCTCAAAATGAGGACTGAGGTGTCTTGGTGTGCTCCTAGGTTTTCTATTTTCTTATCGATAGGTACAGCTTGATAAAGTTAGTCCTGAAGACATCAACAAACCTGATGATGAAACGTCAAATATCAATGCTCAGAAAACATCAAATAATTTTTCTACTAAGTAATGTAACGTAGTTTAACTACATAAAGTGTGTTAGGCGAGGAAGTAAGTCTGTAAATAAGCTTATGAACCACTCCTTTGATTGAGTTGTCTGGGACCTATGTTATGCATACTGAGGTGCAAGCTTTCCTCAACGGGAGATGCTAGATGAAGTATGACTTCGTTAAATATTAGTAATTGATAACCATACTAAAATATAATATTATTCTGTGAAGTGATTTAATGTTGACAATGCGGGTTTCAATGACTGAACACTCTTTGTGCCGTTCATTGCGGCTAGGATGAATGCTTTCTCTAATCTTTACGCAATTATTTTATTGTAGTATTATTCGATCTCCGTTTTTCTACTTTCCTGTCTTTATTTCTAAAGTATGTTGAGTTCACATGGTTGGTTTTCGTACAAAGCCTTACATTAATCAGCCTATCTGGTGATTCACCACTATCACTCTTACGGAGATTCACCGGCTAAACAGTGTAATTTACATCAATGTACGACAGGTTTGATTCTAACTCTATCTACTGAAATCTGAGAAACACTATCTGAAAACTTCATGCATTTATTCCCCTTGATGAATTTGAATAAAGCAAGAACAACAGTGGTTTGTGCATAATAATATGGTACCATCATTGTTTATTTCGTTGGCTTCTCATCAGCTTACCTGCGTACAGCCTAAAGGAATTATGAGGTTTATCTACAGAAAAGTTATAACATACTTGCAAATTTTACATGACGTCAGTTGACAAGACGTAATCTTTGGCTTTAACCTCACCCCTTTGACATAGTAATTTTGCTTGTCTCTTGTTTCTATGATTTGAGTTGAACTCAGTACATTGTTACCTAATTTATAAGTCATTCAGCATCTTACGCATCTCTAATCCTTATTACGTAACTCCTTCACCATTGTATGCATACATTTATTTTGTTTAAACTTGAACTGCCTGTGTAAAAACTATATAAGCGTAATTTTCTGAGTACTGTTCACTAAGTGTGGACCTTCTGTCAACTGACGTCATGTAAAATTTGCAAGTATGTTATAACTTTTCTGTAGATAAACCTCATAATTCCTTTAGGCTGTACGCAGGTAAGCTGATGAGAAGCCAACGAAATAAACAATGATGGTACCATATTATTCTGCACAAACCACTATCTGAAAAAAGAACACAAAAACAGTGCATGTATGTGTTAATCTATCTTTAGTTACAACCTACTCTAAGTAATAAATATGCTCATAAATCCTGAAACACGGTCAAATTTAAGGCTTAAATATGATAACAAGAGCAATATATATATATATATATATATATAGTATAGAACGTTTCGATTGTACTTTAAAATGTTTTGATTTGAGAATTGGTACTCAGATAATTATTTTCAAATAATGAGCACATTTTGTTTTTCAAATTTTCTGTGCATATTTTTTCTTCAGAATGGATCCGATATGTGCACAGTCATCTGTATCACTCATTAAATGATTTCCATTGGTTAGATAATTTTCCAGAGAGATTGATTCACTCATGGATTCGTGGAATACCGATGGGGGAAAATGTAAGTGATATTATCAATTCGAGATAATATGTGGTATAGATTTTTTGTTGTCTTTTTTGGGGATATTCATAAATTTAAATTAGATTTTAGAAAAATCTGTGTCTTTAATAATATATTGCACTTATGTTTCATAAATGATGATATTCGCTTTTATTTATTTTACCAAAACAACACAGTGAAGAGAATATTCTTAATTCTGAAGGAATAGTTTCTCTCCTCAGCAGTTAACTACCTCATGAAAATCTTTTGAAATCAGTTGAAAAATTCCCAACTAAAGAAGTAATTGAATGATGATTATTGAGTGATTCTAACACGAATCAAATGGAATCCAATACCTATACAGCGCTTTTGAATATAGAAAAAAAATATTCAAAATACAAGATTTCGTTAACATTCAAAGGTTGCTATTTTTTGTGCTTAAGGACTCTGGTGATTCTCATGGACCAGACCGTTCACTCTTCAATGTTGTTGTGCAGTCTCAGCTGGGTGGTTTAATTGCAAAGCTCTCATTGTCCTTCTGAAAAACGTCTTCAACTTAAAATTTTAATATGAAGTGAATCTTATTTAATTCTCTATGAATTCTATAATTGAATCTCCCGACAATCTTTGTCATGATTGGTTGTCAGTATTGATCGCTTTTATTGAGATCAACGCCAACTACAAAATAAATCAGATGAACTGTGATAAGCCTCTATATTGGTTAAAGTGAGCATCCCCTTCGTCTCCGAGTCTAAGAACATAAGCTAGCTATCAAAGGACGCGATATGTATTCTTTCATATCGATGCGTGTAGACAACTGTAAACACCAGTTTGACCGACAAAATGTAGACGTTTTAAACAATAGAAACACCAAAAGTTCCAGGGAATTTTCAGAAGCCTGGTACTCAGACGAATCAGAGATGAACAGACATGTTGTAGTAGGTCAAATTTATCAACTAATAAAGAATAAGTCACATGACAAAAAGTCAAACTTCAAGTTAGTAAAATTAATAACCAACCGTACAAAGTTTGTCAGGAAATAAATACAGTTATATAATCCATGCAGAATTCAAATAAGTTCACATTTAGTATTGACACTTGAGCTGAAGATGTTTTCTAGAATGACAATGAAAGCTTCGTAATTTAACTACCCAGCCCAGGGAACACAATCACATCAAATTCATCCACATGAGCTACAAATCTCTGTTGCTGTTTTTAGTCTGCTAAGTGCCTTACATCAATGAAGCTTGTCTATCGCTGTCAGTCAAATGACGGCGTTTGACATAACCTATTTACAAACATATTTATGTATGTATGCATGCATGCATGCGTCGATATGCGACATTGTAGAAAAAAGAGTAGCAATTTTAAAGAATTGTATTGATAGTTAATGTCCATGCCAATAAACATTTCTTTCATCCAGACGACATCTAATATATGCCAAAAAAAAATTATGCAGAACATAAATTCACGTGTCACTTTTCTATTAGTAAAATCCAATAAGCTGAATTATTTGAAGCATATTGAACAAAGTTAGAATGTGGCATGATTATCCTTCATACTATTGTGTGCCGACTATAAATCTCTAGAAACAGTCAGTAAATAAAGTGCCATATCACTGTGCATAAATAATACTGAATGAATTAATCATAATATGATAGTTGTACCCTACCCGTCATGTATGATGTCCTGCTCTCGCATAAATATATTTTCATGCAATCTCATGTAAAGTGTTAATTGTTAACATACATCGAATAACAGCTGAAATATCTAACCTATATATGCAAAGCTATGACTATAGTTACAAACTATGTGAAATGCAAACACTTGACCAACTTTAATAAAATTGATGCGCTCTACTATCCACTTAATGGAATAGCTTACCCAACTTGTGGGCTTAACGTAAATAACATTTTGCTAGGCTAATCAAACGCATTAGAATAGATATATTGAAATACTAATTCACTCGTAAACCTGTCTTTTGTATAACTTGGCAACATGCCGGTCATCTTCAGTCAGCTTGTGAATACTTGAAGCGAAACCCAAATCAGAAGGCCACATTATTTGGAAGTATGCTAACAGAAACAATATATTTGGGCACGATAAATATTAAGGTGAAACGTTTATCAGTTTAGTAACCTCTGAGTGTGTGTTGGAGCTTGCTCAGATGAGTACTCGTTAAACTAAAATTTAAAACATCTGAAGTATCAGCAGATGCACTGCAGTCCGTGTAGTTATTATTGAGTTATTTCAGTTTATTCTATTTATTTTGGCCGTAGTAGCATTTTGATGTCGGGGTGGTGTACTGCAAATTTGTCCCAAAATTCACCAATGCTTCCACACTTAGATTTCTACGAGATTATAGAATAAGTTATTTCCCCACCCTCTATAATTGTTTGTTGTTTCAAAGGAAGAATATATTATTATTATTCCCTTGAGTTCCAAGTTGAACATAGAGTTTCAACAACACATCACTTAGTTCTATTTTCTATTCTATTTTGTCATACTTTCTGTCGTCCTCTTCAGCTGGGTCCACGATATACTATAATCTCTCATTTCCTCCACGCCATACAATCTCCTCTATGTCACTCTCTCACTGACGACCCCCTCGTCGCTTCCCATTGCGATTCCACTAGAGCAATGGCCTGCATTGTGAGCGATGTCATTCAACGGTTTCTTCGATGTATGCCCGACCCATCCACCTCCTTTTCTCCTACATATTTGTTGAGCGACCGGCTCTTCGTTGGTTTGTTGACAGCCAGAGTTTCTTGTTGATAATTATTTCTGGCCGGCTGGCCAGCCATTTGATCTTCAGTATGGAACCAGTGAAAGCAGATGTCAATGGAGGACTGCAACCTGTTCGAAATACTTTTCGTGACACACTCGTCAAGTTTCTGAGCCGCATCGTAAAACTGACTGCCTTCACATTGTTGTTGATTGGAATCCGAATCTCGTTCTTTACACTGGCTGAGTGAAGCAGAAGATTTGCAAACTGGTTTCAGGTTGATGAAGGCGTATCTTGCCCTTCCGATTTTGAGTGGCTGGTGGTGACATATTAGTCCGTGCTGTTTGACTGCCTGTGGTTGAAGCGATGCTTCCTAGCCAGATAAGTGAAGGAAGTGAAGTGACCTCTGTCAAATCTCTCCATTTGATGGTGATTGGTGCTGGTTGTTGTTATTGTTGTTTAGTTGGTTTGTTGGTTGTTTGATTGGTTGGTTATCTTCATCACCTCCGTCTTCGCCTTCTCTAAGTTCACCTGGAGTCCCGTTTTCGCTGCTCACGTCTTCTAGCAGTTTGTTGCTTTTCACCTGCCTCTAAGTCTTCGAGTTTGTGTGTGACATTAAACATAAATCATTTACGCGCGAAATCCAGATCTTCTAGAGTTTTCTTATCGGTCAATGCAGCGTATTCTCGTCTTCTCATTCCCATCGCACAGTCTGACGCATAATCCAGTCCACCACAATTAACAATATCATCAGTGATAATAGGCAGCCTTGTCTTACTCCTGTCTTCACTTCAAAAGCTTCTCTGGGTATTCCATTGTGGATCACTTGACACATGGCATTGTCATATAGCAGTTGAATGAGGTTGACAGAGACTTGAGGTACGCTGTAGTGTTGAAGTAGTTTCCAAATGACTTCTCGGTCAACGCTGTCTGTCGAAGGCCATTTCGAAGTCAATGAAGTTGGGGTAGAGAGAGGTCTCACTGCCATTCTATGCTATGTTCTGTGATGACGATGCGCAGAGTTTCAATTTGATCAGCACACGATTTGCCTTTCCTGAATCCAGCTTGTTCCAGTCAACTTCGGGAGGTTCTGCATGCAGTGCATGTAATATTCTCCCCAGGATGATGCGACTTAGTATTTTACTTGGCATGGACAAGAGAATTATTTATTCCACGCCAGTCATTTCTTGCAGAGTGAGGCGTAAATCGCCCTTCTTTGGTAGTTTGACAAGGTAGCCAGCCTTCCATCCAATCAGCAAGCACATTTGCTTACTTCACTTCTCTCTTTATTCAGTGCAATGTATATTGAATTCAGCTCCTCTTTCTGTTGTCCATCTTTGCATTGAGTCATCTTCCCCGTCACCGTCTTCCTCTCCTCTCCTCGATTAGCTTCCAGGTAGGTTTCCGTTGAGAGCCAGCCGTTCCTTGTCTTGTCTTGTCTCTTCCTTCTTCCTAGAACAGTTGTGCACGTTTCCTTGCCTATCTCACTTGCCTTCAGAGAGTCAGTTCCAATGCTCTTCCACACAGGTTTGCTCAGTGATGCCATGAAGTGTACCCGACTTTGCTGTGATCTGATCTGTGGTGAAGGTAGCATCCCTTGTAGTCTTGTCCTTCAGTTTCTGAGTGTTGAACATGAATAACAGTGGCCTGTCTCCAGGTGTTCTAAAGGGTTTCAGCTTCACCTTGAAGATTCCTTGAACTAAATGGTGGTCTGAGTTCACATCTACTCCCCTTCTCGACTTTGTGTCCAGCAGGCTGGCTGCGTCTCCACTTTCTTGGGCGACATTGAGATGAAATCTATCTAGTTTGAGGTGTGTTCGTCAGACGAAATTCATGTCGCTAGCCTTGTGTATATCCTTGTGCTTGTGTACGCTGCCTCCGACCACCAAAATCACTGAAGGCGCAGAGGTCTGGGAATAATTCTCCGTTCTCATTCATTCCTCCAAGTGAGAGCCTCTCGACGCATGATGAGGTCTGTTCCTGTAGTATCTGCTACCAGTTCATCTGGCACTCATGTCTCCCATAATTATTTTTTAGTTTCTATTCGGAATTTTGTATGTTACTGGTTGCAGTTGTCTGTAAAAATCTCTCTTGTTCGCGTTGTTTGTAGCATTGTGCGTGGCATTGGATAATCCTGACCTTCCCTACTTCATTGCTTCCTCTCGATTTGAATCTTGCTGTCATGATCCTGAATGAGGGGATTGATTCCCACTGCATTAGGACTTTTGCTGTTATTGGTGACATCATGATAGCCACTTACTCACTGCCTCAGTATGCTTGTGGTAGTCGTCTATGTGATCGGACCGGAGTAGATTACTGACTTTCCAGTTGACAATTTTGATAATCCACATCCATTCCATCTGTTCTCGCAGATACCCGTCACTTCTACGGCATATCTTCGCATTTCTTTGGCTACCTGGGCAGCCTTCTTAGCCCAGCCCGGTCTCGTACATTGTACGGAAGTTCGACATCCCCATTCTCATTCTTGCTTTCATCGAGCGAAGACACGTCAGCCGGCTGACTAGCTTTCCGAAGATGTACCTTCACCAGCCTTTTGTGTCATTTCGTCTCTCCGATTCCAGGGAAGACTAAGTTTGATTTTTATGTTATTTACATTTTTAGTATTTTTATTATGCGTTGAAGTTTCTGTAGTAGTTTGATAGGTTTAGTGATGTAGAACTGCTAGCCCCACGCCCAGTCCTCCCTCTTTGGGACCGGCTAGAAAACTAGCAGGCTAGTTGCCTAGGTGGGGTTGGATGTATATTTATATATAATTGAAATATTGTGTTTTTTAATTTAAACTCTGCGTGTCCGCAGAGATCGATCTTATATATATATATATATATATATTTTAATATATATACTAATATTTTATTTGTAGAAATTCTTTACCACTCTACCGGGTATTGTATCATATACACCAAAGTATGTCAACCGTATTTGTTAGTTTGAATTATGTTAACTGAAATCTCTATTATGTTATAGCCTGTGTGAAACAAGAAAAAGTGTTTTGCATATTTATATTTAAATTACAACGAATTATAAATAACTGTAATGTTTTAGGTATATAAAAACATGCACCGAAATCACTGAACGTGTGAGAATTCAGTTGGTTACGCTTCAGTCGAAAAATTTAATTAGTTGTTACAGTCGTTTTAGCTTAGTCTTCGTGTACGTGATAATTCACGACCTTTTCGAGTAGTCTTATTTTGTGTCGGAATAGTATGAGAAATGACTAAACGTGTAGAGAGAATGACACAACTGACTGACGGATGAATCAGTATAACACGGTACTTAACAGAGCATCGGTTCAAGTTATCACACCTTATTACGGCAAACAATCAAAGAAAACATTTACTGAATGATACTACGATCGACAAAACTTCATAAATATAATGGAAATCTTCATAACTTTGATGACAACAAGGAATGAAGATACATCTGAGACAGTGTTAACATGGAGGGCCCAACCATTTATCCTTACTATCTAGAGAACAGCGATCGCACAACTCTTCCCTGCCTCTACCATTGACAGAAAAAGTATTTGATCAATTCTGGATAAAATTCAAGTGTTGGTCCCAGTGGCTTAATGGTATACGAGTTCGCCTTGTAACCAGAAGGTCCTGGGTTCGAATCCCGGTGGGTGCGTACTGATGAAGAGTCCCAAACTAGGACGAAACAGCTGTCCAGTACTCCCAGGTTTTCCAATGGTTCTCTAACTAATGTCAGCTCATGATGAAATTCTGGATAAAATGTTTGTGTGAAATTGTCAGCCTTTTGACGGAAAGAACGAAATCACACATCTAAATGTCCAACAACAGAATATAATTTTATTAATATTTGTATTACATTCAGACTGTTTTAAGTCGCCTAGTTCTACTGAGTTGGTTTTCGTTTTTTATATATCATAAAACACTATTTTCTTCCTATGAATAATATCCAATGTGATATAAATTAAAAAGACAGGTCAGCCGAAAAAATATTGTTTTTTCACTGACTTCTCTTCAAAGCTGTACTGTTGTATAGTTTTCTAAAAGGTTATGGAAATTGTTATAAAGATTAGCTTTTAATGTCAATTAGTCACAAAACATATGAAATGACTTGTCAGAAACAATAATCAATAAATTATGGAACTTAGTTATGTGGTCTTACATAAACACAAAAACATTAAGTAATAAACGTCACTCAGCAATGATGATCATTGAAACTGTAAGCGTCTGAAAACTAGTATATTGTTCTTAAGAGTAGGAGATTTAGAATATGTATGAAATATATTTTAAAGTTAAAAATTAGTTAGCTGTTAAATGTGAGACTTAAAAGTAACATAACAGCTGAAATCCTTCGAAGTAGGCTATCTGGAGCAATTAGAAAAAACATTCTTCTCCGCATCCTTATGTCTCACCCTCTCCATATGGCCTCTTATTCAACAAAATGTCAAAGACAATGTTCCACCTTTGGCAATACCCACGTGCACATATCTCATATGTCACTTGCCCCTGCGGAGCGAAGTACATAGGCCGTACTAGTATAATATTGTCTAGACGTGTGTAATAACATCTTCCATAATGGTTATCGAAAGGCGAAATTTATCTAATCAGTAGCTCAGTTATTGAGCACTTCGTACTTACAAATCATTCCGCATCAATATATAAGTCTTTCAAAGTGATATATAAGGTAAGGCTAAGTCTTTCGTAGTGTTTCCAGCTACAGCTTCTGGCCACAAAGGAAGCCCTTGCCATATACACTTTTTGTTAGTCTTCGTTTAAGTACCTTTCGCTCCTCATCATAATCGGAGCTCGCTGGAATCAGTCTTCTTGCGTCAATCACTTCGGATGAGGCGGTAGAGATCCAATGGCTTTTATTAACTTTAGGTTTTAGCTTATTGATAGCTTTCACGGCTGTGTCCACAGCTAACTGTATGTTGTGCCAGGCTGCCTCGAGGGAAGTCCTGCTGTCGACCTCAGATACTCGTTTCGCTAGTTCTTCCTTAAATAAGGACTCAGTGTCCCGATCTAGTTGGGGACGTAACTGTTTCGCTGCCGTCAATTTCTTATGTCGATTTAGTCGTAAGCATAAACGTGCGCCAACCAGAGCGTGATCAGAGTCTATGCACGTGTTCCAGAAGGAGCGACAGTCTTCTACTGACCCTCGCCAACGATACCCTATGGCTATGTGGTCTATCTGAGTCCAGCGTTGATTTGGTGATGGAGGTCGCCAGGTTACACAATGTCTTTCTTTGTGCCTAAAGTTAGTTCTGACTAGGAACAGATGATTATCTGAGCAAAACTGAAGACTGGTTCCATACTGAAGATCAAATGGCTGGCCGTCCGGCCAGAAATAATTGGCAACATGAAACTCTGGCTGGCAACAAACCAACAAGTGAGAACTGGTAGCTCAACATATATGTAAGAGAAAATGGAAATGGGTTGATCGGACATACATTGAGGGAACCGTCGAATGACATCGCTCACAATGCAGGCCATTGCTCTAGTGGAATCGCAATGGGAAGCGACGAGTGGGTCTTCAGTGCGAGAGTGACATAGAGGAGATTGTGTGGCGTGGAGGAAATGAGAGATTATAGTGTATCGTGGACCCAGCTGAAGAAGACGGCAGAAAAAAGAACAAAGTGGATATGTGTTGTTGAAACCCTATGTTCCACTCAGAACCCAATGAAATAATAATAAATAATATAATAACACTGTTGAAACTAATAGATGAAATATAATGCGAACGGACACTTTGACATGACTGGGCATAGTGGATTATTTATGATACAAATACATCTGATAGTATTGAGTTACAGAATGACGGAATTTTACTGCTTAAACGCAAATGACCTTCATTTTTTTGAAGAGGAAGAAGACAACTATTAGTCTTGAATTTAGTCACTTTCTTTCTCATTCTGGTAAGTATTTTGTTTGTTTGGTTTTTTGATTTACCCTTCTTCCCATATCGTTTTGCCTTCAATTGATCTCATACTTCCCGTTTCATTTACATCATCTCCGGCTTTAGCCCCGTTGTATCACCAGATTATATGAAAACTATACTCAATGAAAAATCATCTCAGCCTATCACCAAATCATCAAAAAAATATATTGAATGCAATCAAAAACCATTTCTGCTTACTAGTCAACCTGTCCACTGTCAAAAGTTTTACTTAAACCGGTTGAAAAATTATTTATGTCATATAGATAGACAGATGGATGTTCCAACTAATTCCGCTAATTCACAAAGTGATAATGCTGCTCCTGATTATTCAGTTATTATCAATCGACGTCAGCAGTTGGCGCTGACTGTTAGTAGTCTATACAGTGCCGAATTAATTCGTGTAAGTTGTGAATAACTTGTGTGTGTGTTTTTTTATTGACAGTGTTCGATGGTTTACTGTTTATCACTTTTTATAACTGACGGTCACCTTTAGTGTTTTCAACTGAATAGCGATAATAAGTAGGCATACTCAATAAAGCATATATATTTTAAGTTTTCCACTGTATATACTTGATGCATTCGTTCATTTCTGTGTGATAGAATCACATTGTTTTTCAATGGCTAATACAGAACACTGTTTCATATATTCAGTTGGTTTCCCATAGATTAAAATATGATCAATTATCGAATACAATCACTTCACATTCTTAATAAGTTTGAATCTATCAATAAATGCGTAAAACAGTATTTATTTTATTATTCACTGAAATTATCATTTGAAATTCACATTCATCGATCCTACAGGAGTGAAATGCTAGCTTTCTCTTGACATTTAGGCTCCTAGTACGGACACTTTGATTGTGCTTCAAGATTAACGCGAAGTTATTTAGTTAGTGGTGAATTGCATATAGAACGGAACCCACTCTCTGGATTATACTACTAGCCACCGTCAAACAAATAGTATTTGCAGTATTAGTTTTTGTAGGGATTTGGATTAAATTCAATGTAGATTCCGTTAACCTGAATGCAAATATTGATCTGCAGCTCATTTATGGATACTGGATGGATGTCCTGAAGCTGTACTGAGGAATCATGGCCAGTGGGTTCCACCATTTTAAAGTGAAAGGGATGCTCATTGAAGGCATTGGTCGAAGCTTAGGACTGTATCATGAATTGATGGAAGTTGGAATTCATGGATCACTGAATTCCTGCTCAAGTTTCTCAGTGGTCAGCGAGCTTGGCCTCGTAACCCGAAATTCCCGGGTTCCATCCTCTGTGGTGGCATTAGTGCTCACCGCTGAAGAACTCCAAACTAAAACAAAACAGCTGTTCAACCCTCCCTGGCTTTAAATGATTCTCTAACCGATGTTGCTTCGTGACTAAATTTACATTCAAACAGTGCATAAAATTCGGTTGGGGTTCGTCCGGCCAGTAAGTTTTATATGAAACAAAATGGTTGACACAAATGTATACGTATATAACAGTTAAATATCATTTCCACTCTTATGGAATTAAATCTTTTTTGTTCATTATTTCAACCTTACGATTTGGCATAAATTGTCACATGTCTAGAGTATCTAGGGCTTCCTTTCTAGCCAAGATAAAATTGTGTACTTTATTGCTGTTACCGGATTCTTTCAGATTTTGATGTTAGCCACCATGTAAAAAATTATATTTGTAATATCTCAGAGATATTGAAATGAGTAATTCCAGCGTTTCGTTCGGCAATCTGGTCCGAACTTCTTCAGGGAAATTAATCAAAATAACATAACAGAGGTTTTATATATAAAAGGCACATCTTTTGTTTTTAAAAACTTTGTCCAATCATGATTCAGAAACACAAGTATTAACAAGTATAATAAACAAAATTGTATGAGCTGTGATCAAAATTTGACCTCGGACTTACAAATATTGGTCTACCTTTGTTAAACACTTTAAACAGAGTGTGCATGCGTGTGTGTGTAAACAGTTGTAAAACATTTCTTAACGTCTCCATAGGAAGATATAGACAGTCAGGAATTTGACCAAGTATTATTAATTAGTGATACATATCCATTTTTATTTATTAATCAGGATTTCCTATGCATCAGCTAACATCAAACCTTCATGTCCGTTCAAACTGCTAGTATCTAGAATTTTATGATTAGACGTATTTTCAAAATTATGGTGTTTAGGATTAGAGTTTAGTTTAAGCACCCTGTCGAATGAAACGTTGGAATTACTCATTTCAATATCGCTGAGATATTACAAATATAATTTTTTACAAATGTCTACTTCTCACTCGGCGCCCAAATATTTTAGAACTATTCGGTCAAATCTTGACGACAGTTCATTTGAATTATTTAGCCACCATGTGTTTTACATTCTGGAACCAGTAAACAGGAAGTCGATGTTAGTTGCGTGACACTATATGCTACTGATTGATTAACTTGAGTAGTCGTATACCACTCACATCAACCAGTAGTAAGTGCTAGCCAGATCGAAGCTATCTAAAAACTGGACAGCCGATTCGAATGTTTGAAGCCGTGCTCATCAGTGGTGTATTCGGTTTAACTCAGCTTTGAGCGCTGTACCAGTATAGAAAGGCCCGTTTCTGGATAGCTGCTTGGCCGAACTGGTAATGTCATAAATCAAATGTCCAATTTACAAATTGATTTGCAGTTTACACAGTTCATATTGAAATTTCACCTTAGTTTTCTTTGAAACTTTCTAATTTTATTCTATGCATTATCAATTCGCCCAAATAGCTAGCGGGAATTCGGGTGGTTTGAATTGATCAGGTTCTCCAAGGTGAGTCACACCGGGTACACCACTGGTAAGCACGGCTTTAAACGAGTAAAACTACCGTCCGATATTTAAATAGCTTCAATTGGCCTAGCAAGCACTACCGATTGATATGAGTGGCATACAACTACTCACCTCAAGCAATTAGTAGGGTGTACTTCCGCGTAATTATGCTTGTCTTCTTGATTATCATTAATGGTATCAAGTAGATCACATTTCGTGATCTAAATTATTTGAGTTTCCAAAGGAAACTGGTGAAATTTCACCTCCTCATACTGTGTGAATTACAAATTAATTCGCGAATTGTGAAATTAATGTTATCCCTAACATCTATACTGTTCAAAACATACGCTATCCTCAAGCTTTCGCATGAATCCATATTAATTTATCGTAAAATTTAAAGCTAATGCTACAAGTTATGACGTTGTAATCATGAGAAAATCTCAATATAAAAATGCTAATGGATTAAACAAAAATGAATGATTCCAATACTCTGCATTTTTCAGTGCGCATCGGTGGTTCGCTGGTAGGATGCTCACCAGCCTCGAGAGAGACCCGAATTCATTTCCCTACCGGAAAACTCTTAAACGTCGTCTAGCTGGTAGTAAACCCCAAAAAGTGAGAAGGTTGGGCGTTTGACTAGTAACCCCACCCTGTAGAAACAATACAATGGCTAGTGACACATCAAAGCTTGAAGTCCCATTTTTCACTTGGAAGACAAAAAGTGAATAGAAGGTATTCATTAGTTATCTGACTAATGAAATCCCAGTAAGAATCAACGAATTCCACACAAAGGTGGATCCGGAAAACTAAAATGTCATATTTAACCATCTACAATTTCTTGTTCACCTTTTCATTTCATGTAAACAGTAGTTTCCATCAATCGTCATTGAATTGATTAATGACTATGTAGATGTCTGACAATAATTTTATGAAAAATCAGGAAGGTGGTTATTAGAATCCGAGAGATATTTCAAACAACTTTCTCCGCCTGTTACACGAATCAAGAATACAGAGACAAAATTAACCAATTATTGTGATGCCTTAATGTTCAACACTTTTGAGTGGTTATAATTTATTTCAGTGAACAATGCCGATAGTTGAGAATAATTTGTGTTGTTTGAGGTTGGAGGGAGGCGGCAGGCATATTTATCATTTTTAGAGATTTATTTTTTTATGCTACAGACCTAAGGTTAACTTTCATCAGTCTATTTTCATTCATCACTCTGTTTTTTTATTATAATTTTCAACAGAATTTTTGGTGTTATCGTCACCGGGTATCGTTTAGTACATGCTGGGCATATTCACAAGATCGTCAAGCACAAGCATCAGCTAATAATCATCGACGTAAATCATTCAATAATAATTATCCACCACCTAGTCAAAAGTTTATTAATGATTGCAGTCAGTTATCACCATCATCATCATCATCATCACCACCGTCTTCGATCAATAATAACACTACTTATCGACCATTTTGGTTAAAACGTTTATGTAAATTAATAAAACAACAACAAGTCACTGAAAAGCCTTATCCACCTGATTGGTTCGTACAAACAAGTATTACAGCTAGATTATTACATTTAGCTGACCCTTATGAAGACCTGGTATTTTGGAAAATGTATACGCCTAATACAACCGATAATATATCGAAGAAATATATGCAGAATGATGAAAATAATTCATCAGATTCTTATTATGATAACAACGAAGAGGATGAAAACGAGGAAGATTACGATGTGGATTCAAACAGTCGAGCAGCTTTTAATTCTGAACAGAATAAAGGAGGTAAAATTCACTGTATCTTGTCTATGTCTAGTTGTGATGATTAATATCTTCAGCTTGGATTGCAGAGGTTTAGATTTGTTTCTGCGTGTTGTTTGAATTTTGCATCTTTGTTGATGCAGCTATAGATATTGGTTTAGGTAAGGCTTTCTCAATCGTGTTTCATGAAAAAACAAATTCCTCTAAAGATGACTTCTAGACTAACTGTGAAAGTCATACCAATGGAGCCGAAATCTCAGTGAACAATAGATTTTACGAGTTGATCACGGACTGATATCAGTTAGAGAACCATTGAAAACCAGGGAGTACTGGACAGCTGCTGTTTCATCCTAGTTTGGAAATCATCAGAAGTACGCACCCACTGGGATTCGAACCCAGGACCTTCCGGTTACAAGGCAAGCTCGTATACCATTCAGCCACTGGGACCCGATTCAATGGCTCATGAATTCTAACTTCTACCAATTCGTGATTTTAGCGCGACCCCAACTATTGTCGTTGGTGGAAATCCATCCACACGTGACTTCTAATTGGACCTCACTGGTCACGACTTCTCACTAGAACTGCAGGAAGCTCCAACCTTTTCAAGTCACTAGCGAGCATCAGAATAATTTTCTAAAGTTTGGTTTGTAAGGATTAGTTATGTTTTACGAGTTGATCACGGACTGATATCAGTTAGAGAACCATTGATATCAGTCCGTGATCAACTCGTAAAACATAACTAATCCTTACAAACCAAACTTTAGAGAACAATAGATTGACAGAATACAGTTGTAATCCTACTACCATTGGATGCACTCTGAATAGTATAAAAGGAATCTCAATATGTGACTGATAGCTTTAAGCACTAGGTTTTTGTTTTCTGAACAACTATTCAGAACAATTAGTAGAGTCATTTTGCATCTGAAAACTGATTACTCTTGCTTCGAAAACATTGTACCGATAATTTGTCGAACAGAAGAAAGTCAAATGTTGAGGAAACTGACATCAACCCTGTTAATGAAATGGTGGCCAATAAATTCTCAACACGTACAACACATGTTTAACAGGTTTTTGGATGTTACAAGAGAATAACTGCCATGGTTCGAGTGTAGGAAAATGTACAATAGCATAATTCTTCATTGTATTGTAATTCTGAAACAAAGACCATTATTAAATGAGTGTCATGTAAAAACTCCAAGTGATTGACGATCGTTGCATTCCTACTACCACGCACGTGTTACGAGGTCACTAAACAAAAGACGGAGAGTTGCATATCTATAAAGTATACGGATTTCTAAGGTTGTAGAACTTTATTAACTTAGGTATTTTACACATATAAGTCAGCGTTCACTTCAATGTGCTAATCTTAACAGACGGTTGCAATAATGCTTAACTTCAATCTGTGTTAGCAGTCTGTATTATTCTTTTTTCCGTTTTATTCCTTTGTGCTCCTAGTGAAACATGGAGCTTCAAGTTTGAACTTTTGAAGTTTTACTAGCAATCGTACTTATTTTTTTTACTGGGTTGGGTTTACAGGCTCACTCCCAACCCTCCCCCTTTATCGCGCTTACTACCGGTTAAGTGAGGTTTAGGAGTGTATCGATCGGAAATCCAACCCCGGACCATTTTTGTGGTTGACAGCTACTCTAACACTGAATCACTGAGCCACACATCCACCTATATAGCATCCTCATATTTATCGATGTATAGCAGAGTGCGTGCTAATTCAGTCTGAAGTGAAAATCATAACGGATGGTATTAAAATATCCCAAACATCTCATATTTTGCTAGTAAATCTTAAATCATGAGTTATTTAGTCAAATTAATTTAAAGTGTCTGTCGTATAATTGGCCTTATTTGAAATTTTATTGCCTTTGTGTGTCAGGAAGTTGTTGCTTGCGTGGAATAAGTTGAGAGTTGTACATGAGTAAAGCTATTTGCAAGTCCATGAGTTGTCAGCTACCAAAGTATTTGATCAATACTGATGATGATGATAATGATTACTGCTCGTTTTTTCCCGCCTAGGGTAAAAAAGTATTTCTGGTCTTACAACTTTCTGTAGCGAAGAGGAAATTTTTGTGGTTGCTAAGTGTTCACATGAGTAACAGTCAGCAATCATGAACACTCAACGATTTCCTCATATATATTTTTCTAGTAAACAAAAAGTGCACTTCGGCACAATGAGTAAGAGACAACTACATAATTACAGTTATAATAATATTCAAAATAATATCATGGATACTAATCATACAGTTAATGTGTTGGGCGTTTATCAAAGTACTAAAATCTGATTGGTTACTCGTTTGACCAACAGAGATGAATAGTTTTTACATACTTTGAAGCTTTATTGAAAGATTGTTGCACATTATAGAGATGTTAGAAACAATAACACTTGCATATGTGGTATTAAATATGTGGGCTAAATGTTGAGGCCCTGGATTCCATATGATCATTCTGAGCTAGAAACTCCACTCCGGACACACTGACCCTAACCTATACTGTTGCATAATAATATACACACGTGCGCACAGTCGATTACCTCTTGGCTTAGTGCATAAAACTGTACTCAGTAATTCAGTTGCACTATACAAAGTTGTTCATAGAACTGTGCCATTCTAAGAAACGCGATTTAAATTGCAATTTCAACTAAATATTCAATTGTTTTGTGCGTCGGTGGCACAGTGGCTAGGAATCTCCCCGACTATGCACATGGTCCGAGGTTTGACTCCCTGCCGACTCACACCTGATATCAATGGTCGGTCTGCTGAGAATTCCACACTTGTACCAAAAATATGGTTTCGAATCAAGCTATAATCAAAGATATAAAAAAATCAATTACGTATCATTTATTATGGACGAAAACCTGTTATTCAGTAATAAAAGCACAAAATAAACGTCCTATTTATTATTTACAGAACAAAACAATGCAATTCTTCCTACAGTATTCTTTATTTATATTTTTAGATAACCAGCGAAAAAACCAATGGGAAAATGGTTTAGTTTGGGATGAAACATTTTTCATTAAAAGTGGACACATTTCACATGGACTTGTAGCGTATATGCCACATGTAATCATTGAAATGATGTTTTTATTGGAATCGAAAATGTAAGTAACATGGCTGTTGCACAATGTATAAGCCTTATTTTTATTCCTCTTAACAAGAAACTCATCAGAATAAACGAAAAAATAAAGATGATAGCACAAAATCAAGTTACAATTAATGGGTCATTGAATTCTTGCCCAGGTGGCTGAATGGTCCACAAATTGGCGAAGTTCAATAATAGCGTCCCAGGAGTGCGAACGTTCCAATGACTTTGGACGGATGCTAGTCGGTGGCTGATGGCACCTGTCATTATCACAGCTGAAATATCAACGCTATTCACCAACTTAGGAGCAAATTTCACCTAGATCACGTTTTTAAGTACTGTTTGGACAATGTGTTAATAACTCGTTAGGGTTAGGATTAGGGTCAAGGTCGTAATTAGGATTAGGGTTAGATTTACGGTTAGAATAAGGGTGGCAATTAGGGTTAAGATTAAGGTTAGGGTTACGATTATGGATAGATTTAGATTTAGTGACATTTATTTTAATTTGTTTTCTTATCCGCATTTTCCTGGTAAGTAGTCGTCAGTTCTCTTACTGGAAACCATAGTAATTCAACCGAGGTCTTTTGGGAAGACTGCACCTGAGGATAAGAGAGATAAACGACTCACAAAAACAGCTCATCTTCAGTCACCTCAATGAATACATGTAGAGAAACTAGTCTAACTTATCAACTGATACTCCTCATCATAACTGGAACGTATATTTACGTCATTTCAGAGAAAGATACCCTGTTTAATGTATTTTCATACATTTTCTTGTAAATATACATCATTTTTTGTGCAAAACTTCCTCAATTATATGATATGTCGACTGAAGGTCACTCGTGCGTTCGCATCCCTTGGGATGCTACTGTTGAACTTTGCCCACAAATTCGCCTCTTAACCTCAAGGTCTTGGGTTTGACTCCTGGTAGGGTCGTGGGTGCACACTGATGAACAGTCTCAAATCAGGATGAAACAGCTATCTAGTGTTCCTTGGGTTTCAATAGTCTCTCTAACTGATGTTGGTGCGTGGGGAAATCCACATTGGAATTAATTCAAATACCTAGTCTAAAACACAAGAGTAGAACACAGACACCGTAGTAATAGTATATAACTTTTTATTATTTCATTCTATATGTGATACAATGAAACAGTATTATTTACTGGATAACATTTTGAATGCAGTTCATTCAAATTAAATTTAAGTCTATAATATTAATCGTATATATATATATATGGTTTTTAAGAAATTATATCCGGTGAGGGAATTAGATCATACGTATGAACACATCAAATAATAGTATGAAATGCAATTAAAATATTTGAGATTATAATCATAGTTAAATGTCAAGTAGCAAAACAATTAATGTCATATATAGAATAATACATAAGGTGTATAGATAAATATAAAATGTTACATAACATGGCGTGAAATTCGATAGGATAGAATTTAATATTTTAAGAAACAATTTATTGGGATGTAGAATGACAAGTGGGACAAATGGAAACATTTCAGAGTGAGAATAGTAATAGTAATAATAATAATAATCGGAGTACTGAGGGAAAAGTATATAGATTCACTGAATACGAGCTTGCCTTGTAACCGGAAGGTCCTGGGTTCGAACCCCAGTGGGTGCGTACTGCCGATGATTCCCAAAACAAAAATGAAACAGATGTCCAGTACTCCCTGGTTTTCAATGGTTCTCTAACTGATATCAATGCGGGATCAACTCGTAAAAACATAACTAAATAAACAAAATAAATAAAATAAATAAATGTCTATCTCCACTTCTGCCTCGGCTGTAGAGGGATAAACATTTATTTATTTTGTTTATTTATTGAATCCATGTACTTTTCCCTCATTACTACGATTATTATTATTATTCTGAATTGTTTCCACTTGTCATTCTAGTTCTAAAAATGTCTTTACAATGTTGAATCCTATCTTATCAAATTTCACACCATGTTATGTAACATTTTATATTCGTCTACTAATCACATAATTATGCACCCCTTTCCAACATCTGACGATCTGTCTGTATCTTTGCCTATCAAATGTCAAAGCGACTGCTCTAAACTTAATGGCTTTCTGTCAGAAATCAGCCAGTGGTCCAAGGAAAATGGTCTTACTCTAAACCCCTCCAAATGCCAAACAGTCAATTTCACCTTTAGGCATAAATCCGACCTAAACAAACTGTTTGGCTCTCATGAGGTATGCAACATAGACGGCACTGAAATAGAAACTAAATCGGAAATTAAATACCTAGGCGTCATTCTATCTGCTGATCTCTCCTGGTCGTCTCATATCTTAGCAATTTCTAAGAAAACATTCCGTCTTACCTTCTACATTAAGAAGTTAAAACATTCTGGTATTACCCAACCCTTACTCCTACAATTCGTTAATTCTCGCATCCTGCCTATTATTCTCTATTGTTCCCCCTTAGTTTTTCCCGGGCTACTGAAGAAAGACTATAACATATTACGCAGGATGTTAAATGTCGTCAGCAGAGTAAGCAACGTGCCACTTAACCAGCTTGTTAATATTTTGGTTGACAGGCACATGGACTCATGTGAAAAATGGGCCAAATCCATCTTATCTAACTCACACCACCCTCTTCACTCACAACTCTCCCCTCGCATCTCATCAGGTAAAACAAGAAGCCAATATAGAAAACTATATGCTCGCACCAGCAAATACAAAAACTCAACCATACCCTACTTAGCTCGTGTTCTGTGTGATAAAGAAAGCATCAGGCGTGACACCTATAATTCATTAAATAGTCATTAGTACAACTGGATCTCATCTTTCCAACCCACTTCACCAATAGGTACAACATTTTCTTTCTTTCTGTTCCTTTTCTCTCTCTTCTTTTTCCGTTATGTGCTGCTTTGTCTCTTTCTCTCGCTTACGCCAGTTAATAAGACAGCTCCCACTTTTCTAACACCTTCAAACACTGTTTCAGCTTTACCTTTGCTACTGACATGCCAATGTATTGTTGTAATAATGAACTGCGGTTTCCTCAATCTATGTAGAATTCTATTTATTGATAATGTACTAACTGGATGCAATACTGTAGTAAAAATGCTGAGAATTCCATTCTGTATCACAAGTACTGTTTTGGAATAAAGCAAATTATTATTATTATTATTATCTATACACCTTATGTATTATTCTATGTATGACATTAATTGTTTTGCTACTTGACATTTAACTATGATTATAATCACAAATATTTTAATTGCATTTCATACTATTATTTGATGTGTTCATACGTTTGATCTAATTCCCTCACCAGATATAATATCTTAAAAACTGTATATATTTACAATTTTACGGCTTGATAATAAATTCGTTGAAACGAGTGTCTTCGCTGAATATTGTGTTCTCAATGCTACAATGGGAATTATTGAATTATAATATTAACACCTAGTCTTTGGTTCTAAACGTGGATGTATGTGTTCATTGTGGTTTCAAGGGAATATCGTTATTCATTAACAGTATGTCTGATTCTCCCATTAATTGCTGAAGGTTAATCAGTTTTAATTAGCTTAGATTACAAAGAATAATAGTTGAAGAAGTTCCAGGTAGACTGGAAGAGTAACGTATATTCAGATAATAACTACAAAATATTAAAGTGTCTCCAGAATCCACTCATTTATTGTTTTTATAACACAACCAAAATAATTAAGTTCAAAAATGACCTCTAATTTAAGAACTTCATTTGACTTCAGTCTTTAGTAAGTCTTAAATGCAATCTTTGTGTGTGTGTGTGTGTGTGTGTTTAGAATAACTTATAATTATATTTTAGAAAAGAATAAAATTCAAAAAGCCTAAAATGACAATGAAATATAACGTTGATGAAATACTAACAACACGTATTTCTTATTCGAATCAGACATATTAGAAACTGATGTCTTATCGAATTAAAAAACGGCTTCAGAATTTAAAAAAAAGAATTTTAAACGAGAGTAGGAGAAAATTTTAAAAAAAAAACTGTTAAGCCACTTGCACTCAAATTTAAAATGCTGGAACTCACTAGCTATAATCATTTGTCCTTAGATTAGCAATGAAGTAGCTTGTCACACTAAACCTCTAATATTATGCCATTGAAGTCAGTTGGTGGATAGTGACTAGCAGTGGAATCCACCAGAATGCGCATTTCGTCCTATTTAAGACTCGTCATCTGAGTGTACCTGCATTCCCCAGTGAGTGATGGTGTTCCCGCCGAGCCTCGAACCCAATGCCCAAAGTTTAAAACTCCAAAGCGTTATCCACTAGACCACTTGGGTCACGAGAGCCACCTCTTGTGCAACGGGTCTTCTTAATTATATAATTAAATTTAGATTTTCCCATCGACTGATTGGACCGAAGTGCTCGGTTTCAGGTTGACATGTCGGCTCCTTGTGCAGGTGCTTAGACGATATCTGGTCTTGTAACTTGAAGTCAGTTGGTGGATGGCGACTAGCAGTGGAATCCGAAGTGATGACAACCAGTGATGCTCTCCAAGGACTCCCAGTGTCACTGTTCCTACTTAGTGTTTTCATAAATGTCCTGATGGAGTTTACTCGGTTTGACTTCAGTGTCCCAGAAACTAACCCGTGACCTGGTGAATAGCTCGACACTTGTAAGTTCTCAAGCGATATAATCCCATCGACTGAAGACGCTGACATTACAGTCTCTTAAACACTCTAAGTGAAGATATTATATTTGGTGTGCGTATCACTTTTGTCAAATGAAAAACGACACAGGACTGCCTTACTCCAACTCCTAGTTCAAAGAAAAGTAGTGAATTTGTCAACCACTTTACTTATTTGGAAAGTTGCATCAGCCCCAATGGAGTGGCTGTTAAGGAAATGTGGTCATGAATACTATGGGTTCGTCCAACATTTACTAAGACCACATCTTTCACATCAATAATTCATCTTATTATCCATCAAAGTATATGTAGCGTTGCTCAGTAAAACACTATCTTAATTTATGGCCAGAAGTAAAAGATAAAGAAAATTACGAATTTTCTATTGTATGTAATTTCGTTCAACTGCTCATGTTAGGTGAAGGAACATATTAAAAATTTTAAGGTCAGCCTTAAAGTGTTGACTGATGACTTTTTTGCTTGAAAGAAAGTGTGGGCTTATCATACACGAAGATATTGCACCAATCCATGAAGTCATTGACTATTTATCTGATTTATATAGACAGGTTTAGGTTGTGTAATTGGTATTCCAAGGATACTAAGAATTAATGTTTTAACAGTCTTGGTGTCATGATTCTTAG
The DNA here is from genome assembly GCA_944472155.2 of Trichobilharzia szidati. Lineage (NCBI taxonomy): Eukaryota > Metazoa > Platyhelminthes > Trematoda > Strigeidida > Schistosomatidae > Trichobilharzia > Trichobilharzia szidati. The sequence goes on from OX235272.1 coordinate 94,946,819, forward strand.
ATCATGTTAACCAAGTAAATTATTTACCTCATTCCCTATTCTATCCATTATATAGTTCATTATACTCCTGTATTTTTGTAATCATACTGGCACACTTTTTAATAGACATTGTTTCCTTCAACATCTTTTTCAGTGGTCATCTCCCTGATCATTTAAAATTCGACAGAAATAATTTTGAGGTAATCGTTTGGTTTCTTTTTGTTGTATTTTTAAATTCTTCATTTTTGCATTGTCCAATTCAGTTCGCTTACAATCACAGACTTTAGTGACCCCAATGTATGAAAATTAAACATACAGAGAACTGATCTTTTAATCGAAGATATTTATCTCACCAGTTTTTAACATGTATATATTTTAGTGCTTCTATTAAGCTTGTAAACTTTAAAGTATACGGATTAAGTCTGACGTGTAATAAATATAAGCATCTAATATCTAGTCGTGTTGGTGGTCGAATGGTAGAACGCTTGACAGCCACATAAGAGTTCCCAGTTAAATTCCCGACCGAAGCACTCCTCACTTAATGTATTAGCTGGTAGTAAGCTTGGAAAAGGGTTAAGGTTGGGTGTGAGGTTGGCAACCCAACCCTGTAAAGAAAAGCAACAATATCTCTATGTCCCACCCATTAAACAAATTAACTCAGAATCTACGATTGACCACTTACTGGATCCATCATTTTTGTTGATTGCATATTACGACAAAAAAACCTTCAAAGCAAGGAGATTTCCTGAGAATTCCATCAGATAATATAGATGGTGAGTGGTCACAGCAAAATAATTGTCATCACTTTCTACTGACCTATCACTTCCGCATTTCCCTGAAGAAGTTCGGACCAGTTAACCGAACGAAACTTTCGAATTACACATTTCAGTTTCGCTGAGATTTTTCAAATGTAATTTTTACATAGTAATTTTTTTTGAAATAACCTGAAAGTGATCACAATTATGCAAACATCATTAATGAAATTGTTATTTAAAAAATAAAATTGTTTGCGCTATCTACTCAGATTTCCCCAAAAATATAATCACCAGTTCAAAAACCACTCCACCTAATCTAGTTTACGATTAATAGTAGTGTAACAACAGAAGACAAGGTCCAGACAACAGATCGTTTATTGAGAAAATCAAGAGGTATTCATAGATTTTTCTGTCCATTATTATTACCTTTATTGTTAGCGGACAAGCAATCGCTTCTGATTGTTTGTTTTCTTGCTGAAGGTTATTCTGTTATCTCTTTCTGGCCGTTTCTCAGAAAATCAAGTCATATATCTTCGAATCATATTTCCACACTTTAACTCCGCTGTGATTGGCTGGTGGTTTTCTCAGGGTTAAGCTTTGTTATTGTTTTCCCCCTGACCTTGATTCGGGACGTGAACACTGACGTAAATTGTTGCCTACAATTTTGAATTGCAGACAGCTCTCACCACAGTAGTAATCTAAATCCACTTGCTGATATGGCCTTGCATTCACTTAATTGAACATTGTGCATTTACTGTTCTGGGTCAGACATACTACCTGCTCTGTGACCATCTAGACATCATAGGACATGATCTTTTGCCGACAGCTAGAACTATAGTCTATTAGCCAGTTTCTAATTGCAGTTACAATTAATAGAAGCTTACCAATTCTATGATAAACATTAATTATAAAAAAGTAGTTGAATCTTTGCCTAAGTTATACTGTACAGCTATTCTTTTGTTATATATAGAACCTATCCCCTTTCGATTTATCTTCTTTGTATTTCAGACTCATTGTATAGACAGATCACATGATTATGGTCATTTTCATGTTAATAAACTTAACCGTGTGCTAGATCAAAACAAACAGGATTGTTTACTACCCACTTTGGACAAATTATGGCGTTATGCACAAATTGCAGAGTTATTCGATGAAAATTTCAATGTTTTCATAAATCTCTATGTACCTGGGACTATTTACCTCAATACAGACCATACATTACGTACACCATCCTCATCATGGGATTCTAAGCCTATTAAGCGTCATTTAGCTGTTGTTTTAAAGTTTACTAAACATCCGTAGGTTTGCTTAGCTATTTTGCATTCTACAACGAGTTCTGCATCTGTATGACTATTTTTTATCCTGTGTTTTTCTCACACTACCCTTTAAGGATGATGTGCATTTCTAAACTATATATATATATATATATATATAGCATTGAAAACAGTAATGTATTCAAGTTGTTAAGATTCCTCTATGACTGAAACTTCTTATCAAGGCATTCATCGATTGAACTGTTGAAGCCATATTAAGTGACACTTATTTCGTATCTCGTGAACTTTTGCATTCATTTCTATGAATTCTTTTGAATGCAATAACACGTTACCTTGTGGTTAGTATGCTTCTAGGTATTTTAGTAATATTGTGGCATTTATCAATAAAAGTCGATTGATAATATTATATGATGTTATAAACCAGTGACTGACTGATCTGAGTATTTGGATACCACTCATATCAATCAGCACTGCTTATTAGACAAATCGAAGTGATGTAAACACTCGTTTGAAGCCGTGCTCACCAACAGTGGTTTTGGTTTGATTCATCTCAGAGGGCGGAATAAGTTCAAGACACCCAAATTCTGATTAGGTACTTGGGCGATCCGGTAATACACATTGAAAAAACTAGCAAATTCCAAAGGAAACTAAGGTGAAATTTCCGTTTGTACTGTGTAACTTGTGAATGTGATTAATGATATTGTGCTTTACACTTCACTGAAGGTAAAACAAATGGTATGTGATAACTAATGCAAGAAGTATTATAGTTAGACCGTGTTTTTTTATCCTACGCGTTCCTAGCGAAAAATAGGGCTTCAAACTTTGAAGTTTCAGTAAAAGGTGGTGTTCGTTTTATGGAATGGAGTTGTAAGCCTCACATCTAACCTTCTCTTCTCCGCACTTATAAATTTCTAGCGAACCAGGCGAGGTTTAAGTGTGCTACGGCCAGGGCATCAAACCCGAAGTGAGTATCATATCCCTAGACGAGTGTTACTAAACCTGTCTCAATATTTGTAACAGGAATTGGTTTGAGCGTAAAATTAAAGTTACTGTTAAGTTTGTTTGTCAATCGTAATACACTACAATTTTTTGTTCTTGGTTATCTATGAATCACTGTTCTAAAACTGAATGTATTCATGTAAAATTAAGGTCAAATAATTTCAACGTAGTATTAGTCAATTTATGTTTGACTTAGCTGATATACTATATATATATATATATATATATAACAAACTTTCAGTGGATGGTATTTTACAGTTGATTAGTGTGTAAACAGAAAGAGGTCATTGAATTTTAGCCTATCTTTAATTATGTTATAGACTAAATATACAGTATCTTGATTTCATAGAACAGTATTAGGCCTTAAATAGTTAGTCATTTAGTTACTTATCACTACAGTTATGCAGCCATTCTGAAGTTGTAACAGCAGTATAAGGCAGCACAAAAGATAATCTAATCATCAGTGAGTAAATCCAGGCAACTGATTTTAATAATGCAAAAATGGACATGGATCAGACGCATGCTAAGGAGACCATGGAGTAACATCACGTGCCAGGCATCGAGTGGGACCCGATGGAGATAGTTTGAGGGGGAGATGACAGTCTATGAACAATTGTGGAGCCAGTTAAAGACAACTGTAAGAAACAGGATGAAATGATGATGTGCTGTTGAGGCCCTATATTCCACTCACAACCCAATGGAGGATATATTGCTACGTACCAAATAATACTGCCAACTTCCTGTTTCACCGCCTATTTTTGTATTGCATGATACTTCTGTTCAAATTTTAAATTGTTTACCTTAGACTCATCACTGATACTTAAGTAGTGGTACTGTATCGTGGATTAACAGGAGTTGGAGTTCACAGGCCATTGGATTATGATCCAGTCGCTGACTGACAATGTCTTCTGTTCAAACTCCATAGTCCGATCTCTACTGGGGTCATGGTTGCGCCTTGTTTGAGGGGTTTCAAACTGCGATGTGACAGCTATCCAGGCACCCCTCATTAGCAGTGGTTCTCTAATTAGCAGTGAGACTATCTAGATAGTGAGTAAAACTTCTCACGTCTCTGGAGAGAGAGTCGGGCTCTTCTGCACTTGTGAATCACCAATTAAGACAATAAAGTCCTACTCATTATGTCTTATATCCAAATCTACACCAAATACTTCCATGTGTAGTTCTTTTAGCCAATTACTTATAATAATTAGTGATTATAAATTAATAACTGAACTATAAACTCCTGATACTATTATACACTTATTCCCATTTATAAATTTGAATAAAGCAAGAACAACAGTGGGTTTGTGCAGAATAAATTGGTATCATGATTTATTTCGTTGGCTTCTCATCAGCTGCTTACAGCATAAAGACATTATTAAGTCTATGTACAGAAACAGTTGTACACAATTTAATATTTAATATTTTCAACCATATTTTTGAATTTAATGTTTTTGACCATTTAAATAACTAATATTGTATCTGTTTATTACATTTGATTTATTGCATTCAGTGAAGATAATACATATTCCTTGTCAATGCTTCGTCTTTCAAACCCTAAGCACCGTGATAAGCTTATTGCAGAGATGGATTCGGCCTTCGACAATTATTTATTGTATGGTGAAAAAGCTTTGTCTGATATTTTAGCCAGTAAGTTTATTGTATTGTGTACTTTCCATTAAATGAATGCGGTGCGTGTTTTTCAATCATTTCTCAAGTGATTACAATACAAATTTTGAAATGACTATTTGACCATAAAATCGCATTCCTAGCAACGACTATCAATCCTCAGGAGCATAAAGAACAAACCAACTTGAAAAACAAAGAAATAAATTGTCTTACTGTCACATTTTCTGACAGTGAGTGAATCCACTTGCTCATTAGCCTCAGAAAGTGCCAATTATGGTTCCTGTTTATTTGACTTCCGCTAAATATTGAGGTCACTTGTTTATTTTGACATTGTTTCCTGTACTTTTCCTTTTATCAGTATGCAACGTCCACTCTACTCGGATTTACCTTTTCTTATTCCTCTCCTACTCATAATTCAGTAAGCCATAGCTGGAATCAATCCAAGCTGTGTATCTGCCTTTAAAATGCATTGTCTCCAAATAAAAGGTGAGGTCAGGCATAAACTGGGGAGGGAATGTTAATCGATAAGGTTGTGAAGCTGTATCGATAAACATTACTAGGAGATGTGTAACACGCATGCCGAGCCATCGCCTTCCACTTTCACCAATTTTAACTGCTGACATCAGACCAGGTGAGAAAAGCGTTAAGAATGATGAAATCAAACCATAGCACCATTCTATGTAATCTTTGACTGTTGGTGTGTACCGCTTAGCAATGTAGAGACTGCCTGTCTGGAAAACTTGTGAAGCTAAGAATCGATAGCTAGCTACTTTCGGTGAAATGACTAAAAATCTTTCTCAGTTGCGCAGATATTTTCAATCTTTTGACTTCCTAGAGGCAATAAAAATTTGGAAACTATTTCAATACTACGGCGTGCAGTGCCCAAACCTTTATCAACCTCATTCAACAGCTGGCTTGGTATATGACAATGCCTCGTGTCAGCTGATCCACAACGGAATGTACAGAGAAGCTTCTGAAGTGAAAAGAGAAGTAAGACAAGCTGCCTATTATCACACACGATGATATTCCTGACTGCAGTGGACTGAATTACGCGTCAAACTGTGCATTGGGAGTGAGAAGACAAGAATACGCTTCACTGACCGATAAGAAAACTCTAGAAGATCTGGATTTCGCGCGTAAATGATTTATGTTTAATGTCACACACAACCTCGAAGACTTAGAGGCAGGTGAATACCAACAAACTGTCAGAAGACGCGAGGCAGGCAGCGAAGACAGGACTCCAGGTGAACGTAGAGAAGGGGAAGACGGAGGTGATGGAGATAACCAATCAACAATAACAACAACAACCAGCACCAATCACCATCAAAGGGAGAGATTTGACAGAGGTTACTTCACTTCCTTCACTTATCTGGCTAGGAAGCATCTTTTCAACCACAGGCAGTCGGATGTCACGGACTCATCAATCTGAAACCAGTTTGGAAATCTTCTGCACTCACTCAGCCAGTGTAGGGAACGAGATTCGGATTCTGTTCAACACAAATGTGAAGGTAGTCAGTTCTACTATGCGTCTCAGAAACGTGGCCAGCATGTGACGAAAAGGATTTCGAACAGGCCACTGCAGACTCTCGTCGACAGCTGCCTTCTCTGGTTCCATACTGAAGATGAAATGGCTAGAAATAATTGGCAACAAGAAACTCTTATAGGTAAAATTTATTTTGATAAAGTCTCACAATGTTATACAGTAATATTTACTGATGACGTTTCGAGCACAATTTACTGCTCATAATCATATCAAGGTGATTATGAGCAATAAATTGTGCTTGAAACGTCATCAGTAAATATTACTGTATAACATTGTGAGACTTTATCAAAATAAATTTTACCCATAAGGGAATTATACTCTACCACAGTGCATAAGTTTCATTCTTATAACAAGAAACTCTGGTTGGCAACAAACCAACGTGGAGCCGGTCGCTCAACAAATATGTAGGATAAAATGGAGATGGATGTATACGTCGAATGACATCGCGCCCAATGCAGGACATTGCTCGATTGGAATCCCAATGGGGAGCGATGAGTGGGTCCTCAGTGCGAGAGTGACATGGAGGAGATCGTGTGGCACGGAGGAGATGAGAGATTATGGTGTGTCGTGGACCCAGATGAAGGGGACGACAGAAAATGTAACAAGGTGGAGATGTGCTGTTGAAACCTTATGTGTCTCTTGGAACCCAAGGGAAAAATGAAATAATAATATAAAATACAGGCTCAATAAATCTTCCTTATTATCCATGTAATTATTATTTCTCCCGTAATCTCTTCATCAAAGGGGAAAATAAATTTAACATCAGGGACTCCGAGTCATTCACGTTTAGTCTTTATACAGAGTTGTTTACTAAGTGTATTCTGTTCGTCTTATGTGCTTTTATATCATTAACTATACAAGTGTTATTTTCTTCTGTTGTTGTTCTTTTCATTCACCTGTATCTCAGTGAACCAGTGCGAAGTATAATAGTTGTGTCTGATTCTCGAATGTGTATATATATGCTGAATGTTTTTGTCCATTTTTCTAAAATGTGCAAAGGATTTTAGCCCCAACTGAAAAATTCATATATTTTCACTTGATTAGCTTTTTACGTATTTCGTGGATTTTTTTGCCTTTAGGATTGTTTGTGACTTTCAGAAATATGATGAATTTTTCTTGTTTAATTTTGCATCTTAAGTAATATGTTTCGAATGATAATAAAGTAGGAAAATACTAAAATTCTTTGAAGTTGGGATTGTGCAGTATCCATTGGTGGGGTCATAAAATTTTGTGAGGCATAGTTTTAACATAACAACAATATATATGTCCAAACCAAGTTCACTTTTAACAGTTTAAAAAAATTTGGGCATTGTGTATAAATTATTCATTATAATAAAGGTTTTTTGTATTTCCTAATGAATGAAAAACAAAACGAAGTTGTTTTTACTGACGTTTCTCTATTTAATGCTAAGCCAGAATTTACAAAATCTCAACTTATTTATGAAAACTCAATCATCGTTCCTCCGCATGGGGTCATTTTTTGTTGTCAAATTGGCAAAGATAACAAAACCAGGTGTAGATTGTTGGATTTGATAAGTGTGTACAATTATAAAAGCAGGGTGTGTTTATATAATGAAACTGCTCATCACATTCGTGTTGATTTGGTCACTTCATGTGGGAGGGAGTTGTTGAAACCAGGTCAAATTCTGTTTTAGTCCATCATTCCTATTCAGACAATCTGGATTCCACTTGATATGAAGTACTTCTGATATTAGACGTCCTTCGTGATTTCTGAAATTTTTATGGATTATTTCAATATTGTCAAAATAAATTTTGTGGCCTGTTTCTATAGCGTGTTGACGAGCCATTACTGGCTGATGATTTTTCAAGCTTTTCTAGTTCAACTGGATTTCTCGGTGGTTGAACAGATGCTCTACGGTGTTCATTTCTTCTGATTTTGATATCTCTCCAGCAGTGTTTGTCCGATGTATATCTCATCACATTCCAAGCATTTTATTTTATAGACACAATCAGATAGAGAATATTTAGAGATTTGGTCTTTTATATGGACAAGGTTGCTTTATAGTGTGTGTGTCTGATGTTTTGAAGAAACCTTTGATGTCGAGCTGATTGAGTACTCTTCTGATATCGTCTGACGTCTCTGCTCTATATGGAGTAACAACTGCTGAGGTCCATGATTTTGGAATTCGTTTTCGATCATACTTAATGTCTGTGTTGATTTTGTTGATGAAGTTTGTTAGGTAGTTGTTTTGCCTGAGAATCTCAGTAATGTTTGATATTTCTTCTTCTTTTTCCTTCTCATCCGATATCAGAGTGTGCTCATCTAAGAAGACTTGAAACAACTGATATTTTTGCGCTGATCGGTTGTGATGATCCGAAGTCTAAATATTTGTTGGAGTGGGTTTTCTTCCTGAATACAGATATACTAAAATGTCCGTTTTCCCTCCTCTTAACTAAGCAGTCTAGAAATGGTAGTTCACCGACGTCTGATTCTGCTCCTGAAGTAAACTGGATTCTGGGAGATAGATTGTTTATCTTCTCCAAGAATGAACTGTGTAGATCCCGTTTCAGGACTACAAAAGTATCATCTGTATATCTTAACCATATTTTAGGAGTGAGTATGTTTGCGAAGATGTTATCTTCGAATCTATTCATGAAAAGGTCAGCGACTATTGGGAAAACTGGTGAACCCATAGCAACACCTTTTGTCTGTCTATATACATTCTCGTTAAATGTAAAATAATTACTTTCTAGAAAGAATTTCAAGCTGTTAATTATTTCACTGGTGTCCAGTGGACATCTTTTTGATAGCGTTGTATCTGATTCTAGTAGACTGGAAATGATATCAAGACTTTCGATAATATATGTAACAACAGTATCTATGTCTATTTCCCAATGATTTGAATCATCATGTCTCCTTTTACACTTTATGTGTTCAATTTGTTTTGTTGACAATTACATTGTTTATTATTATTATTATTATTATCTTCATATATTCAGGCCCAAATATCAAAGGTGATTTCGTTGATTCATCGTCATTTACAGAAAATGAACACTTACAAAATGCATTACAAAGCATATTTGATTGGCTTTATTACTGGAGTATACTAAAACCAATCTCATCGTATCATAGTTTCCGCATTGGTTACAGTATGGCATTGGGTATGTTACGTGCCATAGGATTGCAGCCAACTGGTTTTTTGCCCAAATCAAAAATTGACTTAGAAATGGAGTCCATATTCATTGGTTCACCAGAAAAATTTGGCAAATTATGTCGAAATGTATTAGGGCTTTCTGGGTAAGTTTATCTCATTCAATACAATATGTACGTACACTTTTTCATTCTTATAATGCATACCAGCATTTATGATGAATGTTCTTCTTACATTAGAGTGCTCTTTTTGCATCCCGGTATATAACTAGGTGTTCAATGCCTATAAGCCATCACAAAGAGTTGCTAATCTTAGGTCCCGCACTTCCTAGGGCTAGTTTATAAATACTATCCGTAAACTTAAGGAAACTAATGCTTATTTTGAGAGGTCAACCTATATTATTCAAGGTTACAAACAAAGATGTTATCACTAAGATATTCACCTTGTGATTGACTTCTTATAGGGAACACTTTTAAAAACTGATATATTGCTAGATATTAATAGCTAGTGTTGTGCGTTGGTGGCACAGTGATTATGACGCTTGCTGACTATGCATATGGTCCGGGGTTCGATCCCCGGCCAACGCACTCCTTTAAATTGCTAAGCCATTAATAAAGCTGGTAAAGAGGAAAGGTTGGGACATGAGGCTAGCAACCCCATCCTGTAAAAATAAACACCACTGCTACAGAAACTTCAAGCCTCTAGCTTGAAGCCCTATGTTCCACTGGGAACGTGAAGGAATAAAAGAAAAATGTATGGCTAGTGCATTGTCGATCATCTAAGCAACCTGACTATTAAGATAAATAACTCTATATCATAGTGAATTTTGATAAATACTGATCAGTCAGACAGAGTTTTGGGAATACTGACTCGTGGTTTAAATCAAAAAGAACTACCGACTTGTTGACAAAAGTCTTTGATAATCCAAATTTAATGAATTAATTCGCCCAATTCATCATGCATAGCACGCATAACTTAACATCATAACACCATTCCCTTATTCAATTTTTTTGCGAAACTTGTGTGGATTCAAATATATAATACTCTAGTGATTACTAACACAATAGGAGTAATAATTGATTTTAATGCAACTGCTGTTTGATTTGTTTCCACAGGTTATCAAAATCAAGTCTATCATTATCCTGGGAAATTTCACCCGAGGAAGTTATCCAAAGTCCAAAGCATTTTTTGGAATTTTTAAATTTACAATTAGTATCTAACTGTGCTAAGTAAAAACTGAAGACATCCTTCATTCTGAGATTTTTTTATGTACCTTTGAAATAGTGTTTGTTATTCATTACAGCCTTGTACACTTGTATTTTATTTGAATAACGATATTATATTCGATTATTTGTAAAGCAGTATGGATATGATATTTTTCTAAGGTTTCGGTCGATTGAAATCTACAGTCTGTTAATGCAATGTCAGAGCAGTTAGAACCATCTTATTTAATAATATTTAAGTGAATTGATAGGTCAGGTATTTCAAGTTAATACAAATAAGAAAGGTAGCATATGTGAAGTTAGTGAAAGAGAAATGTTGAACTTGTTGTTACTCTTATCTGTAGTCCCTCTTTACTAATGAATACTGTTCACCTGACTATTTTGTCATGGTGTACAGATATATACCTAACCGTTATTAGACAGATAGCTTTTTCAACTTTCTATCACAATAAGTTTTCGAAAGTGGGTAGATGTCGACGTGTATGCAAGATATACCATATATAAATGCAAGTGTATATCCTCCGACTCTCAAAGTACTTGTTCTACTTAAACTAGAGTTAATTTAGAAAAACCAAATGAGCATCCGAAATACGAAATATACTTGGGTGTCAGAAATAATGAGTGGTGATAACTGCTAGGATACGTGCACGAACAACCGAATATAACAAGACAGAGCGCCGAATGGCTTGGATGCTTAACCTCGCACCTTCAGTGTAACCAGTCAACTTAAACAGTGAAGACCCAGTGTTGAATAATGGCGAATTATTATTTGCTACTAGAAAGTCATTGAAATGACTAAAACCCTAAACAGTATTGATCCATGTCTTGTAAGACAATGCGGAATCACAACAAAACATCAGGAATAGACAATAAAATATGTTCATGAGTATACAAAATCCTAAATAGTATTGTGATGAGAGCTGTCTGCAAACCAACATTGTAAACAACAATTTACGTCGATGTTTACGTCCCGAATCGGGGTCATCAGAAAAAAACAAGAACAAAGCCTAACCTTGAGGAACTCAACAACCAATCACAGCAGACTTAATTTGTGTTAATACGATTTGCAGATATATAGATAACTTTGTAGGCAACGGCCACAAGCAATACTGAATAACCTCCAACAAGAAGAACCAATCAGAAGGCGTTGCTTCTCTGCTAACAATAACGAATAATAATGTACATAAAAATGTATAAATATCTCTTGATTTTCTCAATTAACGATCTGTTGCCTGGCTCTTGTCTTCTGTCGTTACAGTATAAATGTAATTAATCTTACAACACTGAGATATAGTTAGTAAGAAAACACGTACAGTATTCTCTTGAAATACTGAAGTTCACACTAAGTGAAGTGCAGACAAATATTTTTTTCCTGAAACTTAATGACAACCCTTAACTTTGAGTAAGCAGACAAGTGCGTAAACAGTGACTAATCACAGGAAATGCCTAATATTTTTAAAGTAATCTTAACGCAACTCTACTAATCATATAAAACAATCTAATGTAAATCTAGTGCGATAAGGAATAAAAACACTCTTTGTATCTTGGAATAAAATTCATTAGCACTTTTGAAGTGTTATTATCCAAAAATACTTATAAAATCTTTCTTTGCCGTAGTTAGTCACCTGATTAGTAGTACTATTCTGCACTTCGAATGGTTTATCTTCAAGAGATAAACACTTATATTTGACAAACCTCTGTTTGCGATTTGGAAGTCCTTCAAACTTAGCATTTTTATGTAATTAGGTTGTAGGAGCTCTCTCCTGAAGTTACTTAACAGAGTAAACACGTGTCTCTGTTGCTTCATATGATAATTATTGGTGATGAGGTATAATAAAACTTGAGAAAAGTATATTGATGTTATCAGTTTTCCTTGCCAATTACTATTGGAGTACTGATAAATGAGGAGTAATTACTGAAGGAATTAAGATATATTTCTTTTTTAAAATCCTAGACACAAATGTGATTGTTGCTGAAACGCGTGTCTACAACCCTCTTGTAAAAGATCCGGCGAACCAATCACAACCAATAATAATTCATAAATGTCAAGGTATAGGTTTTTGTTTGCAGTATTTCGAAGTGAAAGCGTTTTACATCAACATCAATACTTGTTACCGTTGTTCACAAAATGTTGCACATTAATAGAGGTTATTGATATAGGTGTGAAAATTAGGCACTGTTGTAGCGTATAACTCCATTATGGATAAAATTTTTATTTTTATAAAATCGCAGAGTGTATAATACAGTAATATTTACTGATGATGTTTCGAGCACAAATTAATGCTCATAACCATATCAAGGCAGTCACACAAATTTCTTCCTTCATTTACATATAAGATAAAGTACATTCGGAAATAATAATATTAGTGCTTTTAATGAAATACAATAAAATGGGAAATAAGATGATTTTATCGTAAAAATAAGTAACTCGTTAGAATGTTATCATGTGAATTGAATACATGTTAACATTATTTATTATACTCTGATTTGACTGGTAATAATATCTTCCATATCTCTGGTATTTGCATTGAGTCATTTCTGTTGCATGTGTTGGGTGTAGACTGGATGAACAAGGATTCAGTTATCTATTTCTCTTGTTCCCCACCTACCTATACTACTTTTTAGAACTCTAACCCTGCCTATTGTGTGTTATTGCATGCAGTGCTATTGCTGAGTTTTTTTTCTAAATTATTTATCTTAGTAGGATCAACCATTCTTACCTTAGCAAAATTCTTATGTTCCGACAATCTGAATACACCCCACCTACTAGTTTGACCTATGTAGTTGACTTACCTCATAGTCATTGCAAGTTATTTTGTAAATTACATTATTTCGTCTAATTGGGTCCACCGGGTCTTTTAACCTACAGAACTTGTCTCTGAGTGACTTTGTAGGCTTGAATCCCACCCTAATCTCTGCTTTATTGAGAATTCTACGTAGGGTCTCATATGTCCCCACCTTAAACGCTATAACAGTAGATGGCTTATATTCTTTCTTATTTGTTATCATTATTAGTTTCACCATTATTTTTATTTTGCTTTTGACCTATTTTGATATTCCTAATCAATTTTATATGATAGTTACTTAACACCAACGTCTCTTCTGTCTGTTTTATTTCATCATTTAGGTCTTTTCTTGTACTACTTAGTGCTACTGCTTGGTTTGTTAGACAGACACCTAACTAAGCCTGCCTTCACAGACAGATAACGGATGAGATGAATTAAAGTCTAAATATCTGTTAGAATGCGTTGGTTTTTTATAAACGCTAGTGTGTAGTTTACCTTCTTCTGTTCGTTTTAGTTTACAGTCTAACATAGCTTATTCTCCTTGTTCATTTTCCGATTCAACTTTGAATTTTATTCCCTTTACTAGTGTGTTCTGTTTTCATACTGTGAGTGTCAACCCCATATCTCCACCATACTTTCGGAGTAAGATTAAATGTATTAAGAGCAGTATTTTCGCAGCTGTCCATAAATATATCTGTTACTATAGGGAACATTGGTGAGCCATCCCATTGCTACACCTTCTGTTTGTCTATATATTTTGCCCTGGAATTTAAAGACAGTAGATGTGAGGCATAGCTGAATTCCTAAAATAATTTCCTCAATGGGCAGCTTTGTCCTATGACTAAGTTCGGGATCAGAAGTTATTTCTCTTTTCACCACTTCTAATGCTACATAGATTGATACATTACAGTAAAGACTACTTATATCAAAACTGACCGTTTATTTCATTAATCTCTAATTGAATGTCACTTAGTTTTCTTTTCATTTCATACGAATTAGTTAGACTAGAGTTTGAATGATTTCTAATGGGATATAGTATTAGGGCTAAGTGTTTTGATAACTCATATGTCGGCGTACTTCTGAAATCTACTATTGGTCTTGTGGGGTAACACGGTCTATGTATTTTCATAGTACCACATATGCTACTAGCGTTATTAGTTTTAGGCATTTCATTAAACCACTTAGACTCGCCTAGTGACAGCTTCATACTGTTTATTAAATCCACAATAGATTTCTTAATCTTATTCATTATTGTATCTACAGGCTTCCTTATTTCTTCATATGGACCCGTTTTAATGTGTTCAGTGACTTTTTTTTAGTCAGATTTATCCAAAACTACTCTAGAGTTTCTTTTATCAGCTTTTGTGATGACGATGTTCTTATCCTTTAAAGATTAATCAGATCAATTCTTTCTGTGTTTTTTAAGTTTGACTGTGCTTTCTTTTGTTTCTTAAGAGTTAATGCACACTGAATTCGAACCTCTTATGCTGTCGTCTTATTTACCGAACTTAATGCTACTTCTATGTTAGGGATGACATCTGGTTTCAGTTTGCTCACCGTTACATTGAAATTTAACCCTTTTTCAAGTAGTTTTATCCCACTAGAGCTTAACTCTCTTAAATAGAGGGTGATTACCCATTTTGTTTTGTCAATAGCAGATGAAATATTGTTGTCAACTTCTTTATTTATTACGTTGCTCTTTTCTTCTGATCATTTGTTGAGTTTTCTAATTTGCGTGGTTTTGGATTTCTTAAAGGTTTCTCTTCTAGCTTTTTTTGGATGTTTCAAACACAATTTCATAATCTTTATCATATAAATCATACATTCGAGTTTGTGTTTGAGTTTTCCGATTTCATTTCGTATATTCTTTATCTTTATAACAGTAATTCTACGTAGTTCTGCTCTAAGACATAATTCGCTGACATGTTTCACTGCTGATTTTATTTTTCTTGGAGAAATCGGAGTACGTAGGTGTAAGTATTTAGGAATTATATCACTTTTTAAACATAGACTGTTGAAAATTCGATGGTTTGTGAATCTCGCTTCTGTTTAACAAAGTCGTGTGAGTTTGTTGATAAGCTTCCTAGTGAAAAAACTATATGTATTATTGATATAAGGATAAAACTTAGGCACTGTGGTAGAGTATAACTTCACTATGGATAAAATCATTAGATATTACTATTTAATACTGTGTGATTTTATCAAAATAAAATTTTATTCATAATAGCAGTTAGTCCAACTAGGTGTTATGAGATAACCTCACCTATAAGCCCCACGTTTTCTATAGGGTTAAGCAGTTTTAGATCTAATGCTTTCATATAATTCGTATCAGTCTTCCGTATGCATATTATTTCCCTAGACAATTTCAAAACAAGTAAAAAGCAATTCAGTTGTTCAACAGCAATACAAATGAGCAAATATTTGACGTTTAAGTTCATTATTTCACTTCTCAATAGACATTTTAGAGGCTGAGGGTGTTGACGTTAACCGATAGTATGAAGTATAATAACGCAAGCTCTAATACCCACAACTTCTATAGTACTCGTTCGGCGTAGACCAAAGACAAAGCAGAACACCAGAATTGATTGGCCAAATTCCCAGTCATATTTCGGGACCAAATCGAAGTGCTAGGGATCGTGCACGAACGTAACACGATGGCGTGCCACATGGTGTGAATGCTTGACCGTAAACGTTCAGCTGAACAAGTCAACTTAAACAGTGAGGGCCAGTATCCAATGTTCAGTGATGAATGCTGTGGTTAATAATTCTGGGAAATTACCTACCGCTACAGCCCACTCCCCCACCAAGTGTGGTTGTGAGGACCCTAAAGCTAAACCAGCTGGAAGTAAAAACTCAGTGTTGTTACCATCAGTAAAACTTCCTATCGGCTTAATGGATTGCCTACCTATGCTAATTGGGTGCCTGTACATCGCTTCGTTTGCTTCCTGTCCAGTGCCCGTCGCACCTGAAAAGGAAACAAGAATGCTGAGAATCTTATCGAGGAAAATGTACCAAAAATAAAGTTTGAATAATGACATACATTAAGCACACAGAAAAATAACGTGAAGAATACAACATCGAAAAAAAAACATAATTTTGAGTTGATGTAACTTATGTCGCAGGATGCACTGAAAAAAAATGTATATGCCCGAGAAAAAAATGTACCACAAGCGGGATAAATTGGATGGGTCACAACATCTTGCTACTTGAGATGAATGTGAAAATGTTCTGGGAATCTCATGGTTCGTCCAGAACGCGTTTTTTTTTGAGGGCTTCATAGAAAGCTCGGCCGCCTTCGCCGTGCTATTGATTTCTTCGAGGACTAACGGATATTCGGTTACCTGTTTATTATTGGGAATGCTTAGTTCTAGGCTCATGGGATTGCCTTTTAAATAGACCGGTTTCAAACGGTTGATACTAACAGTCTTCGGGGCCTATTTTGTCTAGGACAAAATATTTATCCACATGTTTAATGCCTTTATGTGATCCATCGTATGGGGTTCCAGAGGTCGACATACAGAGTCACGAGGAACAAGTACATGTGAAGAATATTTCAGAGATGTGTGAACAAAAATGGCCATGTAATGTGATCGGAGGGGAGCAGATTTAACTGGACGCATTGCGTTTTCAAGCATGCTGACGTATGAGGCGTGATGTACAGCTGGCGGGAAACTACAAGAAGAGGACTCACCTGGCAGTCGTAGTGTTGTGCAATATACTAGCTCGGCAGCTGCACAACCAGCATCAGTTTCCAAGGCATTTCGTATGCCTAAGAGAAATAACGGTAGTGATTAATCACTATTCCATCTTGCCTAGCTGTGGCCATCACTTTCCAAATGCAAATCAACTTTCGAACAAAACCTAAGTATATGAGATGCATGCTGTCTAAAGGAAAAACAGTGATCATGTCTACATGCAATCTCTCGAAAGGAGATTTACCCTTATGGTGACATTGCAACATTTGCCTGCGAAAAGCGGTGTCTGTTCTTAAAGTAGCACATGAAGTAGGATTAACCATGCGATTATTTCCACGACGGCATACAGCCTTACATTTATCCCATCCTTGGGTTTAATTGTGACCGCTTGTTTGCTTTACTAGTGCTCTTGCTGGTGTGTCACAGATGACGCCCTTAAGTACAATGTCAAAGCGATGGCTGCATTCTAATTCGACAATAGTGCCCCTCAAAAAAGTGTGTATACGTAAAAATTTACATGAACCACAGTAGACACCTACCAAGAATACCTTGTCACAGCCAGACAAGAACCCTTATAGCTCATGTTACCTGGAAAAAATCGGAAAAAACTTTCAAAAAAGTATTCCTGAAGTCTACACAACTTATACGCTATGCATAACAATAAAAATGGGCAGTAATGTAATAGTTCTCATATAAAACATAGAAGTATGCAACCAATTACTTCGAAAAATTCGTAAACAAGGAGGTTGGGATGCAGGCAAACAACTCACCCCAGTGGAAATACAAACTGTGAATTCAACCGCTTCTTTTCCAACAAGGATTCCAGTCCAGTAAAGGACTTCTGATGAAAGGACCTATTGTGATGTATTCAGATAGTGAAAAGTATATTTAATTGATTGCTTATATTAAAAAAGTATATTACTTGAATTTATGTATTACTAATCACTAATTAAGATTCATTGTAACGCAGTTCAGCAAAGTACATGTGTGTTACTCCCATTGGATGATTTCTAGCCAATTACCGCTCATGTAAATGCCCCAAAAATTCTGCAATGCGCCCGAAATCGTTGCTAGCTAGGATTCAGTCCAATGTAAAATGCCTGCGATTGATAGCCCAGTCTCCAACTGTCTGTGTAAGCGTTCTACCATACGATTTGCTTGAAGATGGTAGAGTGGTGTTAAAAAACGCACACAACCTATGACTTTAGTCAAGGAGAAGAATAAGTCGTTTTCGAATTGCCGCCTGCGATCGGCTGTTATGGAGGACGGGCATCCTAAACCTGGGATCCATGGTTCAACAAAGACACTTGCGACTGTTTCAGAAGATACATCCTTGAGGGCTACTGTTTCAGGTCACTGTGTAAAATGGTCATTTCAGGTTAAGATATAAGTACATCCATGAGATTCTGGGAGGTGTCCAACCAGATCTGTATGAAAGTGTTCGAAACGAGCATCTGGGATAAGAAAGGTGCCAATAGGGCTTCCAATATCCAGTGTCATTTTTATGAGCTAGTATAAACCAGTTTGATTTCTTTTTGTTCGCTTCTTGATTGGGTGGCAAAGGTTTCTGGTCTTCGGTAACCTTCTACGTCGTTCGTTCCGCCACTCGACCATCGTTATTTTGGTTGAATCCAAAAGGACTAAGGCTACGATTAATTATATGTTGTTTGTAGTATGCTCTGTATTAAGAGTGTTACTACTGTAAATGGAGTTGATCCCTTTACCGGTTAGTCCTACAGTATCGTCGTCAAAGGAAGAGACAATAATAATATATATAATTAATGTAGATTGTTCAGACTAAAAGACAGAGAAAGAACCAAAGAAAACGTAAAAACAGGCAGCTAATGAAATTTGAATTTGAAATGTATACATATACTCCTTCAGAGATTTCCCGTACGTACTTAATGGCAGAACACCTTTGTTTGGGTGATTCTGGTCATTTGTAGTTTTATAGGCAGTAATCAATTCCCCCCTAAGCTGACGGTAGCTAAATGTGAAGAGACCTAATTTCTTAAGCTGTTCATCACACAGTTTGTTTCGAAAACCCATAACTCCCTTTGTTGCTCATCTTTTGGCTCTTTCCAAAAGGTTAGCGTCTCTTCTAAGTAGTGGGGTTACAGTGGTATTGTGCACTTGAAGCTGCTATCTGACGTATGTTTTGTACAGCTTTAGAAAGAGCTCAGGAGTAAGTGCACCTAACTGTATATATGTAAAGTGCATCACCGCATATGCCCTCGCTATATCCCCGTGTAATTCACGTTTGTGTTCATTTTTTTCTTTTAGACATAGACCTAATTCACGTCCCCACCTTTGTGCAGGACTAACTGTCATTGCACAGGGTGTAACTAGCATTCTGCAGTCTACAAGTGTGGAATTTCACTACTTTCACTTTTTCAGGTTAAAAGTCATATCATTCCCCACCATCCAGTCTTTCAGAAGCCTTAGGTCTGCCTGCGGCCTATTTGAGTCTTCCGAACATTTTATCGCTCACCAAATCTTCACGTCGTCTCCGTAAATAACTCAGACAGCTTAGATGACATGGTACGTCACTAATAAAAATCAAAAGCTTTAATAGCCTTAGAATAGCCCTGTGAAACTCACGATAATGGGCTGTGTCAGGTGTAGGTGTAACTGGAGGTTTCTGAGTTCACCTACTTTTCCTCTCAACGCTCTCACATTGCTATACAGGCAGCTGACAACAGGTCTCACCGCCTCAGCCCATTGTGGGATAGTTGACGTTACCCTGTCTGCTGGTAGGGGACTTAGTATTGGGACCAGATGGCAGATTCCGATGGACATGACCCGTTGTCGTCTTTTAGCTGGATTCAGGAAGAACACTTGGGTGACACTGACTGTCATTCTTATTACCTCATCGCTTTTGTGCCATTGAGACTTAGGGGCGTATTAAGGCCTCAGTTTGCTGTCTTCTTCTGGTTCGAGGCCTGCTCTCGCATCATCGGATGTGTCATCCTAATTTACCCTTGGTCCCGTACCACCGTTGAAGTGCAAGTGCCAACTACTCTTGGTAGTTGAATTTGATACTTAGCAGCCTCTAGCAACTAATCAGTGTGAAGTGAGCGGGACTAAGAAGCTGGAAAGTCGAGATTGCTCCAGAAGCACCAAGGGCCATCTGAGATTACAGCCATCCCCACTGTTGCACGCCAAGCATGTGTTTTCCACAAGCAGTGCCAGTTTTCAGCTCTCGAACTTCATGTATAACCATAGAGGTAGAAGGCATCAGTTCTAGTGACTCCCTCACCATTTGCCTGTTAGCCAATGGCCTATCATGTCTAATCTTAAGATGGAACTCCTGTCGGTAACCACTACTTGAGCCAGTAATAGTATCCTTTCAGCCTCTTCGGGTGAGCCCAGTGTAACCCCTAATGCAGGTGTCCTACCCTGAGGTGCATGGACACCCCTGTACAGCCTGCACAATTTCGCCGAATTGATGTTCAGACCTTATTTATTGCACAAATCGGACCACTGCTTCTGGTCAGACAGGGCGCGTTGTTCAAGCAAGCTATCATTGCACACGGATTTGTTAAAGAGGTTAAGGGAATTCGACCGACTAACCTCGAACTTAGGTTTGGTTTTTGGCTGCTTGTCCTTCTTTGTAGGGTCAGTCACTTTAGACTTCATCAGGTGTAGCCATGCTTGCTATTGGATGCAAGTGGTGCTTTGGCAATTCTATTTTCCCTGGAGTTCTAGGTGTAACCTTTGGAGATTGATACTTCCTGTCGGTTGGGCCGGAGTATCCCCTTACTGTTTTTACCAAGTCTCGGTAGTGTAATGTTAGCAGGTGGAGAGCTGCATTAGACTGTGTCGAGACACAAAAGTGGCGTGCTTTTTCTGCTATCCGCAGCCACGCTGTGTGAGATTGTGCCAGGGCGCCAAAGTGGGCAGATGTACCAGAACCATGAGCACGGGTTGTTACGTTTAAACTCATAATATGGCTTTGGCATCCCTTTGCCAACACGGCAGTATACCAATTGTTTGCAAAAATTGCATTCAAATGCTTACTCAGTTTTCGAAACGATAACACTACAGGCCTGATATTCATCTCCCTTCCTTGATGACGCTTTCGAGGTCTTATGACGTATTGAGCGTTTCGATTCTGCTTTTCTGTGTGTCACGCACTGCCCTCCAATGGATACAGGTGTAGTTTCATGCCTACTTGTTTTCGCCTGTACCGTTTCAGCGCTAGACTGTGACAATGTGGAAATAGTACCATAAAAGGGGAGATGTACACGGGTCTTTATAATCGGTATGCGAGTTGGGGTTGATGTCCCTGGGCTATTGCCTCCTTTGGCTGAAGCCCTCGTGACTACATAATACGGCATTTTAGTGCTTTTTCTAAGGCTACTTTCAACATCCATATTAACTATCGCTATAACTTACGCTATATAAGAATAAGAGAGCAACGTTATCTACTCAGTAGAACAAAAATAATACTGATAAGGTACAAGATAAAGAAAAGAGAAGATTTTCGACTTTACCTAATACATTTTGGTTACTCGGCTTCACATGGTAGACCAACAAGTCTCGTTTATATGAACGAGTGAGGAAGATGCTGCAGGTGCAGTGCCTGAAACCTAGGCAGTAGTTCGAAACAGCGGGACTTACCACATAGAGATTTGATATGGAAGTAATGGTTGAATTTAATATACCTGCTAGGAAGATCAGGTTTCCCAAGCGGATAGTTCACAAAATAGGTATATTCCGGTTAGAAAGGAAAAAGCATGTCGTACTCAAGGAGCGCGCGAGCACGCTTTCGGAGGACGCGTCAGGTTCAATAGACTGGTTGTTCTCTCGAAGAATGTCTGTTAGTGTCTGAATCAGGGAAGCACAGTTAGGAATAAAGCATCGGTAATAACATATAAAGCTAATAAAAGTGCGAAGATTTTTCACTGTATCTGGCTCCGGAAAGTTCATAATCACCTCCACTCTACCAGTCACTGGGAGAACACCCTTGCAGTCAATGGTGCGGCCAAGAAAGCCTAGTGATTCTTCTGCTATCTGACACTTTTCAGTATTAATGGTAACACCATATGTCAAGTGCTAGTGTCTAAGGTGAGTTTCTTTTTTTGGGCTTGCAATGAGGCAGTCGTTTAAGTATGTGTATACATAGTCAATACCGCGAAACATTTATGTCGACGAAAGGTGGGAATGCTTGTGCTGCATTCTAGGGACTGAATGGCATACGTAGAAATTCAAAAGGTCAGAGAGGCATTATGAAAGCCGTTTTCTGAATATTTCTTTACTGCCATCGGGATTTGATTATATACTCTTTGTAGGTCACCTCCGCCTATTTACATGCCCACACCCAATGGGTCTGTCCATCCTGCGATCAGCAGTTTTGCTGAAACGGCATCACCGTTTTTTATTCAAGTTCACAATATGACCACCAACATATTACAAATGCTCATCACTCTCAACAGGTATCGACCCCCGATGAAGATAGGCCAGCTGATACAGAAATGCCTAGTTACTGCCTGGAACTCAGCTTACATGACATAAGTATTTCTCTTCTTCATCAACAACCCTCTATCTCCTTTTCTTCTGACAGTCAATCTTCTTTACGCCCCTACTTACAGGAACATGACAATATAGCTGACCCCTCTGCACTTCTAGCTTTCCTAGCGCGTTTACAGACACGGACGTTTCATTGTCGTCTGAAAACACTTTGTTTGAACCTCACCACCAGCTACTTCAAGGTATGGCTAAAATCTTAAGATATGACCCGGCTAATCCTAACGTAGTTCTTATTAATGCCAGGTCAGCTGCAAACAGGATGACATACATCCAATCCCTACCACTGATTAGCCGATCTACAGCACTAATAGTCACTGAAACTTGGTGCACAAGTAAACAAAATCATGATTTCTTTCAATACGAGGATTACTCACTTTTCAGAAAGAACAGATCAGTCGGGCGGGGTGAAGGATGCATTATCTATGTTAGATCCAACTGCAGAGCTGTACACTACAATGACCCCAACCTGAATATATGCGATACATTACGGGTGACACTCTGCATAAGTCAACAACGAACCCTGTCATTAGGCTGCATCTATCGCCCGCCCAACCACGACAGTGAACTTCTAGAGGAAATAACTGCAGCCTTTCACTACACTTAGAAATTAAACTTATAAAGTCACTGGAGGAGATTTTAGCATGCCTGAAGTCTCATGAGAGCCCATCAGAGCTTTCTCCGCTACGGTCAATTCTTAAATGCAGTGGAGTTATGTGGGTGGACACAAAGTATCCCAAGGCCCACCCAAAACCATAATGTACTGGCCTTATTTTTTGAAAGACATCGCCCTATCTGACACAGACATCAGCCAATCACTTTCAGGCAGTGACCATAGCACCATAATCTGCTCCTTCGATGCCAAGCTCCACTCAGTAAAATGCTCTACCTTGCGCAAACATTCATGTGCTTCCGAAAAGCTAGGTGGGACGTATCTACCTCCTTCGTTAGATGTTTAGACTATGGCCTTTTCTTTTCTAGCAACCTAGACACTATCCTACTAGCCTTTTACCTAAATACATCTATATGCTTTGATAAACTTGTTCTTAAATGTAAAGAGAATTCAAGCCAAAACATAAAGAATTTTATTCCCAGAAAAGTGATGGCTAAGTTGCGAAAGCTGTGCCAACAGTACCACAGAGGAAACTACTTTATTTATTTTTTATTTTTTTATTTTTTATTACAGCTTGATGCCACACCGTATTTTCAGTAGAAGTATGGCATTTTCAGCATGGATATCGGTAGCCCGAATTTTGCAGGCCGACCATAGATATCGGGTGTGCGTCGGCAGGGGTTCGAACCCCGGACCATGTGCATGGTCGGCGAGAGTCCTAACCACTGTGCCACCGACGCACTTTTCATGTCGTGTGAATATATTGAACATTTATCTCAAATTAAAAAAAATAACGACTAAGTCCAAATCGGACAAGAAAATGCAGCTCTTGGAGATAACTCTAAATACACTGCGATTTGTAGGCTTTATCGCAAAATACTAAACTATCAAAAGCGGATATACCATTCATTTTAGAGAATCGTGAGACTGCTAGTGGCCTTAAAACAATTCGTGAACAGTCTTATACCTATGGTGATAATACTTCGCCACAACCTCCATTCACCCTACGTTCGCAAAAAGCTTTAGTAATTATCAGCTTCACTTCAGAGAATTCTAGGAAAGTAATCGCTTTTCTTAAAAGTTCAAACAACCCTGATCCTGATACGATCCCCTCAGCTTTTTAAAATACGGTGGTGAATACATTCCCATTCTTTTTCTTAAAGTATTCTCTATCTTTCTATCAACTCGGACTTACCCAGATGCATGGAAAGCCATTCACATTACCCCTGGGTATAAGTCAGGCTCCCGTTGAAGTGTCATGAATTACAGGTCCATGAACCTAACTTCCGTTATCTCAAGGATTCTGGAAAAGATTGTAAAAAGTGCCATGTTTGATCTCCCCTCTCCCAAGAAAAATCTTATCACTGCTTATGAACATGGTTTCATGAAGTCACGTTCTTGCATGACATACCATTTGCAATTTTTCAACCGCATCTCACAACTTATAAATTCCGGTATGATCACAGTTATTGCATACTTAGGTCTTTGTAAAGCCCCTGACACTGTAAGTCACTGACTGTTATTATCAAAAGTTCAATCTTATGGAATACAAGGTTCATTGTTAAACAGGCTCAGTTCTTTTCTAAGCGGTCGAATGCAAATGGTCAGGTTAGGTTCCCGCACATACAACACCGTTCGGATAACAAGTGGAGTAATATAGGGTAGTGTCCTAGGTCCACTGTTATTCATGTTATATTTCAATGACATTTGCGACATTATTAAACATGGCAGACCTTTTCTATTTGCTGATAACATTAAAATAGCGTATCATTCACTCAGGAATAACTTATCATGCCTATTTGATCGGACTCGGGATGATATTGATAGCGTTGACTTATGGTGTAACAATTGGAAAATGAAGTTTAACGTTGAAAAATGTGAAGTGCTATGCTCCAAGACATTTCATCTGAAATTTCCATCTCACTACACAACATTCATATTCGTCGTCTGAGGCTTATAACAGATTCGAGTTTGAAATACACCCCCAAAATTTAGCTTCACAGAATGTGTTAAATAATAAGTATCAAAAGTCAAAGGGAACCTTGGATTTTTATGTTTTTACGAGTTGATCACGGATTGATATCAGCTAGAGAACCACTGAAAACCAGGGAGTACTGGACAGCTGTTGTTTCATCCTAGTTTGAGAATCAGCGGCAGTACGCCGAAACTTCCCGAAACTTTGTAAAAAGCGAATCCGACATTACGCTGTACGAGTTATGCATAAGGCCTTTGCTTGAATTTTGTCCCCCTATCATGGACAGTGTCTCTATAAAAGATAGGTGCAAATTAGAAAGTCTACAAAGGGTGTTTACTAAACGCCTGGTAGGTGAAAATCTTCGCATTTTTTATTAGGACAGTTGTAACATATTCGACTGGGAGCCCTTAAGGATCAGACGACTGAAGTTCAACCTAAAAATTACATTTGGGATTGCTAAAGGGCTTATAGATTTCCCACGCAATGGCTTTACTTTTAGTTTCACCTAAGAAATACAACTTCAGAAATAAATCTTTATCTTTCAAAGTGCACTGCTTTCAAAAAAAATACAGATCAGATTCCTTCACTGTGATATTAGAAATAGTTCTACCCCGAAAATCTCATCTCTGCTTGACAAATATTTTATCCACAGCGGGTTAGAAACCGCATGTGACAAACTAAAAATTAGAGATTATATGCGGAACTCCTCTGACTCTCACTGCTAGCTACCGAAATATTTATCCTCTGTTCTTAACTCCCACTATGATTGTCCTCAAAACCTGAGTCACCTATTCACATTCAGTTTTTAATATCAATTATTTCTTAAATCAAATGAATTTGCATATATACTTGATAACATTGTATTATGAGCACTTCAGTGTGCTAAGAGTTCAGTCTCAAGTTCCAGTGGTAAATCACCCGAAGATGTTTGGTATTGAAATGTCGCTGGGGACTGCCTAATGCTGTAAGTGAGTACTGTCTGCCTCTACGCGAATTTCAGCCCAAATGGTAGTAGCAAATTAATCAACTTCACTGCATAGTGAGTCTGATATATTAGTGAATCTTATCTTACTGTTCTATGAATATAATCCTGTGTAGTCAAATTTTTCGGAACAATATATTATAACTTATTGCTTTTTATATGTGCAATACTGCACCATTGTGCACTATTTTACGCAATTTCATGTACTTGTATCTATGAGTGTCTAATTTATTTACATTTTTATGATTTTTCTCCAAAATGCTGCAACGGATGAAACATACATCATAGTCTTCTAAAAGTAGTCATTCATACCATGACTTTGAATGAGTTGACGGAAGAATATTTAAAAAGTCTGTGTAGCATATAATAACAGAAAGTAAAAACAAGAAGCATTTCGCCAGGGCCTTCCACATAAAAAGGTAAGAGGGTAGTGATTGCTATTCAGCGGTGATGGTGGAGACATATGAGAACCACCCTTATCCGTGGGACAGCATACTATTGCTAGGGCTCCTTAGTTTGAATGACTTCTGCAAAATGAATGAATGACTAAAAAGAAATAGAAGTCGAAAATTGCATAAAACAGGAGTTTAAATATGAACTCCCTTAATGCAAGTACATGGTATGAGTTCACTACCTCAGCAAGACACACAACCGTGTGCATCAGAAGAATAGTAGGTGTTATTAAGCCCTCGCTTTTCTTCTACGTATTTCACGTACAGTGACTTTTGTTTTCAGCTCCTTTTCAACCTATATAAGTAGGTAAAATTATCACCTTTTTTCACATAAACTAATAGTTAGTAAGAAAGACTGTGGAATCCCACTACTTAAACCTATCGAGGGAATAATATTAAAAAATACAAAAAAGAGATGATGATGTTTGTTACATATTTTGAATCATCAACACCTATTAGATACTTTGTGTCTTCTCTTTTCAAAAGTACTGCCTTTAACAAAGGCATTGATATGGTGATGCTATCCTCTAAGTTGGTGTTAATCAAATAGGGCATTAGAATCACTAGAACCTACACTTTGCAGTTATTCGGAATATTGCCAGCACACCTGGTGAATAACGGAACCACCTTCGTCGTGAAATCTGCTAAACAGTTCAAAGTTGGTCTCATGTATGAGATAATAATTGTGTATATATACAACTGGAAAGGTCACAGTTATGATGTACCCACCGGTTACTTTGAAATTTTATAGACTTTCGAACACCTTATGAATCATTCACTGACAATTATTGTTCATTCTACGTCTCTTATGTTTCACTTCAGTACCTGTACTAAAATGCTACTCAACAGCAAACCAGCAGATACAAAGGTAATGAAAGCAGAAGACGAGCTGTGCAGGAAACCGTTAATTCCAAGAAATTTACTTTTGAAAGGAGCGGCAGTACAGTTTTAGAGTATAACAGTTTTACCAGTCTTCCTTAGTGTTTGGGTTCTGTAATTCTTGTATCTCCTGGTTCAGACCGTTGACTTTCGGGTATCCTCCTGCAAGTAGAGAAAATAAAACATTGATTAGTGTTATAATATAAGTTTTGTTTTCATTACATCCCACTGTTAACGTAGTCATTTATAATTCCCACTTGAAATTGACATGCCATATATTTTTCACTTAAAATTCGGATTTGACGCTATATCTTATAACTTATTTGGTTGAAAGCAGATTTCAAAAATTATCTATTTACTTATTTGTACATTTCTTTTTCAATGTTTCTCTAACATAAATCAGTGTTCAATCTAAATTTAAATTAACAAATCATACAAAATATTCTATAATACATATATTATATATGTATAATTAGTGTACATATGTTCATGCATGTAAAAATGGCTGGTTTCTGTTTCAGAAATAAATTATTAAATGATGCTGAAACTGGGTTTACCTAGAGAATGTGTTTCTCATCAACTTGCTAAGTGCATACAAATGCGCACAACAAATGTCAGCATATACTATACCACATACCTCATCACTTATGTATGATATACTTCCATCCAGGAGTCATAGTAAGTCACAACTTAAGGCTACAACACTCTGACACTCAATCGTAGTTTCCGGTGGCAAAACTCTTTGAACCATTAGTAGAGTAACCAGCGGTAACTCCATTGTATTATGTATCTTTTTGTTCAGTCCAATCTGGAAGACTGAGTTGCAGAAGCACCTTAAAAGTGACTCACAGATACTTTAAAAGTTGGAAAAATGTGGCTGTACATATGACACCAGAAACAACCGATTCGCTAAATTAACACGTACGAAATAACTGAGTATCTGCTCCTTGTCATGTTGTGGGTAGAGAGATCTAATTGCAGTATATGATTATTTAGGAGAAGACTGTAGGCATAAAATGTTTTCTCTTATAATTTTATTCTCTCCAGAACATCTCAGAGGATATAGTGGTATAGGAAAAAGGTAAGGGACAAACTAAATCGCCTTGGAATACCGGTTGTAATACCAAGTATTTGCCTCCTGAAATAGGCTTCCAGAAGAACTGGGAAGAAAAGGTCACATGCCCTAAAATAAAGGGAGAAATATAAGTTTTGATAAAGTCTCAGAGTTATACAGTAATGTTTACTGATTATTCGTTAATCCAGACTTCACTATATCCATAGACATCTTCATCGCATTCTTAAGCATTAATAACTAATTCTGAAGTCTCCGTGATAAACAAATCGGCTCAAAAAACATGAACGCGTCGATATCACCTGTCCGAGCTAAATTCTTCACTTTATTTTTGAACTGCAATCTCAGTAGTGGCATTGAAAACCGACTAATAACAGACACCAACATATATTTGGAAGTTAAAATTCACCATAAATATTCCTCTTCATACAGAAGATGGACGAGTTCTTTGAAATTCGCCACTGGGAGAAAAGGGTGGAAAATTCATAGCCGTAATAGGAAGAACAAGCTGCTGTTTGACTTTTAGTAACCCACTAAAGGGCCTATCACACCACCTATAAGTCATCATTTTCCCATATGTTTGCACAAACAAACCCACACGTGTTGTGACTGCGGATTTTGTCTTGCCAAAACATTCGCATTCTAAAGTACGTTTAGGGGTTGCAGGTATCGACGTTCGCGAGTTGTACGGATTATACTAACGCAAGATCTTATACCAACAACTTCTATAGTGCTCGCACTTCGAGTACCAAAGATAAAGAAGAAGACCAGATTTTGTCGTCCAAAGCACGTAGTATATTTCGGGACCAAATCGCGGGTAGAAGTGAATGCTTAGCTAGCTAGTAATCGTGCACGCACGTGACACGACGGAGTACCAAATGGCTGGGATGCCTGACCGGAAGCCTTCAGCTAAACAAGTCGACTTAAACAGTCGACAGTATTGAGTGATGATTGCTGTGGTCAATAATTTTGGGGAATTATTTACCGCTACAAACGCAAACATCATTCGGGCGTATGAGAAATGCATCTTAAAGGCTATCATCGTGACTACAGGGTAAAAAGTAAACAGAACAAAAGCGAATAATCTCCTCACTTAGTAGTACAAATAAAGTTTAAAAATGAGGGTCTGCATGAAGAAACACAACTAAAAGAATTACTTACAATCTAGCGTTACAACCGAGATATACTGCAAAAATAATGAGAAAATGCTTCCACCCACTGAGCAATGTATATAGGTCTCTTCCTTTTAGTGAAACTAACATACTAATCAAACAAATTCACCTTGTTCACTCAGCATTTGTAACCATAAAAGGGTTTTTCACGCGTTATAGGATCACCTAAAAGGTTTGTAAGCGTCAGTCTAGAAATCATTCAGACATGATATCTGATAATTCACTGTACACATTCTGGATTTGAATTCAAACAGCTAGTTCATATATAATATGTGACGTGATTATTTTACAGTCTTTCCTTTGATTATTTCATTTACACATTCCTTCCCTCCAAAAGTGACTACTTGTCAGGTAACCCCAAAAATCTAAAACCGATCTGCAAATCCTATGTATGTGTGAAAATCAGCTCCCCGTCTCGACTATGGATCTAGTGAATTTCTCTTATAAGACAAATAAACTCACCGCCTTCTGTTAATTAATGCAAAGCAATACTGAATTCCCGTTAGGTAAAAATCCAAAATCCAAATTTGAAGCTGAGGATTGAAACAATACGTTTAGTCTATTGAAGCGAATTAATGGCGCGCAGTTGAACAGTGACGTACTTGGCGTGCAGTGTAGATTTTGAGCACCATGCAACTGGTTGTTAAGTCGTTTGATACACGTGTTATTAACACGGATAATTGTCCTACTGCAGCAAATCTTAAGATTTTACTGGCGAATGAGGATAAATTGCCACTGGATAACCTTCAGCTATACAATGGTGGTTCACTAATCGATGATAATCAACTTTTGGCATCCCTCTCCAGTGATGCATGTATTGATGTTATTGTTCCTGTGCTTGGAGGTGAGTACCTATCATACAGATGTACAGCTTTCTAGGTAAGGTACACGGTTCCCTTGCTCGTGCTGGAAAAGTACGTGGGCAAACACCAAAAGTTGAGAAACAGGAGAAAAAGAAGCAGCCACGCGGTAGAGCGAAACGTAGGATGCAGTACAACAAACGATTCGTTGCAGTTGTGCAGCAACTAGGTGGCCGAAGAAGAGGTCCTAACTCCAACGTAAAGGCTACATAGAAGTTTTAATAAACGATTATTTAACGGCTTGAATTATTTTACTGTGAATTGTCATAGCTGATTCGAAGGCTAGAAACGTGCTTGTGGAGTCCATTTACAGCATCACTGCAGTACGCCCGGTCGACGGCAATCACTTGGTAGGTGGTAAAGTTAGTGAATTAACCTTAGATCCATCTCATTAACC
The DNA here is from genome assembly GCA_944472155.2 of Trichobilharzia szidati. Classification (NCBI taxonomy): domain Eukaryota; kingdom Metazoa; phylum Platyhelminthes; class Trematoda; order Strigeidida; family Schistosomatidae; genus Trichobilharzia; species Trichobilharzia szidati. The sequence continues at coordinate 94,977,743 of OX235272.1, forward strand.
TCCCCTTCGCCAAATTATGCCACTTTCCGTTCTGTAGGTAGTGCTGACGATATATAAGAGGTTGTTGGGGTAATAGCTGAAATCTTAAGTAACCTGTATATTCCCGTCACTTGACCTGTACCAGGTTGTCGCACTCATGCGTCGACATGCACTGACAAGTTTCTTATCAATTAAAGTGCCTTTGTAAGCATCTGAACTTCATCCTTAACTTTTGTTGGATGGCGATAGCTCAATTATTCAGGATTCACTCGTCATCAAAATAGCATGTGGTAACGTCAACGAATTATCACACCTCGATTCATTTTCTTGTTTTATGAATAAACCATGTCCCTGTTAACCACTTAATGTTATTGAGACCAGACAAGGCTGCGCCACACAGCATACGTGCTTGTGGCACTTGATAATGGTGCTAACGGCTGTGAATGTGCCTAGCTGAAACATGAACACTAGGTGTTTTGTATCCTTGAGTTAAATTACCTAGATTGAACTAATATTAATTCCACGTTTTGATTAACTGCATCGTGATGTAGTTTCGACTGGTGATTACTAAGCGATGGTAACTTGAACGATAGTTTTTTTTTACAGTACACCAGTTGGAGCGTTTATGTGTTCTGGTTAAATTATCTGCCTATGACTTGCCTGAAGTTATAATTGGAAATGGAACTTATATATACTTATCGTGTTGTTTAAAGTCATAACAAAAATCTGTTTTTAGTATGGTGGGAAGTACTTAACCTCACTTTACTGCCTTTCTTGTCTCTGCTGGACTTAAAGAGATGTCAAACAGTGTATGGACTCTAGTCGTTTTACACCTTATAGGCTGTTGTATATTTATGAAGTTTATTGGATGAGGTTTTGTTCTCAAGTCGTTTCTTCGTGTCTCGGTTATATACATTTATTCGAGAGGATTAGCAGCCGTATTTTAATCAATATATACGTGAAATGCCCACTTTATATTTCGTAGCCATTCACATCTGGTACAAATACATATGGGCTGAAACTAACCTGGTGGTAGTATTCAGCGAGGATCATGGCGTTGTAAGGTCGGCGAGAGATAAGGAGAAATAGAGATTGCAGGTTTGATCACGAGTTGACATCAGTTAAAGAACCATTGGGAGTACTGGGTAGCTGTTTCCTCGTAGCCTGGCACCCCTCGGCATTACGCACCCAAAGTGGTTTGAACCCAGGACATTAAAGTTATAAAGCAAGCTCCTAGACCATTCAGCCATGTACCTTACCCGACGGCGTATTAATGCCAACATGTGACAATTCGTGATATGTATGTGTGTATAGAGAGAGAGAGAGAGTATAGAAGCAAGCTGCAACACTTAGAAACTTCGGTTATTCATATTTTTTACCATTATTATTCCCTTGAGTTCGAATGCATCATGGGTCTTCAACAAAACATCTCCATTTAGTCTTGTTTTCTGCGGTGCTCTTTGATGCCCCACGACTGCCCATAATCTCCGACCTCCTCTTCACACCATCTCCATGTCACCCCACTCCTCCTCTCCCGTTCGGTTTCTCATCAAATGCCTGCGCGCGATGTCATCCGACGATCTCGGTGTGTGCTCAATCCACCCTCATTTTCATCTGCATATTTGTTGGGCACTAGGTTCTTTATTCGTTTCTTGTTGCTCATTCTTTCTGGCAATATGGTGTTCATGATGGAGTCATGGAAGGTAGCTGTTGATAAAATTGATCAGCTAGCTGTTGGAAATGCTTTCCTTCACGTGCGGTGCAAGTTCCTGGCCCATGTAGAAGAAATGACTCACCGCTTGTTGAAAATCCAAATCATCTTTTGTATGCTGTTGAGTGCAGATTCCCAATCTAATTTCAGAGTGATGAAGGTGAATCTAGCCTTTCCGCTTCTGGTTTTGACTAAGTCATCTGCTCCGCCTGTAGCTGGAAGATGCTTCCTGGATAAGGGAAAAAATATCTCTCAAATTTATTCTGTTTATAGCGATTGGTGCTGGTTGTTGTTGGTTGGTTACTTTCATCACTTCCGTCTTATGTTCACTTGAATTAATGTTTCGGCGTAACCACCGTGTATTCTCTCATACCTCTCAACTGCAAACAGAAGTAAATTAATGTAGACCGAACTAAGAGAAAACTATCCCGTGAAGTTTTGGATTATTGTTCGAACTTCCCATTTTATTGCTTCCACATGATTTTCCAATTGTAGACAATATGAAATGATTAAATAGTTGAACACCACTTATCTGGGAAATTTTCGTCAACCCTAATGTACTATTTGCTGACAAAATCTTATTATAGATACAAAGGTTTCGTGTGGCATCGACCAACGTGCTTCATCTTTGTTACAAACGTAATGTCCGTTGACCCACCAAACGATGTGTATATTACAATTGTTTAGTGCTATCCTACCGTCTATAAATGGCCACTGAAGCCGTGTTGTATAAAGATGTCAAAGGTTTTAGATCAGTTGCTATTGTTAAATGAAGCGATAATTTAGGTTGGATATAGTGTTGAGATATGGAGAAAAGCCGATTGTCATCGACACATGTGTTATGCATGCGGGATGACGATCTTGCTCGACGAGCACTTGGGTGAAGTGGGTGGTGACCTCCGGACACTAAGGATCAATAAACGTAGACCTTGGAGTTGTTCACACTGGTGTATTCTTATTCAATGTTTATCATCTTCCAGATCCTCGGGACTTTCATTAATCTACGTATAATTTGTCCCACTTTCTCGTGGATGCTACAAGACTGGACTACACTGACTCCTAGCTTAGAAATAGGGAGTGAGATGGTAGAGCACGTTGACCGCTTCACTTATTGGGGAGTTGCATCAGCCAGCCCTAATGAGTTGATCGCTGACGAAATCTCAGCATGGATACAAAGGGCTAATTTCGTATATGCCAGTTTACGCATTGTCTGGCTTAGACGTGATATCCGACTGTCGATTAAACAGCGTGTGTACTTCCCAGCATTCCGCTCCATCCTCCTTTATGGCTGTGGGACATGGCCATTGAAAGTGGAAAACATTAAAAGGCCGGCTAGCTGTCTTTGATCATAGGTGTTTGCGTTCTCTCTCCCGTGTGAAGTGGTATAATAGGGTGAGCAATATCGACGTTAGGCCTCGGTCCAGTGTTGTGTAAGGAGGGGAAATCAGTTGACGATTGAAATGGTTAGGACATATGTTGCGCATACATGCCTAGCCATCGATCGCCTCCCTCGACAAGCAGTGTTAGCTGTTGACATAGGATGCATCAGGTTGGAAAAGAGCCACTGGTGGTCAAACTAAAACATGGCTTTATCAGTCAATGAAATTCACAACAATTAGTTTAAGCCAGGCACGTAGAAAGATGTAAACTTTCTGCCTGGTTGGGGCCCTAGCGATGGTAAAAACCAATGTCTGGAGACAATTAGTGATATGGCTCAAAATCGTCCTCGGTGGTGCAGACCCATCCACTCCGTATGACTTATTGAGTCCGATAAAGCTGTTTTGTTCTTCGATGTTACGATTCCTTTTGCCTTTTTTTTTCTGTTTATTCTCTGTTTTGAATCTATTATTACTTTCTTCTGCTTTGTGTTCTAAGTGGAGTACGACACCTCGAACTGCTGTACGTCGGTGCAAATTTCCAAGTTGAACCCAGTCAATCACTTTCGCATCTGTATGATTGCTTTCATTTTTCCTGATTTCATGTGGTTTTTCGAAGTAGCAAAATGAACCGATGTGCGATTTTCTACGATGATTTGTCCTTAAGAATTATGAATTATTTCATGTAGAAGTTCTGTATAGGTGCACCACTTCACATACAACATTAGTAAAGTAAGGTAATGAAATTAATAATCTACCTACCATTCAGCATAGTGAAGTTTCATATATACCTTTATGTTTGGCTTTTACTACATATTGTCCAAAAACAGATATGTAACCGGATAACTCCTAGAAAGAAGTTATTGAAACTAATGTCCGCACAAATATTTCCCTGTTTTGAATATGTTATGTAAATCTTAAGACTTTAACACAAAACTTTCATCCGCATGTATGCCGACAAGTAAATTGTACTCAAGTGGTTTAGGAATTATGGAAGCTTGCCTAACTTCGTTCCTTCCCATTCAAGAGAAACAAGTATCTTAAGCAAGTCAAGTGTTCGGGGGGCTGGACACTATCCATTCTGAAGAGACTCAGGGCACCTCCAGAGCTGGATTCGACGCTATTTATGACCTTCAAAAACGTCATTTTCTTCCATGTTTAAAGCTGTTAAGTTAAAAAGAGACGGTTACATGTGTACATGAACCAACTGAGCGTAGATGTCTGTATCAGATATTTTAACATACACTATAGTCAGACTTTTTCGTAGCGTTATGCTTCAGATTTCGGGATTGTTACTGTTTGGATAACTGTTGTTCATGTTTATTGTAGAAATGGTTTGTATAAACTCATAAACCAAACAGCTCAGGCAACCTATTAAAGTAAAGCAACCCCGAAACAGTTAAAAGATTAAGACGGTAAACGAAACTAAGAAATACCGCGTGAAAATTTAAAGGTAATAGGAATGTTTGTTTGAGTAATCACCGTGCATCAAACTTTCAGTATTACTGTTTATAAATGTATGATATATTGTTTGTAACTTGTAAATATGTTCTATCTCCATCTAAAGTATATTTACAAGGATAAAAAGCACTGACAAGTTTTCATGTCGTATTCAACAGTCTAGGTATTTTGATATTTTCAACCAAAAATGTGGTCATGAAGTGACAAGCTTTGGTAATTCTGTACTGAAATGAGCTGATTCTCTAATTAATAAAGTGGTCGCCTGAAACTTTTTCGACCTCAGTTATAATAAGCGCATTTATTCTCACTCTCCTCTCTCCCATCTTACAGCCCGTATATTATTACGAACTACTTCTATAAATGTTACTCTACTCACTAAATACAGTGATGTGTACTTTGCAAACTTAAATTTTCTAAGCAGATTCATATTAACCGAAATGATTTTTAAAAGCATATTTGGAATATTGAATAGTAGAGTGAAATTTTAATGAGCATTTCAAACAGAAGTTTGACGTTTGTTTTCTCCTATACATCTATCAAAAGACACTGTTTGACAGTTCTAGAAGTTTGTTTGGTGGGATATTTATTAGGAGAAAAGAGACAAACTCACCTCATTTAGTGGCATCGTTTTTACAATCAGCAGACTTTTCAGATACCTGTGGAATTGTTCAAATATACCCTAAACTGTGGTACTTTGCTGGATAATTAAAGGTAAAGTGAATCCTCAAAACAGCCTCACTTACAATAAATGAGGATATCGTTGGTGACTATCTATAGGACTTAATTATTTCAAATGCCGTAAGATTAAACCAATGATATGCCATTAGGGATATCACTCTCTGTACAAGTAATGTTATCTCATGAAATGATTAATCGATGTTACCATATGCATAGAACATTTAGAATAAAGAAGAGCTTTGCATCATCGATATGAATTAAATACACGTCAAAACGGGTGTTTCAGGTGGATTTCACGTCATTAGGTATATCATTGACAGTGATATTTCTAGCATAACAGGAAAGCCTATGAAAACTAATCGGTACTCACGACTTTGTGTAAAGGCATTTAACTGAAGTATAACTGTGGCCTTGGATAGTTTCGTTAGAATGTCAGCGTACCAATGATGTCGGTATTTTCTTAGTAAACCGGGTCTTAACAGCGAATTATGATATACGGGTCTAGATTTATTGCTTTTTGAGAGGGCCAGAAATACATCTCATCGGTCCTATTACTTTGCTTCAAACTAGGAGTTCTAGGATTTGAAACCTACTTCATTTACTTTAGCACGACTGGCATGATCAACCCTCACACTTTAAGTTTGATTGAAAGCCTAGTACGTAAGAAATCTGTTCCGCGTAACTGATTTCTGACCAAGTAACCTTCTAGTGAGATGCCTTTCTGACAAAGATTAGGACCCACAGCACCACAATCTTTAAAATAATCAAGACATGAGTTTATAAAAAAGTGATTAAGTGTCCAGCAAAAATATTAACAAACCAGTGGAAAGGTGGTTAGTGAGAAAGTATGATCATTAATTATTTGGTAAGAAGTAATTTTCACGGCTTACTAGTACTACAACTTGTATCAGAGGAAGTTTGGTATGCTAATCAATAAATTTTTTATGATTATCTTTAAGTGAGTCGGTCAGTGCCTTATTAGAAAGCTGTGCACTGGTAAAAGAAATACCTGTAGAAAGTAAATGTATTGAGGTGACATCTAAGTTTGTGCACATTGTTCACGTCTGATAGGATCCCGCATAATGTAGTATATCATCATTTCTCACGCATGTGGTGATTGATTATACGATCAATTATTTCAAACACTGTTAGCCGTCTTTATTGTTGTAAAAATGTATAAATACCATGTGTTGTTTTCCTAATAATTGTTATTGTTATTACAACATACAGTACAATAAAGCATCTCACAGTTACAGGCAAGCCTTTGTCTTTTGATATTTGCGTAAATCGGAAGGTACCACAGGCAAATAGGCATATTAGCCAGGCGCAAACATACACAAAGTGACTACGGTTCTCATTCAGTTCACTGCAGTTATAACAACGTCTGCGGAAAGTTAGCAACACCTTAGTCTTGACGTCAATTTGTTTGTACCCCTGATACCGATCCGATTTCCCGCGAAATCAAGTGATAGATAATACACTGGTGATTCAATACTTGCTCCATATATTTCAAGAAAGACAAAGGAATAGAAGCTTTTGTCATTATGCAGATAATGATAGTATACCGGCCAAAAGTTACTGATGTTTGTTTTTATCTCTATTCCTCTGATGTGTCGTACTTAAGTATCTGAATTCAGTTATTATTAGATTGAGATAGGTTGATTGTCAAACTAGAGTCACTGCTGTAAATTTAGTTTGTTTGGAATCTGCGATACAATTCTTAAAGACTCCTCTTCATACAACGTGTTCCTTAATCATTGTCAAAGCAAAAAAAAAAAACAAAATTTGCAGTATGAAATGTACGCGTTTTAATTTGGGGCTTTTTTCGACTGTAGGCAGCCTGAAAGCTACGTAGTACTGTGGTGAGAGATGGTTGCTAGCCAAATTGGTTGACAGTAATTGAGGCCAACGTTAGTCATGTGAAAACAAGGTCAAGATGGACAAGCGGATACAGTTAACATATAGATGAACTGACACAGCCATAAGAGATGCAAGGTTAACTTTCTGTGGGAAACAACCAATCAACAGACTGTATTTTCTACTAACATTAACCTACAATAATGTACATTAAAATCTATAAGTGTGTGTTGATTTTCCTTAATAAACGTTCTGTTGCCTGGCCCTTGTCTTCTGTTGTTACAGTACTAGCGAAATGAGAAAAATTACTTTATTCTACTAGTAGAAGTCTGGTATAAGGATCGTAGTTTAACGAGAAAAACAGTAGTGAAATGTGATGGCATGATGAGTTAGAAGTAACATGGAAGGCAGGTATTTATTTGCTATAAGTTTGGAATTACATTCGATGGTGGTTGACCTGACATCAGAAACGTCGACCTGAAGGGAACGAAAGATTACTTAATAACATACAAGTAAGCATTAGGAAGTGATTTGAAATCACTCCGGTGAATTAAGCTCAATAGGTCAGAAAATATTATGGTAATAATAGTGATGAAAAACAGAATACTTAACTATGTAATAATTGGGAACATTGCTATTAGGTTACGGTTACCGTTTCTTTTTCTATATAGAGATTTGGTTTCAGTTGCTTAATGCCAACAGATACAGCTAATCGCGTTTGGATTTACTTCTTTGTTGATAATGGTAAATGTAGTTTAAGTATGCACTTTGTGTCCCGATTCGATTAGATGTCGGCCAATGGCGCGAGTAAGGAACTGGGGATCATTGAGTTTCTTGCTTTTTGTAACATGTTCGGAGAAGTGAGGGGGTGCCCAGCTGTCTCTTTGGTGAAATGAAACAACTAAATAGGGAGCTGTTAGATAGTGTAGGAAATATTACTTGGTGGGTAGTGACTAGCATTGGAATCCAGGACGCGCGTTTCATTCCGTCGGGGACTCGTCAGCTCGATGTGCCTGTAATTCCTTGTGAATGATGATGTTCCCACTGAGACTCAAATACAACACCCATCGTTTCAGACACCAAAACGTTTATTGGATCACAACAAAATGATATACCCAGTAACTGGGTAGTTATACAACGGTTTCAAGGGGAACCGAACACCCATCCTAGCAACACCAGAACTGTATGCAGCTTGATTTTTTGGTGCAACCACTTGAGTGCCCTCTGCTGTGGTGGTAGAATTCTGACAAACCATTTTGGAGGTCCAGATTAGATTCCAAGCAGATGCGCTCTTAAACCTCGCCTTGTGCGTCAACCTGTGTAGAGGACTGTCTAGCTAGCTCAATAACATAACAAGTATGTGAATAAAAATCCAAGTTAATGTGATGTTAGTGTAACAATATATTATAAGAAATACAGTAATGGGTAATATTAATTAAACAGTTACTTGAATATACAGTTAAAGACTACGGCTACAAATTATTAATCCAATCCACAGAAGCGTTCACTGCTAGAGTCATGTGTACTGGTAGCAGCTATGTACCGGTTGTAGAATAGTCTTCGGATGAGGATAAGAGGTTCCTGCAAAAATGCAAATTATACAACACGGTTATGAGTGAAACAAGTAGACAGTATAAACCAGTGAGAAGACGAAGCAACCAACAGTACACTGTATTTTAGATTGTACCCGGAGGTTATCTATATTTCAACGTGAATCGTTTTAAACAAAAGGCATGTACAACGTCTCTAATTTCAACATCTAACAGAGAAGTGTACAATCATATCGTTACGTACTCCACACCTGTAGTAGGCTCAGAAATAAGGGAAGTTTGGGTGTGAGCCTAGTAAACCCATTTTGTAAGAACGAAACCACCACTACTGAAGCATAAAGGATGGAATACAAGAAATAAAAGAAGGTATTACTCCTATAAAATTATATCACAAGCCTAGTTAAGGAAGAGAACTATTTAATTTCAGTTGACGCTAGGCGATTCAAACAAATTCACTGATAGAATAATTGTAGTACAACTAATAATTTTTAGTCATATAATCAATTTAATTAGCTATTGAATTCCAGTTTTCAATTGACTTTCATTTTGACAGCCCACACACAAAAACACAAGTTGCTGTTACAATCAATGGATAATGAACGACACTTGTTCAGCTATCGGTTTAAATTACTTTTTTTATACACATACCAGCTGGCATGTAAATAAGACATTGATCCGACACAAAATAGTTTTGTGCAGAAATCGGATACTAATAAAAGTAACTTGAAGATGGAGTTTATCATTTTAGGCACTTATTGTTTCACAGTAATAATATTGTCTGAAATTAAAAACGCAACTGGATAACAACCAAAGTCGAATCAGCTCAAGTACAGACTTGTTCATGAGTAACTTAAATCTTCACTGTCTTATCTCCTATATTTTTTGGAATAGGAGTGAAAAGAAGGATACTGATTAGGCAACAACCAATAACAGGAATGTAGAGTAAGGAATGTTTTCCATCAAATCGGTGAGTCACCTACAGACAGCCATCTCGAATATATTTGGGTATTTTCTTTGGAAAGGAACTGTGCATCTCGATTCCCTCATCGAAAAACCTTAAGTTGGTCATCATCTATCCAATTTTCAAGTGTGGAAAGTTGTCAGCTGATTGGTTGACACAAGCAGAGATCTGCTATTTGCCATTGTGAACTATAGACAAATCAAGAAAATACTAGAAGACCTATATTAAAACATCATTACAGAAATAAAAGGTGGAGTACTAGACAAATTATAAACAACTATTCTTATAAAAGATAAAATCGATAAACAAATAAATGCAACCTACTTCAGAGGCCTTTAAAAGCAGCTGTTATAAATGTTCCCTAAGTCTACTGAGTAATTGTAGCGTATCGTATGCAGCTCAAAAAATAATAATAATAACGCAGAAATATCTAAATATAATCAAAGATAAAAGTGTGATTCTATCAATAAGAAAGATTGCCTAATTGAAAGCTGTCAAAAGGAGCCACTTGAAGGCCTTCAATTTAGTGCACGCTGAAACATGTACAATTACCTACGTGGAATCAGCAACTATTTTAGACTTTATGATGTATACCGAATTAAAACAAAAATAGTACTTTATATTTCTAGTACCATTCGTTATACAATACATTTCAATCATATTACTGTTAGTCCTTCTTGGTACTAATTTGCGGAGTGATCTGATATGGCGATAAATACACTTCGTTTTTTATATCTAAACACAAGTATCGGTTTTGAAATAATTGAGAAGATTTACAGCTCAGATGGATGATTTTCATGTGGTTGTGTTCTCCGAGCAGTTTGATTTAATTATAATGCCCTATGACTTGTTCCATACTGATGGATAAATTTGATCTTAGTCTGTAAATCTGCTGAGTTAAGATTAACTTGAATAGAAGAATCCTAAGAAACCTCTGGCGTTTCCTAGTGCTTTCACTATTTAAAATTTCAGAACAACACATGTAAGCGAACAATATTTTGTTTTCAATTAGATCTCATCAGGCTTAACTCTAATATACATAACATTCACTAGTTGGTATTTAAGGATTAGATTTGTTTTCACGAGTTGATCACTGATTGATATCAGTTAGAGAACCATTGAAAACCGGGAAGTACTGGACAGCTGTTTCATCTCAGTTTGGGAATCATCGGCAGTGCGCGCTAAATCACGAGTTGGCAGGTGTTAGAACTCATGGGCTGGCCAGTGAATCGGGTCTCAGTGGCTTGCCTTGTAACCTGAAGGTCCTGGATTCGAACCCCAGTGGGTGCGTAATTCCAACGATTCCCAAACTAGGATGAAATAGCTGTCCAGTACTCCCTGGTTTTCAATGCTTCTCTAACTGATATCAATCCGTGATCAACTCAACAATACATAAGTTTACAAATAAATATTCAAATATAAACCAATCACGGTGATTTGTCAATATGGTGATAAGATTGTGCAATTCGACATAATAACAATAAAAATGATTCTATCAATAACAAAGATGGAAAAGTGGAGCGATCTGTGATAGCAAGAATAATGAAAAAGGGTCCGATTAAACAAACGTTCAGATAGAAGTAGTCGATAAAGGCTAATAAGAAAACAAACGGCCCAATCAAATTATGCTAGATTGTAAGAGGAGTAAACAAACTACGTTTTAATGAAGATGTTATAAGATTGAAGGATGGTAAGAAAAGGATTGGAAATATCAGTAAGGGGGGAGCGGTTAGTTATGCGTTAATAGGCCAAAGGAAGGAAAATAGTTGTATGAACTTCTTTTGAATGCATAGTTTAGACTTAATAGTCCGAATGCCTATCGCATCAGCTATATGTAGTAGATGAATACGAAGTCCATTAGAAAGATTCGGTAGGATGCGATGAATCATCTTGCACGATTTCGTTTTCTCCACTAGATGACCGCTATCAACAGAATGTGACAAATGCAGCTATGGATGATTTTTATCTGTCCTTTACCAAACCATGATGGGAGATGTTCAGTAACACGTTGGTTAAGCTCTCTAGTAGCACGCCCAATATAGCTGTCACCACGGAACCAGTTGAACTAGTAAATACACATAGATGTGGCAAAGCTATCTAGCTTATGCTTCATTTGAGTCCCAATCATCCGTCAGCTAGAGAATGACAAACATAGGTTTGCTGCATAAAACGTTGTACGCATACTTCTGGAAAGTCTCTGGAACAAAATCTCACTTGACAAGTCCCCGCTAAATTGTAACTTAATAAGTACAATTTTCTTCCATGCTATCATAGTCTCAGTTTTTCTATCCAATGTTTTTATTCGTTTCTTTATTGGAATTCTCGGGATAACCCATCTCTATCAAGGAATCATGAATATATCCAAATTCCTAATGTAAGTAATCACCTATAGATACCTTTCTTGCTCTGGCAATGTTTAGAATTTTCACATTCACCCAGTCAGACTGGTGTCCACATGCTGTCTACATGTGTTGGTGTGAAGGAATACATGTAGTTTTTGTTGACACATAGTTCGTTTTTTTGCATTTGACGCAGATAGGGAAGTCGGTTTTGACCAATATGATGTTTTACACAGGTGATGCTACATATTTTGCAAATAGTGATATTCTGATAGTAGTGAATGTTTGTAAATCATTGTACGTATCAAGATAAAATAAGTTTTCTTTTAGAAAGAAACAAAACTTGGTGAATATTGACACAAATGTAATACCCTTTATGTGAATGGTATTCGTTTATTTTTAAGAAAGACAATGGACAACAATCTTGAAGGTAGGGCAATTTTAATTCAAATCTCATTTACTACCCTTTTAGAAGATCGACCTGGTATGGTGTTTTCCCCCCTAAGAATAATCCTGATCTTAGTTGTTTTTTTTATTCCTTTATGTTCCCAGTGGAACATACGTCTTCCACCTAGAGGCTTGGAGTTTCTGTAGCAGTGGTGATTATTTTTACAGGGTGGTGTTGCTAGCCTCATGCCCAACCTTCCCTCTTTAACAGTCTTACTACTGGCCTAGCGAGGTAAAGGAGTTTGTCGGCTGGGGATCGGATCCTGGACCACCTGCATCGTGGGAGAGCATTCTACTTCTGTGCCACCGACGCAACTGGTCTTAGTACTTTAAGAATAAAGATGGTGCATAAACTGACACCAACATATTTAGGTAAATAAAATATTTAGGAACACTGAACGTTTCAGAAATTATTGTGAACTATGAAACTTCAGAAAAACAACGGCACTTTTTTGTTCTTATTGTCACACTGTCGCTAATATCTTCACTTGATTTAATTTTATATTCGATCTACAGGAAACCAACATGGAATGATCAGTGCACGAATTTTCATAGTTTGGTCCCTTTGAGAAGAAAGAGAAGCCTTATCCTCAAGAATAAGGAGGATATGTCCCAGTTATACAATCAACAGGGAACTGGAGTGACTCAGACAAGTCTCATAGAGAATGGATATCCTCCAAGATTTATCGAGAAAAACATGAAGTTAAGGGAAAAGCCTGAAAGAATTCAGACGGTGCCGAAGAAACTGCTATTTGTGAGTGTTGAATTTAAAGGTGATACCGCAGCTGTGATCCTGAAGAATCCCTTATGAAGATCACTGAGGAAAGCCTTCTTTACGACTGAGCTACGTATCAATTTCTACAGCCGACAAATGATCAATGGATGTGTGAAAGATAAACTACCGTTTTGGGCCACCTCAGTGTGTGTTGATAAATTCACCTGCTCGTGTGGAGCTAGTTATATTGGCCGCACAAAGCGCACACTTTCCAAACGCATCTCAGAACATTATCCGGCATGGTTAGCCAAAAGACGATGCAAGACAGTTACGAGCTCAATTCTAGAGCATTTGGTGAACTCAGGCCACGTAGTGTAACAACAGAAGACAAGGGCCAGGCAACAGATCGTTTATTACGAAAAATCAACACGTATTTATAGATTTTTATGTACATTATTGTAGGTCAATGTTAGTAGAAAATACAGTTGTTGATTGGTTGTTTCTCACACAAGGTTAACCTTGCATCTCTTGTGGCCATGTCAGTTCATCTATATGTTAACTGTAACCGCCTGTCCACCTTACTGAAATATTTGATACATAAACATTGACCTCAATTACTGTCCACCACTTGGCTAGTAGACATCTCTCACCACAGTAGTTCTACCAGAGTCGTCTTTCAAGATCATCTACAAGGTGAAGCCAAATGGTACAAAGGGCTTCAGGTTTCGGCTTTTGTGTATGACGGAGGCGCTGGCAATTCGTCAGTACAGCCCCGAACTCTGTATACAGAAAAGTTTGTCCAGTCTATTATTCGAGCTTGGTCTTAACCTCTTCACTAGTCGTTCGTTCCCTGTGAAAAATTTTGATTTTTTCTTTTCTTTTTTAAATTTTACTTTTAGTTTGCTTTTGCTTTAATAATTAATTCACTGTTGTCACTCTCATATGTTCGTTTTGTACATTTTCACAGCCTCTTTACACTTGTTAAATTGACACTGGACTACCTTTATTCTCACTCAATAGCAATTTTAACCTTACCAAATTTCTAACTTAGCGCTGTTGAGTACCACGTAATTTACAATTTTCATTTTTTACTTCTAAAGCCACTTCCGAGTAATTATATCAATTATGTCACCCCCTATTACTTAATAATAGACATTTTTGTTAAATATAAATAGGACTGTACAGCCTCTGAAGATGATTTCATCGATAAAGAAAATTTTCTTCGCTGAATTTGTCTTTTATTTTATTCGTTTCTTATTGAAGAATATAACTAATATATATTATTAATAATGTAAATGCCCTATTTTAATTATTGCCCATATCATGAGAAAATTAGATGCAATATTGTATTACATGCTGATAATTCTATATTTCTACCAAAAGTACTGTTTGGAATAAGGCTATTATTATTATTATTATTAACTAACTAACATTAATTTTGATAAAAAGAAAGAAAATGATAGCTGTTCACTACTTGAAGATTGATATCACGAACGAGTTAGTGAAATTCAGTCAATGGAATTACTGAAATTCATTTGATGGCGTTATGATGATTTCATTCTTGATTCATATAGGATGACAAATTATAACTTGTGATTTTCAACCTTCCATAATTCATTGCACTTTTTGCAGAAATCTAAAGAATGTACAAGTCGATCTTCGTTGCTGTTTGTCTTGGCTCTCTTAAGCCATTAGAGGAGGCACCTGGATGCGATCTATCCTCTTTACAAAGACCAAATAATACATTAGCTTGTAACTTAATTCATTGTCATATATTCGTAAATTAAATAAGCATAACTTATAAGATCTTGTTTCACCACATAGTGTGTGTGTGTGTGTTTCCATGTGAGTCTGCATTTCTTAACTTATCAAACATATTTAAACAAATAAAAAAAAGGAAAATTAAAAATCAATTCTACCCAATCCTTTTTCAGACAACATACTATGTGCATACTGTGTAGAAATAAAACTTTACCTATAAAGTTTATGTGGGTGTTTATGTGTGTATATGTGTCTGTGACATTTTATTGCTTAAGTAACTAAGATACTAGTGAAGTCGACACACACTAACAATATCGAAAGAAATGCATATTATGCTTTACAACATCTATTCAAGTCGCATATGTTTAGTATAAATATACGAAATTCATCTGAGAGAAATAAACAAAATTAACAATTTGCTCGAGATTGTATGCACCGCTGATGATTTCAAAGCAATGAGACTAATGATCAGATCAGTTTCCTTCTACAACTAGAATATGCACCCTCTATTAAATGCTTAACTCATCCAGACCAACATTCCGATATAATTTCAACGCTTAATTTAACAAGTGATTAGAAAATTTTAAAAAATGCGTAATCTGAAATGGAAATTATTTCCTGTCGGTAAAATATCAACCTTCAGTAATATGAGAATTAAACAACGCTACACAATAAATCCATCATTGACTTTAAACAATTTGACAGCTTCTTGTTCAAGGGCATCAATGAAATTTAAAAATTACATGGTCAGTAATTTTAAGAAAACATCGCTTAAACAGATAATACAATCAATGAAGAATATCTCAATACAAAGCAAACACTTTAAACCTAACCAATATTCAATTAAGCGGTACTTTAAACATGAATCTGACTTATGCGATTACAAAGCATCTACTACGTATACAACACTAGATAACACGTCGATAGAGGAACCATTTAATAAAGATATAAGAAAAACAACGAGATTATGGATAAGCTTGCAAGATTCTATTAGTTTACCGTACACCACCGTGTCTGGTATGATTCAAAATCGATATAAGAAACTGAGAGACAGCTCAGCTTCAATCTGTTCGGAAAATGGCGCTATAATTAATATGGAAAAATTAAAAGCAGTGTTCGGAAGAGTTGAAAATTTTCCTCTTGGAATAAGGTAAGTCTGGCATCCCACAACTGGGGCCGACTTTCGAATCATTTTATCTTTACTACATGTGTATCTGTGATTTACGGATGTAATTAAATAATTAATTAAAAAAACGACAGCGACATGAAGTGGAATAAATAAGATGCATTTTGATGGATGGGGAATTTGATAGCCTAGTGATTTAAGCAGATCTTCGTGTAATCGACATCAAGCTTTCGCTTATCACTTACATTTCCTTCTTCATTACTGACAGGAATATTTATTATACCCTAGGAGTATTAGTATTCATGAATAGGTTTGAAAATGTAACATTCATTCTATGCAATGAGAGATATTACAGACAACTTTTTCAGGCATTACCATGCAATAAAGTACAGTAGTAGAAGTCTGATGATGATGATGATGATGATGAAAATATTCGGCCTAGTGAGTAAATTACCTAACACAATACTAATGGCGAAACATATTTTCGAGTGTTAAACATAACTCTTCAGTTCAACAACGTGTATTATTGTTGTAGCCCCCTCCATCTGTGAGATTATTTAAGGTTGTCTGGGATCAACAGGTCGATATTGGCGTGAAAAGTGAAGATGGAATCAAAAAGTTTATTGTCGTAAGACTTCGAATGAAGAACCTTTAGAATACAAGCCTACAATAAACTTCAGTTTAAGTGGCTTCTGATGATTAACAGAGTAATTCTTGGTTATTTTAAAAATAACATTTGACTTAGTGAAAATTTTAGCGGTCCGAATGCATGAAATAATACGTAGTCACATAAGAGGTTACGTTAGGGCTACATTTCTAGAAAGTAATATAGTTAGATGAAGGTAGAGTTGGATCACTGAGAGTTTTGTTATTAAAAGTAGATTTTTTATATATTTTACAATTCAATGAGATGACGGATGACAGAGACTGACAGAAGAAAAACCTGATTTCCAACGGAATCCAAATCAATGAAGCTGACCGCGAAACAGATTCCCTTTATTCCGCAATACTCCCGGTTATGACTCATTTGAAAATATCAGTTAATTAACTTTTTTTAAGATGGTTACTGAGGTATTTTCAGTGTTTTGACTTTCTTAAAAACTAGTTTATTTGCTCATTGATATGACACCACAGTTTCACCTATGCTTTCCTAATGCGAAATTAACGATTACTGATTGACGATCCAATAGCCTTGTTTTGGCTTTCCTTCTTCTAGTCTGGTGCAGAGTAAATCTGAAACAATGCTTCACTTCCAAATTACAAAACGATCTATGAAGGAAGTTATACAGAGAACCAGAACTAATTATGCTTTTGTCTCAGGGTGTAACTTCAAGTAGTTATAATCGTAAAGCTGATTGGTCATTTTAACTGATTTCTTCGTATGCCTATCAAACCCTTGATCATAGTTAAAGGTTTTGATCAGGGCGTTGACTGAATACGTCGCTGTAAATGCATAAACTGACTAGAAAAATCATGACTATTCTTATATTCAAGTAGTAGAGAAAAGTGAATTGAAAAACTCCAGAACTGTTAAAAGAAGGGCACTAGACAACTTCTAAAACAATCCATGTCTTCACTTTCTTGTTATACCCGTTCTACAAGTGTCTTTTCTTTTGAAAACTAAACGTGAGAGCAGGCCAAATCAACATAATATTGAGTAAACATTTTCACCTCAACAAACTTCTTGGTTATTTAGTGAATAACAAGTGTATCACGCCATCACCTAATAACAGTCAGAAAAAAACTCGATAAATAGTTTTCACCACGCACCAAATGAAACCGTCGTTTGCTACTTAGATGGATAACTCTCAACTAGTCGTACATATCGTTCATTTAATGGATCTCGGCAGTCAAACAGCTTCACAATCCCTCACACACAATAAAAGTTTGCGTTAGTTCTATCTGTTGTGTATATTATTACTATTCCCTTGGGTTCCAAGTGGAACATAGGGTTTCAACAACACATATCCACTTCGTTCTATTTTCTGCCGTCCTCTTCAGCTGGCTGACTCCACGATTGACAATGATCCCTCATCTCCTCCTTGCCAAACGATTTCCTCCATGTCACCCTCGCACTAAAAACCCATTCATCGCCTCCCATTGGGATTTCACTCGAGCAATGGCCTGCATTATGCGCAGTGACATTCGACGGACTCCTCTTCCGTCTCCATTTTCTTCAACACATTTGTTGAGCAATCGGCTCTTGTTTGATTTGTTGAGACAGTTCCTTGTGGACTAAGTATACATAGTTGATTGTGTTCCTGCTCATTATTACCTTCCCTCTTTATATTTTATTTTATTTACGGTGAAGACATTGGCTCGTATGTTAATGAGATGCTTAACATAAATAATCTCATTTGAGCTACCTCATATATATGTGTAATATTAGAATGATAAATCTCTAAAGTAGACATTCATTTTCAATCAATTCATCGAAATTCTGTCAAGGTCAAACGATGCCTGTAGTATAGCAGCTTAACCTTAAAAATATTAAGTGGATTCGATTTAAATTGAGAAAAAAAATATTTCAACATCATACAGTTAATAATTGGTTCTTAGTCTATGTAAAATGTTAAATTTATGCAACATGGGCTTCATTTGCTCTTTATCCTGACATGCTAAACAATGGAGATGTCATAGTTTTCATCCAGCTTTCATCTGTTATCTTTTGTAAAACGACTACAAAAGAAGTATAAGATGATAGCTTGTGCTATGATCACTGTTTTGTCAAACGTTTAGTAACAAAAGACAGACATCCACAGTAGGACTTGTTAGGGCATTACTTATAGTCTCCACTACGGGTTGTGGTCATGGAACCACTGTCTTATTTTCAAGATCCTAGCCAGTACTGACATCTTCATCCACGTTAAATGTTATTGAAAGGATGCTGCCTGTACAGGTGAGTGAGTGAGAGAGAGGACTTCCTTTAGATTTCTGTCGCTGATGGCGATTGACACTTGTTGTTAGTTGAACATCTTCATCAACTTTGTCTTCCCCGTGCTTACCTGAAGTTTTTTTCTCGATGTCTCTCCTTCCAACTTGTCGGTTTATATCAGTAAATCTTTGAGTTTTTAAAACTCGAGACATCAAACCTCCAAGAATGCGGGTCTTTTTGTTGATATGAAGTATGGTCGTCTTCTCACTCCGCATTTTCTGTCGCATGAACCAGTTTATCACAATCAGTAACATCGTTGGTATTGCCTCTCAGCCTTGTCTTACTCGTGTCTTTATTTAAAACACGCTGGTGAGCTTCCCATTTTCAATTGCTTCAGTTGTGGCATCATTATATAACTGTTTTACAAGATCTCTAAATGTTTGCGGCGCTTCACTCCGCATTACCGGAACAGTTTTCAAATTACTTCACAGTCGACTCCACCGATGACCTTTTCAGAACTGATAGAGTTGAGATAGACAGCTGAGTGTCATTCTAGACTGTGTTTTCTACGATAATGCTTACCATTACAATTCGGTCCGCGCACGACCTGTCTTTCCTGAATCTAAGCTGAGAATAAATGTGAATTTATTTCGGAATAATAGGGAAATGAAGTAAATATTTACCAGGTTCTACTTATGTCGAATTTTAAGTCCTCACGTATGCCAGTGGAGATCGGCAATATGAATGTAAGACGCACAGTACATATAGTTATATTAATTTGAAAGGCCAATCAACATGAAGATATGAGTCTGATCCCCGTGTTTATTAGTCCAAATTACCAAGGCGAACTTATAATCTTGATGAAATGCATGTTCCCAGCAATGTTTGAGCTTGAAGAAATCAAAATTAAAACTGGAAATTTAAACTTATCGAAAATAGGTTGTCAGACGTAATAATTCATTAGTATCGCGTGAGCATGTGTGCTTGTGTGTTTGAGCACATGCTTTCGTCAGTCAGCAGAACTGATGTGTAAATTGTAATTTGTGTAAAATACCTTAATGCTGAACATGTCAAACTATAATTTTCACATTTTTGTTGTTAATCATCTGTAAAACAATATGAGGTAGCTGTTGAGTTCACCTTCATTGTCTTAATTATTGATTTAAATCAGTTAAGAAACACCGACGTCTAGAGAATATCCAACAGGCCTTCAGGGACTCATTTACAACTACCTACTTAATTTTAAGGTTATTTGTCAGGAGTGATTTTAAATCTTCCGTGACAGATATTGATTCAATAAATAATATTGAATGGTTTTCCATCCTCATAAATACGTAAATGTATCAACCATGGGGGAGTTCCTCTTTTCTTTAAGTTTAACTTCATTGAAATCAGTCGTAAAAAGTTGTCTGTACTCGCAAATAATCGTCGAATAATTTGTAAAGACAGTACAAGGACAAAGTTATTCTTTCCCGCATGAATGAAGGTTTTGTAAGTTTTAGCTTTTTCGCGACAGTTTGATTTGTAATAATAACAGAGGTTTAAAATTCAATGAATTCGTTTTCTTGTCTACATCACTGTTTTATGTCAGACTTCACTCAGCAGTTTTAACAAAACTGTATATGCCGTGTTTACTGACCAGTTATGCAGCAGTACAAAGCAGGAAAGGGTAAAGGAACAGTCAGTAACTGTTAAAAAGTGAATATGTTCGATGGATTCATTTATTTTTCCGTTTCAATGAAACTAATCAGTAGGTGAACAACTTAAACAATGGGTGGAAATGATTGGGGAAATTTTTCCTGGTAAGAATGCACACACGGAACTCTTGGCTTTACCGAAGTAATTTAGCAAATCGTACACCATTACCGTAGCACTTGGACACTGGTGCATAATTATGATATAAAGAAGTTACTAGTTTCACTAATTTCTTGTAACCCACTAGTCTACGATGTTTATTCAAGCACTACTACCAGTATACACCCCTCTGACACCTTCGAACAAATCTCAAAGTAGTGGGAAAACTTATTGTATACTGATCTTGTTAGCTGTAAGTTAGGGGGTTAACAAAATTTTACAGTACATCATCTGACTCATTTTGAAGAAATGCACAAATCGATATGATTTAAAAAACACTAATATTGTTATTGACCACTAATCTAGAATATTCTATATATAAACATATATAATTGTAGAGCCAGAAGAGGAATTTATCGAAAAGGATATCCTTTGCTCAATTATTTTGTAGCAAATTTACTTGGAGTCTTGCCTTCTGAGTGAAACTTCGGACTTCAGATGCTCATCTGCATTACACTCGGTTCCTGGGCTTCATGGCTGCTCACAAATTTCCATTTATTTGTTATAATTTATTGTTATTACTCTTTCCTGAATCCCTAAGTTTACTGGATCTTAATGCCTATTTTTTCTACGCTTTTCAACCAGTATTACTTGGGAAATATTAACAAAACCTTTTCAACGCATGAAACGGTTTCCTTTCGAGATATTATTCAATAAGAGTTCATCAAATTGTTTAAGTAACCAGTACAATAATATTTTCCCCATTGAATTAGTCAATCAAACTTTACCCAGTGTTGAATAATTCCTTTTTTTTTATTTCAAAACACATCCGAATTACAGGCTAATGATGCGAAATGTCAAACATCTAAGAAGAATGAATTCCATGTCTGACAACCTGATGGACCAAAAGTCTAATGAGATTTATAATGAAAGTGTAAATGAAAAAGAAAACAAAGACGAATGTGTCAATGACTTAAACAATGGTAATGAAGATAATTTTCCTGATGAGTCAGGCTGAAGAAAGAGTGAGAAAAATAATTCGTGAAAACCGCGTTTTAAAGACAATAGCAAGAGACACGTCATAAACTGATAATAAATTCTAACTAGTATATTTATGATTTACTAACTCTTTTCATATACTCTTTTTTTTAAACAAATAATGGAACAAACAAAATTTTCACATCATTTCTTTTTATTTTTTAACATTTTTTTGTTATTCTTTGCGTCAGTTGTTACAGTCTGAGGTATTGCATAAGGTGGTATAACCGGTTTCGACAGTCGGCTGAGTATAGCCTTCGGTCTAGGCCTCTCACCTGTCTCATATTTTTCCAAAAAGTGGCATGTAGCTGAATCATACGGTGCTAAATCTCTCGCAGTACAACCTGATGCACATTTCAGTGTATAATCTGCTCCAGCCATACACAATAACTGCGTGCAACGTAGACTGTTATTACGTGCAGCTAAGTGTAGCGGAGTGACATTATTGAAGTCGACTGCATCAACTACTGCACGGTTGCACAATAACAAGCGGATCATATCGAAGTGACCGTTCATAGCAGCGTAGTGTAATGGTGAACGACCAACGTGGTCTTTACAATTTGGATCAATACGCTCGTGGAGAATACGAGCAGCAGAGATTAAATTTCCGCTTGAAGCAGCTTCACACAACAACTCTTCCATGTACATATATGGTTTAATATATTTTGGTTTGTTTTTCTCTTCTGTTTCCATTGTATGCAATCAATGAATAAGATTATGTACATCAATCAAGTTAAAAGCTATCTTAGCTGATTTATTCCATACTAAAATATTTATTCCTGTGCAAAAACAGTCACTAATATTTTCAAATCTCACGAATATAAAATATTCAATCACGTGACGCGCATTTGAATCAGAATGAGGCTGTCATGTGGTGTTTTCACTCACAATACAGAAAACGTTAGAAGAGCTTTTCTAGCTGAGTAAACAAGTCGATAAAACACCTTTGAATCACCCAAAAGTACCGTCTTATGTGATTACAGTATTGTTCTAGGCCCTTAATACAAAAACAACTACCTGAGGAAACTCAGGTTATAATTAACCGTCTCCATTCTGCCTACACAAGTATACTGAACCGAAAGCGCGGCAAGTTTGGTTTATGACAGCGTGTATCCTCATTCTCCTAGCCAACTTTCATACGAAACAAATATCTAAAATATAGGAAATATGCACGAAACATATTTCATGACGCCACTCTAAACTTCTGAATTATTGATTACTTATAGTCATAAGTACCATAATAATATTTAATGCACGAAAAACTGTATCAGTGCGTTACGACATAGCTTACCTCCTACTTTTATACTTCAATATAGGTAGTGCGCATATGAGATGTTCCGAGTTGACTTTACTTGTGAGTTCTCAACCATAGAGACAACAGTCTCTTAAATTATGAGGAAAACGTTTGTGTGTGTAACCAGAGCTGCACAGTTTATTTGTGAAACTTACATTTTCCCCCTGGACAAAATTTTGAGCTCAGAATTTAATGTGAAATGAGTCTTTAGAATTCTCCATGAGTTTATTAAGCACCTTTCTTTGTGTCTTTGGACGCGATTGGTTGTTCCTGGAAAAATGCCCACTTCTTATTCCACTTGTATCGGTATTAACTACCTTGTTGGTCTGAGTGCCCAGCTTCCAGAAATTCCCTGGTATTCTTGATGTTTCTTTCGTCTAAGAAAATGTCGAGACATACAATTAAAGCCCCACAAATAAGTCATTCACTTTAGGCAGAACAACTACACAAAGTCTTTTAAATGACTGGCAGTAGTTATATAATTACCTTATGTTCCTGATCACCTACTTTAGGCCACTAAGCATTACCTACAGATCCAAAGTGCTTGATATAATGGTTAAAATATGCTCACAGCTATATTACAAATGAGTTATCTGTTTTACCAATGGCCTTATTTGATAATCCTAACAATTATACAAGCTGTTCCATGAATTCATTCGATATCATTTGCTTGCAAGCTTTTCATATAACAGATATTTGGAGGTTACTTCTAGTAGCTAAAAGTAGGTTTTAAAATTCTACTGACTTGTTTCCTGTGAAAATAGTAGATAAGTGTTAGTTATGCTAGAAAAACAAAGATTGTTATTTTTACCAGTGTGAAGTGGATTTTTACGGGTTCTCTTCGCAGACACATTGTTTTAAACAACAAACAGCTCAACTACAAGCTTCTCTGGTTAAAAGTATTTGCTAAGCCATGGTCGACTTTTGAATTACTACCAGAGTTACGCGTAACAGCCTGTATAGTCCAATGGCTTAACCACCTTGTAATAATTACTTGTAATAGTAGTATTTCTCAATGAATGAATTACGGGAAATCAACCAACAACACAAAGAGGGATGAATTTAGGAATTTGTATTTGGCGGAACTATTTGTAATTCATATAAGAAATATTAACAAACATCAGTAAGTATTTAAACAATGCAGTAATAGAAATTGTCAGTCACCACACACCTATTCAGCCATTTCCCTTCATCTGAATTCTAAGCAAACTAAATTTGAAAAGGAATTGAATGACTGGTTGTTGATTAGACTCTATAATCTGTACTCATCTGGTTTCAGCGTTCAAAGAATCCAGGTTTTCATTTCAACTTCTATCCAAGTTCTTTAAAATAAAATTTTTTTCAAATGAAGACCACCTGATAAAATCTAAAGTGCATTGTTTTAAGGTGTTTTCATAGACCGATGTGTAGGGATGTACAGCCATCAAATAAATAAATTTTCTAATAGAAATAATAAAAAACGGTTTAGGTTGAATGTGACATCGCTTGTGAGTTTTGCACACATAATCTATGAAGCAATGACATCTGTATCATTACAAACTCAAGTCACTAATCTAGAGATTTCTATTTAATTTCAACCATGGATTAGGTGTGTTTTAAAAAGCCGGCTGAAGAGCCCTTCAGATCACCTGTCTTGTTCCACAAGACAACACAGTCATGATGCTCCATCAGATCACGATCAAAACATCCAGTTATTTTTATAAGTATGCAGGCCTATGAAACAACGGGCGTACTGCGTCAAAAATTCACCTATAATCACTGCCTAACCATGATAAATTTATCTTCTAATTCAGACGAAATTAATATTACTACTGGTAAATGGACTTTACTTCAGAAAATGAATATCTCATGTCTATTTTCTGATGGAAACTAGCAGTAAAATCCAGGATGCACATTTTATCATATTTGGGACTCATCATATAGATGTCCTAAAATCCTTGGTAAGTTATTATCTCCCGACTGAGACAAGAACCCATCATCCCAAACGCAAATGCGTTATCCCATTGATTGATTTATATTGGAGTGAAATACTCAATCTCTTTAGAAATGTCATTAACAACCGAATGACATCATGCTTACCAGCAGATATCATCAAAGAGTCTGTAATACGAGCCCAACAGAATCGGAATATTTCAGTTGAATAGAAATTAGTCAACAGGAAATTCAAATTATACTTGAACAAATAATCTCACGTTCAATTTACTGGAATCTCTAAGGGCTAAATTCAAACAAATACATGCAACAGTAGTGAAACACATACCAGTATTATTAAATTTTTTTTTGTTTTTTTCCTTCACGTTCACCAGTGGAACATAGGGCTTCAAGCTAGTGGCTTGGAGTTTCTGTAGCAGTGTTTATTTTACAGGATGGGGTTGCTAGCCTCATGTCCAACCTTCCCTCTTCACCAGCATTATTTCAGGCTTAGCGAGGTACAGGAGTGTGTCTGTGGCCGGGGATCGAACCCCGGACCATGTGCATGGTCGGCGAGCGTCCTAACCGCTATGCCACCGACGCACATTATTAAATTACTTATACATTAACAGTAGAAGACATATTACTAGTCTATTTAAATGCTTTAGAATAAATATGCTCACATTTCATTTCACTTATAATTCCATATACAGTCAGCCGACTTACTTGACTAAATTACTGAAGTATTTCTTCGACGTTACTTGTCATAATCAAATACAGCAGCAAAACACTGTCCACTACGCTTGCGTCAGTTATGCCGTAAACAGTGTGGCACAATTTTTTTTAAATTCCTAATTATTCTTTACATGTAGGCTAACTAAAGAGCATGTGATTGTATTCAAACAAATGAAGTAAAACAAAATACCGGCGGAATGACTAAGGATAAAATACACTACTACTACTGCTTAAAATAAATTTCATCCCAGCTCAGATATTTAATAATGCATGAATATTTAAAAGTGATGAGATATATAAGCCAATTAAGTTAACTAAAATGCTCCTTATGTGGGATCGTTGTAATGCTTATGTGGTACAGTCACAATTTTACATGATTATGTCAATTGAGAATTGTATAACATCTATCTCCATAGTAGGCCTTGAAACAAACAGGAAGGCCAAAAAGAAATGTTCACGACGTCGCAAGACGACAAAAATGTTCCCCAAGAAGGCAGACGATTGCAAGGTCTGCGATTCTGTTGTCGAACAAGCAGGCTCTGCCTTCGAATGCAACTTTGGCAAGCAATGGGTACATTGTAGATGCGACACCGGGGTACAAAAAATATATGATGATTTTATGCGTAAGAACCCATGCCCATGGTTCTGGTACATATGCTTAAGTTGCCGTACTGATGCAGCCTCGTGTAGTTCCTTGAAAGCTGAAGATGGCATAGAGGTATCAGGGAAAAACGTGAAAAGTTCTACTCCCACCAACTCGGAAAATAGCACAATTGCACGTAAATCGGGTATACCAAAATCCACACCGGTTAAACTTGCAATTCTTGCCATAACCGCTCCAGACACAGAAGCTGAAGCACCATGGGTATCTGTCGCTGGGAAAAGACCCTTATTATCTGCCAGTAATAGTGGCCACGGCACTGAGACACACAATAATATCCAGTGGCACCAGACGAAACAAAACGGTCTTAAAGGGGATGACAAATGTGCGAGGATTGAACCTAAGTCCACGGTTAGTAGATCAAACGGTGTAATCCTCTTTGATGTACCAGACTGTTGTAGTAGTCTGCTAGAAAACAGGGCCCTGTTTGATCAGGAACAGTGGTTCAACTTGTGTAGCACACTGGGTCTGAACATCTAACCAGTAAAACTATGCAGATTGTATAGGGGCACTGCTGCTCCTCAAGGCAAACCATCCCCACTGAGGGTGACACTGGGCTCTACCGAGGATGTCGAAAAAGTTTTACTGACTTCTCAAGTCCTTTCTATAGGGAGGGCCTGCAATATACGTGTTAGGCCAGATAGGCCATGGAAGGAAAGACAGATGGCGAGGGAGTCACCAGAGCTTATTCCTTCTGCCTCCATGGTTGTTCACGGCATTCCCGAATTGGTAACTGGGATCGCTTGCGAGAAGCACTGTCACGATGTACAGCAATGGAGATGGTTGGCATCCCAGATGGCTCTGGGAAGTTCAGGGGCTGTCTTTATTTATAGACTGCCTCGACCCACTCACCTTATGTCAATTAACACGCCACGTCTGTTAGCTGTCAAGTTCAGCCCCCGAGACCACTTGACTACTGCTCTCCAGAGATGGTACGAGACCAAGGACAAGGTCAGCAGACACATTCGCTGCTGTGAGAGCCGGCCTGGAACCCAAAGGAGAGAGCAAAGCCTTGTCAAAGAAAATCCTCACACTACAGCGGTGCAGCACGGACGATGATAGCCAGTCTCATCCAAGTGCTCCGATTGAACTAGAAGAAAAAAACGCCAACAGGCCAGTTCCCGGTGAATCGGCCAACTAGTTCGTAGGATAACTCCTCAACCGACAGCCAACATCACGTCAACCACCCCCCAATACGCAGACGTGGTGAGACCGACTACCAGTTGTCTGTACAGTAATGTGAGAGGGCTAAGAGGCAAAATAGCTGACCTTAGACACCTACAATCACAGCTGAATTCCACAATCATAATACTGATGGAAACCTGGCTAACTCCTACGGTGGCAGACAGCGAAGTCAGTATAAATGATATGGTCCCAGTCAGGCGAGATAGGGACCTGAAAGAAGGAGGTGGAGTCGCCATATACGTCGACAAACAGCTCAGATGTGTCCACGCAATGCACCCTCCCCTCACTGAGCTCCCTGACTCCATATGGTGCCATTTCACCGTTTGGTACTGTAAATATCTAGTGGGCAGCATTTATCGAGCACCTTCATGTGGAGCAGACCATAACCAGGTACTGCTGAATACAATTTCAGCGACACAAGACATGGGTTATAATCAAACTGTCATAGCTGGCGACTTCAATGCCCCATCTCTTAACTTGATGACGGGATATGCCCATGATAGATTTGATCGAAATCTGCTGCATACCATCAGGGAGGCTGGATTCACCGAAAATGTCAGAACGGATATTAGATGAGGCCCAGATTGGAAGTCTTCTAGACTGGATTATGTGCTCACTAGTGACCAGCTACTAGTGGAAAACGTTCAGATCACGACTCCCATAGGTAGTAGTGACCACGCGGTCATAGCATTCGACATAGTCCTCCGCGAGCGCTTACAGTGGGACAATACACAGCCAATTACACCGAAATGCGAAGACTTTTGTCTGAAGCAAATAGGCCTAAAAACTGGATATAGCCAACAGTAGAAGAACACTGGGGAGTGGTAAAGGAGATCACTCACTAGGCGGTCTCAGATACTGTTCCTTTAGTCACACCAAAATCTAGGAAGCAACTTTCATGGTTAAAAACGGGGACACTACGCCTTCTGCAGGCGAAGCGAAAAGCCTAGCTTGCGTGGCGACTATCGAAGAGTCAACCCGAACATGAAGTGTACCTTGAACTCAGGAACCGATATAACATACGAGTCCGGAGTGATAGAAGGGCATTTCAGGGAAACCTCGCCAATAGGCTTCTCGTGAACCCCGAAAGCCTATACAGGTTTATGCCTGAAAGAAAACTGACCAACCAGGGAGCTTGCAATCTAGTGGGTTCTGATGGGAAATCTCTTACTAGTCTTGAAATGGCAGAGACATTCAGTCTAGCCTTTCACAGGCAACTGAACAGTAACGAGGATTTTACCCCCACAAAACATCAAGATTACAATACAAAACCAACGCACGAAAACCTGCTGGGTACATTTCAAATTACCCCGGCTATGGTACTCGTAAAATTGGGAAAGTTGACTTCGGGAAAGTCTTCAGGTTGCGACGACATAAGACCATCCGTCCTGAAGCAGTGTTCAGAAAGTCTCTGCCAACCCCTAAGTGATCTGTTTCAACACTCCTTTGATGTAGGGAAACTTCCATGTGAATTGAAACGAGCCATCCTATCCCCTATCTTCAAGGGTGGTGACCGGCAGAACGCGACCAGTTACAGACAAGTTGCGCTACTTCCAGTGATATCGAAGATATTGGAAAGTCTCATTGACGACCACATGAGAAAATACTTCGACGGGACTAACCTACTCCATGAAACACAGCACGGTTTCAGGAGGGGAAGATCCTGTGTGACGAATCTTCCACTGGCTTGGAACGATTGGACACTATCCTGGGACGCAAAGATACCAGTCCATGTGATCTTTCTCGACTTTGCGAAAGCATTCGACACAGTTCACCATGGTCTGCTTCTTCACAAAACAAGCAAGACGGGTGTTTCTGGAGCACTTGTCGCATGGCTGAACGATTACCTAGGCGAGAGAGAATTCCGCACCAATGTCAACCGCATCCGATCATCCTGGCACACCTCGGCATCAGGGGTTCCTCAGGGTTCTATCTTAGGGCCGTTGATGTTTTTGATTTTTATCAACGACCTGCCCTGTCAACTGAGCTGCTCTGCGCTTCTTTACGCTGACGACGTAAAGATTTGGAGAGCAATAAACTCATCGGAAGACTCCGACAGATTGCAGGCTGACCTGCAAATTCTGGGAGACTGGGCTCTGGCTAACGGAATGCCTTTCAACCTAAAGAAGAGCAAAGTAGTGCAACTTCATTCCAGTAGGTCACGGAGTGTAAATTACACTCTTGAGGCCAGAACTTGAGTTGTGTGCCATCAGAACGCGATCTAGGTCTTATTCTAACAGAAAAGCTAGACACCAGTGGAAATTACACGAGGGACGTCGCCAAAGCTTACGCCACCTTACACTTTATGCATAGGCAGCTGGGAGCTATTACTCCCGAACTATTCTTAACGTTGTATACGACATACGTGAGGCCACTCCTTGAGGTGCAT
Organism: Trichobilharzia szidati; assembly: GCA_944472155.2. Taxonomy (NCBI): domain Eukaryota; kingdom Metazoa; phylum Platyhelminthes; class Trematoda; order Strigeidida; family Schistosomatidae; genus Trichobilharzia; species Trichobilharzia szidati. The sequence continues at coordinate 95,007,586 of OX235272.1, forward strand.
AATATCATTGCTCCTCCGCTACTCAAAAGGGATGCTAACATGCTAGAAAGTGTCCAGAGACGAGCGACAAAATGGGTGATCGGCCTCCGCAACAAATCGAATGAGGAAAGACTGAAGAAATTAAGTCTTTTCACACTTAGTTACCGTAGTCACAGGGGAGACCTCATCACCGTCTACAAGATCTTAAATGACCAGGCCCAACCTTATAAAAGCATCCTGCCATTAAGTGATTATAGGCTTCCACGAGGTAACCCGCTAAGGATAGCACACCAGAGACCAAAGACTCGAGTGCGTTCTCACTTCTTCTCGCTTCGAGTTTGCCATCTATGGAACGTTTTACCGGCGGCCGTGAATACAGCGCCATCTGTGGAGACTTTTAAGCGGAAGCTGGACAATCATGCAGAAATGCATGGTTTGTGTCTCAATGGCTTATCCTCTTAAAATTTGAAACCACACTGTCAGTGGATAAGCATAGAGGCTGAATCCCCACGACCCGTTCTGTCTTCTCTCACTGTACCGACTACTCTATCTTTTCCTTAGGTCACCTTTATTATTATTTCACTTATCTCAACTTATACTATCTACACTACAACCTGTTATTATCACTATTACTATTCGCCTTTTATGACTACACCGGCTGCCCAACGGGAATAGGTCAAACTCCATTTACGGCAGCAACTCAGTCCTAACATACTGCACACTACAAACCACAATTTGACCAATCCCCGCACCACTATTCTTGGAGTCTGCCAGAGCTAAAGCAGTCGAGGGGCGGGACTTACTACGCATAAGTTCACCGAAGATCTGAAACCTCTACCTTAAAATTAAGAAGCGAGCTCAAAGAAATCACTGGTTTATACTAGTTCGTAATCAGGATATTGAACTCAGTCACCTGTTAACCTGATGATTGATAGCATATACGGCAGCTCTAAACAATAGGAACCCAAACCGAAACGACCTACGAACGCACGAACGACCTTGAGAAAGCAATTAGGTGACTCTGTTGTTTCTAGAAGTTATTGTGGATGCTCTACACCTTTTGCGTTGTAAGTTCGCTCCGGAGCTTGTTTTTGATTACTTTTTGGATAAGGGACTGATTGCAAGGTCTTAAATTTGTCAATGCGGAGGTCTTATGCATATACAGAAATACACAAAAACCATTGATGGATTTGCATACAGGTGTAGTGAGTGCCGAAAAAGACAATCAGTTCGAGAGGGTATGTCGTTCATTTTTAGTTTACAGATTCCTTGGGCACTTTTTTCTCCAAGTCTAAATTACCATTAACAAAAATTTTAATGATCTGCAATTTCTGGACACTCAACAGACCAGTTACAGCAACAGCTTATGAGACAGAAAATTCAGAAGTATCTGCAGTGCAATGGTACCAGTACTGCAGAGACGTATCGTCGTGGAAAATCGAAAGTTTCTGGATCAAGAAATCCAATGATATACAGTAATCTGGATGAGTTTATGTACAGAAGTTGGTTTAACATGAGTATAAAGGCTCCTATGAGAAACTTGTAGCTTTTTTTGAATCATATACAAGGGCGTTATCCTTTGTGACTATTTTTAAACATTGCTTCACTTTTATATAAACGATTTTTTACAATTATGCGCCATTTTTGTTGAGCCTTCTGATTGGTCGAGGTTGTCCTTTCTCAAGGTCGTTTGTGCGTTCGTAGGTCGTTTCGGTTTGGGTTCCTATTGTTTAGAGTTGCCGCACATACATGCTCGCAACAACGAGTAACACAACTCCCGCAGAATATGGAAGTGAGAAGCATAGCTTGCCAATACGCGAGTTATTGGCTACAACTATAGAACTGCAGAAACACTTGTGCGAGTCTCACAGCAAAAACAACAATATATAGCGAATCAAGCTTAAATGTAACGCACACGTTGAACGTACCGGTGACCAATATAAATTTGGATGTGGCTATTCCAGGTACTTCATCTTCAAATTGAGGAATTGCCACCGGTTGTGTAGAAAATATATCTTGTAATTCACCAGAATTACAAGTTCTTTTAATAGATTTTCTGAACTCGTTAGTAATTCTTCCAATCGGCAGGTCACCCTTGAATTGCAGTCGTAGATGATATCACTTTATTCCCATACAACTGACATCCAGCAGCTGCGGGCTAAATGTAAGTTCTCCGCTTTCAAAACAAAAATCCTTATATGTCACTGTCGTCATCGATACATCGTGATCTGCAACACTATGTACATTCGTTACGTCAGCAAGTCTTTACGTGTACATCAGGGATAGCTAGGTTGTCTACCCATTGCGCAGAATGCCATGTCACCTCCAACAGCTGCTGATTGTATGAAGAGATTACAGGGACATACAATCACACCACGCGCATATTCCTTGAAGATTCACCTGTCTACAACCTGCCCTAACCGGCACAGACAAACGAATTAACTGATGATAGCAGAATGGCTGAGATTCAGTTTAATGTACAGAATTCTTTGATCCCTGGCACATCACATTCTCCATGATTCTTGTTGTTATAACCATTCTACCATATCCTCAAGTGTCAAAATGGACTGACGTGTTTTTCTATTGGCTCTCAAAAAACCGGTTCGCAAAGCCCAGAGACAAGGGAAATTGAGAAAATTCGTCTCACGTAATATATTATAAATTGCTTTTTTACTTGAAGATCCCGGATGAAGAGAAATTATAATGCTATAAATTACTCTGAAAACTCTGTATACTGTGAATATTTTGCCCAGAATTGGGCTATTACTACTGCTGTTAAATCGCGCTCATTCGCCGCACATGCAAAGTTACCGTCAAACAGAGAGTAACTTACCCTGTTTGTCGTTGTACGTAGTTGTACCACTTTGTATTTCTCAGGGTTGAGCCACGATTAGTCCTCCGAATTTCCTAGGTCTACCTGCAATCTTTCGAAAGCTTCAAGGCCCTCTGAGTCTTAAGATCGTCAGCGAAGGTTGAAGCCGAGCGGTTCAGATAGCACAGCTGGTCTCTGATGAAAGTAGAAACATCAAGGGTCCCAGAATGAAACAGTGTGAGAATCTAGAGGGTCGACAGTGCCGAGATAATTTGGCAAGACTGAATCGGTTACACCGAAGGAGTTACATCCAGGTCTGATTTGTCCTAGTGCAAAATCAAAGCACAAACATAAAGTTATAATAATGATAATTTGCTTTGTTCCAAAACAGTACTTGTGATACAGAATGGAATACTCAGCGTTTTTACTACAGTATTGCATCCAGTCAGTACATTATCAATAAATAGAATTCAACATAGATTAAGGAAATCTCAGTTTATTATTACAACAACACATTGGTATGTCGGTAGCAAAGGTAAAGCTGAACAGTGTTTGAAGGTGTTAGAAAAGTAGGTGCTGTCATACTTACTGGCGTAAGCGGAAGAAAGAAACAAAGCAGCACGTAACGGAAAAAAGAGAGAAAAGGAAAAGAAAGAAAGAAAATGTTGTACCTATAAATGATATGAGCTGGAAAGACGAGATCTGGTTGTACTACTGACTATTTAATGAATTATGGGTGTCACGCCTAATGCTTTCTTTATCACACAGAACACAAGCTAAGTAGGGTATGGTTGAGTTTTTGTACTTGCTGGTGCGAGCATATAGTTTTCTATATAGGCTTCTGGTTTTACCTGATGAGATGCGAGGGGAGAGTTGTGAGTGAAGAGGGTGGTGTGGGTAAGATAAGATGGATTTGGCCCATTTTTCACATGAATCCATGTGCCTGTCGACCAGAATATTAACAAGCTGGTTAAGTGGCACGTTGCTTACCCTGCTGACAACCCTTAACATCCTGTGTAGTATGTTTTAGTCTTTCTTCAGTAGCCCGGGAAAACTAAGGGGGAACAATAGAGAATAATAGGAAGAATGCGAGAGTTAACGAATTGTAGGAGTAAGGGTTGGGTTATACCAGAATATTTTAACTTCTTGATGTAGAAGGTAAGACGGAATATTTTCTTAGAAATCGTCAAGATATGAGACGACCAGGAAAGATCGGTAGATAGAATGACGCATAGGTATTTAATTTCCGACTTGGTTTCTATTTCAGTGCCGTCTATGTTGCATACCTCGTGAGAGCCAACCAGTTTGTTTAGGTCGGATTTATGCCTAAGGGTGAAACTGTCTGTTCGGCATTTGGTGGGGTTTAAGCTAAGACCGTTATCCTTGGACCATTGGCTGATTTCTGATAGAAAGCCATTTAGTTTAGAGCAGTCACTTTGACAGGCAAAGATACTGTCTGGTCGTCAGCATATTTGACAAAATTGATGTCATTTGAAGATAGTAAGTCATGTAATAGTAATAATAATATATATTTCACATAAATTAAGCATTTACATTATTAACATACCGTTTGTACAGGCATGATCATATTTGATAAGTGCAATTTGAAATGGAACACTGTTTTTTGACATTAAAAATTGAAAAAATGGAAAACAAAACCTCTAGAAACTTCGTTGGAATAGATTACAATATATTGGCTCGAGTCTAAATTATAATCTGTAGTATACTTATTGTCAGTCAAATTCATGCGGAAATTACGAAATGTTGCGTTAATGGAAGGTAAGAAGAGGTGATGTACAGGTGCTAGAGTAAGACATACAGGATACAGGCCTTGTGATCATTATCATTTTATCAATTAATAAGGGTTCAAAAATTTAAAAACTCCACAGTAGCGGGTAAGTACAGCATTATTTGGTATTTACAGATCCAAGGATCAACTTTGCGATGATAAACAGAATTCAGAATGGAATTTGTTCCGTTGTTCGTCGTGTGTGCCAACAATATTCTGAATAACACTCAAGTAATACAAACGTAGAAAGCAGCATAACTGTTCATTTGCCGTGCATCAATGCAATACCTTCGAGAGGAGAAGAAAGAAGAAAACAGAAAGAGAGGTGCAGAGGCAGCCAGCAAATAATAATAATTTAAGCAAACAATTTGCGATAAACGCAGGGTTTATTCCCCTATTTTGTTACTAATAATTTAGAGTCATTGAGTCTTATAGTGTTACATACCAATAGTTAGTTCAAGTTTGTGGTAGTAAACAACAACAAAATATATAGAATAACAAATTTTAAAAAAATAAACATAAGGGCAAAACGAATAATGATTTTTACACCTATATAGGGTAATGGGAATAGAAATGGAAGAAGTTAAATCCAAACGCCAAATTACATAAAATATGTAGAAGAAAAAAAGTATGATAATACTTATTTATGCTGTTGTTCTGATTTATACAGCTAGATGTCCTCCTGAAGTAGATAAATCATACCATGAGCTTGTTTTCAAAGAGTTTATACACAAGCTGTGGCATACAGGCAGCTTTTATTTTATTTTTTTGAAGTTATTCAACACTCAGGAGCCTTTGCAATAGAGTGCTTTCCCACAGATAAGGGTGGTTCTGTTGAGTTCCCATCATCATATCCGCTGAATAGCAGTCACCACCATCCCACCTTTTAATCTGCTAGGCCCTGGCGAAATACTCCTTATGTTTTTAGAAAAAGAATCTTTTTTATTGCTAAGTGTCATTTAGACAGTTTTTGCCTTCACTAGCTAACTCAACAAAACTCATGGTATGAACGACTACTTTCAGTCAGCCATTTTGTACGTATCGTCCATAAAAGCATTTTAAAATATATATGTATAACAAAAAGTAAGGAAATCAGAGATTTGCAGTCTACCTTCTAGATTTTAGTTATAAACATATGAAACGAAGGGGCAATGTGAAATAGTAGGAGAAGAGAAAAATACGTAAAGGTATGCAGTTATGTTTATATATGCATAAAAGAAGACAGTAGGTAATTTTAATAGATGGTTCAGAAGAATACGACTAGAGAGAATTATAATAACAGAACAGTAAAATAAAATAAAATCCGCTAATATTTAAGACTCACAGTGTAGCCAAGCTGATTTTTTAGACGATCCCGCGTAGGGCTGGAATTTGCGTAGACGTAGATGGTATTTACTCACAACATTAGCTAGTCACCAAACGAGATTTTAGTACCGGCCATATCCAAGTTGTTTACTACTCAACCTTGAGGCAGAACTTCTACCACACTGAACTGCCCAAAATACAGTTTTGCCAGGGATATTCGCCATAATATTTGATTAATTTGACAGTCAGCAGGTAGGGTTAAATGGAGTTGAATGACTGAAAAGGTGTGGGGGTAGTTCACGTAGATTCAGTGCAGCTTTCGCGGTGAGTATGTCAGCTGTGTATTCAACTCCAGGTTTGTATGAAAGGATTGTGCATATTTTGTGATGATGCTTGCTAAACAAATAATTTATTCAACTAAAACAGGAACTGAAAACAGCATTAGCGCAACATTGATTATTTTAAATATGTCTGATAATACTGACCTTTTCTGTTAATGCTTTGGGTGAACAAAGCTGTTTAGGTACGAAAGTCAAAGGGGAAAGAAACTATATCACAAATTTTCAGTATTTGGCAAACTGTTTCAAGACTTTTCAGAGAAATATTTATTTACTAGATAGGCGAATCGTTTTATTGTGGTGCCATTTTTTATTTCACTTGGCAAGAAGTTCCATGTTTGCCTATATTTGACTGTAAAGAAGTTGGAACGAGATTTCGTTCGACAAAGAATATGACTTAGAGAAGTCCCGTTGCTGCATAGTTCATACGTCGAAGAAGTAAAGTTAAGGCTATTATTGGGGAAGTATACTATTCCTTTGAGGAATTTAAATAGGAGAATGAGATTAAGTCGGTGGCGCCTGAACCAAAGGGATTCGATCTTAAGAGTTGTGCAACGATAGTTGTGGGGAACTTTCAGACTTGTTCCTAAGATTCTACTTGTAAATCTCCTTTGAACACTTTCAATCTTTAGTTTGTCCTTAACAGAGGTGCTGTCTAGGATAAATGGACAGTACTCAAGGAAGGGCCGTATGTGTGTTTTATAAAGTAACATTTTAGATTCTTGTGTTTGAAAGTTATGAAATATAAATCCAAGTAATCTTCCGGCTTTAGAATTTAAAATCAGCGGAGTAACGAAGCCCGAGGTCAAGTACAGAAGGAAAGATAGTGATAGGCTTGTCGTATATAGTTATGTGTAGTTCAATACGAAGGCGAGCAGAGCATAACAGACCACTCTTCTCCACGTTGATCTGCATCATCCACGACTTACACCATGTCTCAATATTATCAATATCCGATTGGATTTTGTGAGGCAGATTTATCACTTCTTGGGTGGCACTGTGGTAGACCACCTTCAAGTCGTCGGCATAAAAGAAAGGTCTGCCGTGCTTTATAACATCACAGACGTCATTTAGGTACACAAGAAAGAAGAGAGGCCCAAGTACACTACCTTGAATCACGCCACTTGATATAGGAGTGGTACTGGAAAAAGTGTCGTTAATCTTAACAGACTGGGACCGACCACACACAAATGAATTACGCCACTGTAAGAGATTGCCAGATATGCCGTAAGCCTTAAGTTTTTGCAGGAGTAAATTATGACATATTTTATCGAAGGCCTTCTTAAGATCAACATACATAATGAGCACAACGAATTTTTGGTCTGTAAGTCCAGTTATAAAATCGAATAGTTCTAAGTGGCAAGTCACACATGACCTGGACTTTATAAAACCATGCTGAGATGGTGTTATGAGGTTTTCAGTCAATAAGAAGTCAGTGGTTTTGGTACTGATTATCTTCTCAAGTATCCTTGACAAGACAGACGTTATATTGATCGGCCTGTAATTCTTTACATCATATTTTGAGCCGGATTTAAATCTAGGAACAGTATATGTCTGCTTCCATTTAGAAGAATAAACTCCGTTCATAGAGGACGCTGCAAATATTCTAAGCAAAAGGATAGAGACCGAAGGCAACATTTTTTAGGAAAGGCGAGGAAACCGAATCAGGTCCAGGAGTTTTGGAGAATTTCAATGAACTGATTGCGCTTTTTATAAAATCAACAGCCACGCATGTATTTGACAGTTTTTCCGGATGCAGAGTTAAAGTCGGTGGATGCAGAAATATCGTCCGTCTAGGAATCAGAAATGAGCTTGTTACAGTGTTTAGCTATGTCTGCATCATCCTTAACAGCGGCATTATTATGAAGAATGTAAGGAATGTTACCTTGTTTTCATTTCAGTCTTTTTTTGGAAGAGTTTGCAAAGAGACCCAACTTCGCAGTTACTTTTAGGAGTAACAAGTTCCTATTTTTAAGTCTTATTAGCATAATTTGATCTGCTTTTATCATATACTTTTAGGACGCTAATGAGCTAGGAGAAGTTTACAGATTTATTATAGGTTTTACGGAGTCTTCTTAGCTTGTTCCTGGTGGCATTCGGTATATATAGTTGATTTGCACAGTTGCGTTTGGATGTATACCAAGGGATAGATTCATTGAAGCAAACTGATATGTTGGAGTAGAAACTGTCAAGGACTGTCAATGTCTGACGAGGAGAAAAAGGTATCCCAGTCTTGGCAACGAATAAAAGACCGCGTTGTTTCCCACTTAGCCTTTGAAAAGTCTCTGACTTTTACTGTCCGACGACGGCCTTTGCCTGACCCACTTACCGCTAGGTTAAAGGTGGAAATGACCGTGTTGTAGTCGCTACCAGGGAATAAAGGCCCAACTCGAGTGCTGACGGGGAGAATGTCATGTGTGAAGATTAGATCCAAGATGTTGGATTAACGTGTGGGGTGATTGACCTTTTGTGTCCATCCATAGAGTTCAACCGAATTTATTAAACGATCAGTGTATTTAAGAACATTTAGCCTATTCCACTGGATACCAGGCATGTTAAAGTCGCCAGCTATAATTTTATAGTCAAAGTTTAGAGAGGAGACGTGCTCGAAAATTTCGATGTGTTAGTATCAGAATTGGGCAGGCGGTATATACATCCTAATAAAAGTCTTTTATTTAAGTTAGTGTTGAGTGTAACCCATACTGCGTCTGTCAGTGAACAGCCCAAATCATCAACTTGTACAGCGTGGAATTTGTTGCTAACAAAGATAAGACAACCACCACGTCCTTCTTCTCTGCCATGTCTAAAGTGTGTGTACCGTGGTGATTCTAACAGTCTGTCATTGAAGTCAGATGGTAACCAGGTCTCAGTAACTAACAGTACTGAGGGCATACAAAGTGACAGTAAGGAGTGAAGGTACGGAATTTTATTGTAGATAGAACGAGTGTTTATAAGGAAAAGAGTAAATGATCTTTGATCAGTGGTAGGGGCTGAGGCAAAGTGAAGGAGATGATAATGTGATTCAGCTCAGGTTAAGTGAAAATTATATGACAGTCTGATCGGTACATCGAGTGTTCGGTGCATAAAGCCTTCATCGTTTTCGTTAAGGTTCTGTGAAAAAGATGGTTGATCACTCAGTTCACGACCACATGGAGATAGGCATACAAAAACTGGGGTATCCTGGGTGTCTGGAGAGGGCACATTTGAGAGTAAGGAAACAGACTGTTTGACATCGGGTTGATTTGTGGCATTACTGTTGGGTGCGGAAAAGAGAAAAAATGTTGAGGGGATTGATTAGTTGGATAGTTGTAAACACGGTTTTGGTGTCGGGGTAGTGTGTTTCTGGGGTAGTAGCATCTACTGGGTGGATCTCCAAGCAGGCTATGCTGAAAGTTTAGGCGACTGAGTCCATGTGGCTGTGCACTAGCAATATGGGCACAGTCAAATTCGGTATTACGTAACCTCATAGTAGAAGTTGGGTAGCTGCAACTGGTTGTATTAAAATGGTGAGGAAAAGTGAATGAGAAAGGTTGGCTAATGTCAGTTATATTTGATACCGTAGACGTTCTTTTAGGAGATTTAAGCGCATGAGTAATAGAGGACGATGAATCAGGCTTGAAGGAGTATATGCCAGGCATAGGAATTTTGTTCCTTACATTTTTACTCAGAATCTTAGAGCTAGATCTGAAGATATTACAAGGGTTTTCGATAATTCTAGCTTGGCGGGTGAGATTTTTTTGGTACCTTTTGCAGCAAATGAGTGCTTTTCAGGTTGTTTAACAACGGAAGAAATACTAGATTTAGTATTGGTAACTGTGTCAAGCTTCATTTTAGGGTAACTAGGTGGGGGGCTTTTTTAAGGTTTAGATGGTGTTTTGTATTGACATCAGTGGGGCCGGTTGTATCCTTTTGGTGACTTATTTCGCCTGCTGGGATACTTTGTTTCGCACGACGCTGGACTGGTGTCCTGTTGTGAATAATACGCACATTTTTAAAGCTGCTTGTTTCCCTAAAGAGATGCTGGTTGTATACAAGGCGACTTGGATCCACAATGCTATTAAACTCGAACATTATTGGACGAGATGTATTAGCTGAAGATTTATGCAGTCTTTTGCGGGTGCGATGGGAATCTGGTATTTCACATGTCTTTAAAAGTGCGTTTTTCAATGTTTTAATGTTCGTACTGTCGGGCACATTGAAAACGATTGCATTATACATGCACTGAACGCGCTTTAACACTTCTGTGGAAATGTGGTCTATAATTCTCTCACAAGACTGTAGTGCATCATAGTCAGGATAATCAGCAGGCTTTATCAAATACCTAAGGGGTAAGAGATCATGGACTGACGGAGGATTGTTTGTGCTTTCCAGGTTATTGGATTGGTTGGATGTGTTTTGCGTAGGCAATGAGTAATTTGGTTTTTCAGATTTGGCATTAGGTTGATGTCCACGGGTCACTGATGACCAATGGAAATTTTGCGATGGGGGGTTTTATCGTTAAAAGTAGCGGTGGTGCTGCAATCTGTCCTCTGTACCAGGACATGTGTAGCCTGCTCAAAAGCACCCAATTGGATGGAACTAGATGACAGTAAATCTTCCTGTGTACTGCAATGATTACCATGGTCGACGTCTAAGGTTACTAAGCATTTGGGGGAGTTAACATTTCTTTTGACACAGCCAAAAGATTTGATGTTAGTAGGTACAGATGATAGTGAGTCTATGTGTACGTTCGGACTTTCTGACTGACAGTCCTGAGCAGGGCATTTGGAAGGTGTAGATTCAACCACATCAGAGGAGCTGATGTCAGACATTTTATTAACAGCCAGTGTGGCTTGGTAGGAATCCAAAATGCTTGTCTCACAACCTGTACTATTGTAAATACCCCTGATAAAATCACTTATTATGCAAGAAGGTGAAGAGGTAATGATTTCCGACTTTGACATATTTAGCATCTGTGTCAGATCAGGGAAAAGTGTAGTACCATGCTGTTTAGGCTTGCTAGATTTATGTCTTTTGCTGAAGTTTTCAGCCGATAATGAAGCACGACGTCTCGATAGCTTAACTGGCATTTTGTGTAAAGTTAATACAGAACTGCCGGACTGCAAATATATGAGTCTTAGGTTGTTCGAATTTATGTCAAAACAAAAAAGGGCGTAATATGGGCACTGAAAGGCAGATGCTCGATGTGATAATACCTTAATCAGTAAGCTGAAACAGTAAAAGTAGTAAAGATAATATCCAGTGACTACAAAGGTAAGTCCAGATACACAACAAAAATTGCTTTTTGTATCAGTAATCAGTGACACTAAGGATATATCCTGAAAAGTGGGAGTATTAGAAAGAATAATAAAAACAAAAACCACGCGGTAGAAAACGACAAACTTCGAACCCGGCGCGATAGTGGTCTAGGAGTGTTAACATCCCCACCAGCTGCTTTTTAAACGCTGACAGGGAAGCAGGGGATAAAAAATGATTGGGACTTTTTGATGACCATGGTTTATTATTTCACCTATTGTTTGATACTAGGTGTGTCCCTGTATGGGTTTCGTGTGTACTGCATTGTGGGTTAGTTCCCAACAGACTTGTACCATATATTCGATCAAAATTGATTTGTGTGTCATAGTCTGAAGACCCTGAGTTGTTGGTAGCCGAGTTCTGACTATTGCAACTTGTACTATTGAGGGTAGCATTTTTGTGACGTTGGTTATTAGTGTGTTCCACGGTGCTGTTTCGCACGTTGTGAGTGCTAATACTATTGACCGTGGGAAGTGTGGGCTTATTTATATTGCCATTGTTGTTGGCATGATTTGGGGGCAAATTTTCCTTTTTTACCAATGGAGTTATGGCTAGGAGAGAACAGTGTCGACTCTCGGGGGGCTTTGACTTTTTTCTGGGATTATTTAGTGACATGTCTAAATCTACGGTGATAGGTGGTATCGTTGTTTTAGTTATTTCATTACAATTTAGTGGCCTTCCGGTTGGTGTCGCTCTCTGAGGGGATAATTCTGTATGGTTTGAGAGGGGTGGTGCGGTGGGCTCTACGGTATCTCTCAAAGGGTTGTGTATAATGGCTGCTTGTGATGTTCTGCTATTGATCCCACAATTAGACTTAGTGAGATAATTATATGCACGCCTTTCCATGACTGTCTTGTCTACCGCAACCTTTATTAGTTTGTAGTTTCTGGCTTGCGATAGAGTGTTTGGCAGTGGATGAATTTTCTGGCCTCTGCCGGCTTTTCGAACCGAAAACGAATAGGACAACACTTTTCATGTTGACTCTTCTTCAGCCTGTAGCACTTTGTCTTGGAGTTGGGCATTTCCGCCTCACTAAGTAAGATGCGCTGTACCCTTTTTAGTGCCTCATTGTCCGGAACGTTGTAGACACTAGCACTCAGTTTAGCGTCGAATCGTTTTGCTACTTCTGTAGTAACAAAGTTATTGAGGTTATCTACCTTAGCTACCGATTCTGTGTCAAGTTTGTTAAGGTTTACAGTTTTCATGGGAATAGTTAAAGGTGCCAGTTTACAGACCAGTGATCTGATATCGCTGATCTGATCTGATAATTTGCATATTTTGGTATTGGTTTCAGAAATTCCAGGATTTACTGACTTATTGTCTTTTATTTCCCTTAGCTCTGCCTTAGGTTCTCCTATAGACGACTTTAGAAGTTCTATTTCTGAAGATAGTACTTAAACAGAGCTTGATGGCTGGAGTTTTTCGATAAGCACATAAGGTGTAGGGAGGGGTTCTGTATGAGCAAGGGGTACTGAATTTTTAGTATTGCTAATACTAGCTGCCAGTACAGTTTTATCCTCAGTTCCAGCTCGACGCATACGGCATATAAGTGAGTTATGTGGCTCATTATAACCGTTTGTAGAGAATGTGTTGCGTGATGTAGCAATCAAGGACGTAAACTTAGTCATCAGATTTACAGGGGATTGAGTTCGTCGCATTTTACTTTGATTAACCATAACTATTTGATATGAGAGTTAATGGTTACAGGTATGGAAATAGTAAAGTACTTGTGCAAGGATTACAAAAGGATAAATTTTATGTAACGAATCACGCATAAATGTAACGCAAACGTTGAACGCACCGCTAGAGGTACCTATGGTCTATTTGGCAGAGTGAAATGATGAGTGAGACAATCAGTAATAGAGGTTGAGAAGATGATCTAGGAGAAGACAAACGGTTAACTGGGCTTATTATGCTGAATTCACATAACCAATTTTTATATAGTGTGCAGTGGAAATTTTAAAAAATACTTGTTTGCTTATATTGGGGATAATACTACTACAAACCGCTTTATTACTATGCGTTCAGAATAAATACAAATGGCCTTACAGATCTGGAAACATGGTTGACGACATGTTGATAGAACTTCAAATAAACTGATTACATTCACCTGAGGTCAGGTACTGAGGGTTTAGGTGTTCAGGTGTGTTACGACAGCCAGGGTAAATGGGTTTCATCAAATCGGTGTTGCATTGGGGTCTGTAGTACCACAATTATTCGAACAGCCTTTGTAGGCAGATTAAAAGTAAGTAGATTGAGGGACACTTAATGATGATAAGTCATTCAGGGGGCGTTGGAATTCAGTAGGAAATAGGCAACCACGTAAATAAAGTGAAATTACTTATCACAATACTCTACACTGAGCTTTCAGGAACCCTGAACGCGGCAGAACTTGAAGATATGGATGTATTACTTTGTACGAAACAGAGTCAGAAATCCTAGGCAAGAATAACAACAAGGATCATCTCTTTCAAATGTATGGAGATATTCGAGGAACGAAGTGAGTGTCGGACTGGTGGAAGCTAGCAACACGTCTGTTGCGTGAGACATATCTAATGGAAGTATTATAGGTAACTTATATACGGATTACATCCTTGGAAATTCAGTTGTTCTGATAATGGTTAAATACACGAAATATGGAGTTACAGGCGCCACGCGAGCAGCATTTGAGGATGCAGGCTTATAATCTTCGGCCAAACCAAAATGAAACCAAATTTCTTGACAAAATCCAGAACGAAACGAAACGGTTCTAAATACAACTGACTGAATGAGAAGTAAAGCAAAATGTTTACAAATAGTATTATATTAATAACAGAATGTTGAAGAGCTGCAGATTATTGTTCTATTAAACGAAATTTATCAGATGAACATGGTACAAACCTTCAAATATGAGTCTATCCGACGTTCAAACACAGGGTACAATAGTCGAACCCAAAGTTAGTTCAAAATTAAAAGAATGTCACTTCAAGCCAGAAATGTGCGAGAGTTCAGTGGAGCAGAGACAGTCTAATTAACGAAATAATACGAAATGACACATAAAATATTATAAGTAACGCTCCCCGCCAGAAGAACGTTACTTTCTCTTCCAACAAATCAATCAAATAATATTCACAGTAACGTTCATTCATCCAGGTAAATGGTTACACAACACACCCACACACTAAACCCAAAACAAGCAGAAGAAATTCACTAACAAATCACGTGCACTCCCCATATCTACACAAGCACTCCTTGGACAGCACACGCCTAACCATTACACACCGCCCCTGGTTTCCTGGACTTACTCCAATTTCCCCTGAACTCCATTCTGGCGAGGCTTATTATCGCTGACCCTCAAGAGATACACCTCCCCTATATCGCTTCCCAACGCTCTCTTAGCTGTCTTCAACTTTATATGTCTAGTCAAGCCATCTTTACCAGGCTGCACCCATTGCACAATCCCGAGTTGCCACTGACTCCTTCCATTGAGGTCTGATACTATGATAACCAAATACGCGGCCTGTACATTCCTACTTATATCCGTCCACATGCGTCGTTGTTGTAACGAGAAGACATACCAATTGAGTCAACGTTTCCAAAACACATCTGCTGAATAGTTAGCTAGTCTCTACCTTTTGGTGAACTTATCGCTGAGTTGCGTAACACTAATGCTTAGCGAGTTGTCCCTCAGCAATAGTAGTCTAGTAGGTGTCAACACTCGGAGGTCCTCAGTGTGTGAGTGAAACAACGGGCCTGCTATTTATAGCACATTCAGTTTCTTTCAATAGAGTCAAGAGGCTTTAATCAGTCAATGGTTGTTAACTAACCAGTCCGCCTAAAGCCCTACGTACAATGCGAATCATGCGTTCCCAAACAACACCCCAATGGCTTGCAGCCGGTGGGATGAAATGCTAAGGTAATATGTACTCTTTCTTGTCTCCATTTCCTTAAGCACCTATATAATTCTCTCTCTGCTCCTGCCAAAATGGTCCTGCTGTCACTAAATATTTCCTTTCTTCTACCAGTAAATCTCACCGGCGCCATTATAAAGCAGCTTGGGGAAAGACTTCCGGACGTACATCTCGTAATTTCAGATGAGAAAATACAACAATAGTGTCACCTATTGGCAAGAAACAGTCGACACCTCCCGAGAAGAAAGGGCATCTGCCCATCTCAACCCTAATCGTCAGCATAAGTGTTGTCAGCCGACACTATGGCTTAGCATTTTTCTTACTGGACAGCGTACAATTTCCAATAACCTACCTGATTTCTTCACATCCTCATAATATTCAAAACGTTTCTCTGACAGTTGCTAGCAGCTATGAAGCACCTATATACCCTCCTATGTTGTGGTAGTGCATTAGAATCAACTCCGCCACGTGATGTTTGGAAGGCAGTGGTACCAGTTGTTCCCGTTCACTGGGTATTGACCGCCCACACAAATTAAGCCATTCATTAGGATAGGATGAAGCTTGTGCGAGGTGAGTTGAATGTCAGCATTCCCGAAATACCAGACGTCATTAACAACTTAAGTTCCTTCTTAAAATCTACTACACGAACCATTCTTGTGATGCCCAAACTAATATAATATATATTTCCTATCTGTAACTAGTACGCTGTAATCAATCTATTTTCACTGAACCCAAATTAAGAGATGCATCAACTCCGTTAAAACGCATTTTGAGCATATAGCCTTCGAATCGTGTCGAAGATATTCATCCTCAAAAAGCATTTAACGAGATACGAAGTTTGCTTAGCTCTCTTTTGATGACTAGCAACCCCAATGAAAAACCTTCGAGTGTTCGTAAATTGTTGGGACCCAATTGGTTACGAATGTTTCAAGTCTATTATTTGTACTGATAATGTAGTACAGTTCAATATGTCATCACTAAAATACTGACGTCCATTTCCTATCGCAACAAAAACCCCATGTTGGTGACCAAGACTGCTGCTGTCAGTTCAAGCCTTGGTACCGTTTGAACCTCAAGACGCGCTACCCTAGCTTTGGCTATAAAAAGAAGACAACAGACATTTCTGTGCATGGCACAAGCCATAGCTCCACAGCCAATTTCGGAAGCAACGCGAAAGATATGTAGCTGGATTATAACCAAAGACTGTAGAAAGCGCAGAAATGACACGTTCGTGACCACTTCAAAACCATGCAGAAGTTTGAATCAGCCGTCACTTTCGTTCTTAGGTATTCCGTCATCCCAGTTCAAGCCCAATTTATATAATTTGTGTAGTAGTTGTTGAGTAGGTTGGACTATAGGCGCCAAGAAGACTAAAGGATCATACAGTGATGCGCCTAGCTATGGGCATGTCAAGCTTGTGGATTCCACTAACAACGGAATCTTTCTTTGTGTTCGGTAACAAACCAAAAGAAAGTCTAATAGGATGAGTCTCAGTCTATTTCTCTCAATGTCGGTGCAAGTTCTTCTGGCACATAGACTCTTATACTTGCCTGGCGTTGCTGAGCATTCTCGTCATTTAACAACCCCCTTTCCCAAGGATAGACCTTATCTGCTCAACTGAGGAAATAGCCTGTTCAAAATTATCAGTTGATGCCAAGCAGTCATGCACGTAGAAAAACGCTCCGACAATTCTGGGAACTATAGCTGTTCTTTCGCTGCAGGTATTAACAGTCTTTGTTAATCCATAATTAGCCCAGCGCCGAACGGATGAATGCTTAATTAATACTCAGAAACCTTTTGTGTCAGTTACCATCCTTCCACCATAATAGACGAAATGCTCTTCTGTCTTGTTTCGGAGTCTTCACCTGCAAAAATATTTATCCTGTGTTGACGGCCAGCACTGCAACACCAACTTGAAAGCACAAAAGTACTCCAACTAAACTGCTGACAGTATTTCGTCCCTGTAATAACTGATCATTCAACGATATACTACTAGATTTAGCCGCACAGTCAAAGACTACTCGAGGCTTTTCAGGCTTTTTTGGAGTCGTAACTGGATGATGAGGTAGTGCAACTTTACTCTTTCTGGATGAGTATATATTCCGACTAGTTCTACAATGTCTTCCCATGACTTCCTGATACCTATTCAGTAGGATATCGTCTTTAGAAAGACGTCTTCTGAGACACACCAGCCTATGACTCGCCATTCCTTAATTGTCTAGTGGATATTGACGATGGCAGCCCAATGTTCGCAGATGTTCGAATGCCCCTAACTTTCCCTCTGTTGCGCGCACTCCGTTGGACATTGGTAAATGTTGTGTTGTGTACACCATGCCTATTTTCGTGGAGTCTCTTTCATTCCAGGAAAGCAGTTATAGAGCCATTTCAACACATTCATGCTGTGAAACCTCATTTACCGTCACTATATAGAGCCTTGAGTCATTATTATTGTTTTTACACCAGACGGCTTTTTTTGGCTGATGATTTATGCAGTATACAGCAACTCATCGCAATCATCTTATGGCACATAATTTGATGAAATTATGCATGCTTTCTCGTTCGCCAGACATGTCACATATTGTGATGTGAAAAATTTCTCTTCGAAAAAAATTTTTGGCTAGACGTCACTCAGTCGAACTAAGTGAATTGCAAATTAATTCGGAAATTTTGAATTTGATTTATGATGTTGCATATTCGCCTAAGTAACTAACGAGAAGACGAATTTGTTTGAACTTATTCGACTGTGCGGCCTGATTCACACTAAATTCACTTCCAGTGAGCTTGGCCAAAAACCAATGAGACGACCGTCCGGCGTTTAGGTCACCTCTATCTGGTTAGCAAGCATTACCGATTGATATGAATGTGATGAATCGCATACAGCTACTCAAACAATCAGCACTATTTATTGATTACTTGAGGTAGGAGAGGGAAATTGCAGACGCGTGGCAATTTCTGCTAGTATTTTACGCCTAAAGTCAAATTGTTTTAGCTATCACTCATCTGATGACATTTCATTTGACAGAAACAAATAATGGATGCATGCGATTATTACAACATTATTGGTGTACTTTGCTTAGGTTGATAATGTCAATTTTTATGTCTGCTTGAGCTATATGAATATTATCCCATGTAGCAGTGGGGATAGTGAAAAGGAAGGCTCTGGTTCCAAAAACGGGGGCTAATGGACAGTAACTGAGTAATTTTTTGAACGCTATTCACTAATTGTGGAACCTCCTGTCAACTAACATCATGAAAAATTTGCAAGCCGTAAGCAGCTGATGACGGTACCATGTTATTCTGCAAAAACTACCGTCATTCTTGCTTTTTTCCAACATTAACAAAATCATTCTCGAAAATAACCCACTTTTTCCCAGTTTCTTCAGTTTCTAACGGTAAAATACCCATGTTTTTGCCCACATATCCCATATCTGAAAAATTCTCCTGCTGGGAAAGTAGTTAAAATACTTCACCCATAAAGACCCATACTGATCGGTATTAATTAACGTAATGGCACGTAATGTATCTGCTCGCATCTATAAAACAATAGCTGTAAACAAATATTTATGTGTAAGTAGTTTATTTGACCCAACTGAACAAAACACTTAACGGCGGCTCTTCAAAAGGTACGGGAGTAAGTGAGTACTTCATTTACTATTTTCAAACATGTCAGAAGATGGCGAAAAAGTGCTATGATGTACTGTTCAAATTACTGTTGATCGGGGATTCTGGTGTCGGGAAAACCTGTCTGCTCATTCGTTATGTTGAAGACTCTTTCACGTCAACCTTTATCTCAACTATAGGGATCGATTTCAAGATTAAAACTATCGAGTTAGAGGGAAAGAGAATAAAGCTTCAGGTGAGTAGCACTTTAGGTAGACCGACATTTAAAAGATATGGGACACAGCGGGTCAGGAACGCTTTCAGACGATCACTGCATCTTATTACCGTGGGGCAATGGGAATCATGCTAATATATGATATTACTAGTCGCAAAACATTTGATAATATACAACGGTGGATGGGAAATATTCAGTCTCTGGCATCAGAGGACGTTGAAAAGTTGGTGGTTGCCAACAAGTGTGATGTAAGTGATCGTCGTGTGGTGTTGTATGAAGAGGGTTCGCAAAAGGCAGAGGAACACGGGGTAATAAAATTTATTCTTTTATAAGCTTCTTCAGATAAAGTTTCTTGAGACCAGTGCCAAGACTGGAGAGAATGTCAGCAAAGCATTCGAGGAGTTAACTCTTGCCATCCTTCGTAAAACATCCGCGCGTGGACATGAAGCATCAACAGTTACCCAGGGTCACCGGTTAGTCGACTCCTCAGATTCAACGTCTGTGACATGTTGTAACTTAACATAGTGCTTCGGTTGATTATTTTCCTCATTCTTTCAGTTCTTCAA
Source organism: Trichobilharzia szidati (assembly GCA_944472155.2). NCBI lineage: Eukaryota > Metazoa > Platyhelminthes > Trematoda > Strigeidida > Schistosomatidae > Trichobilharzia > Trichobilharzia szidati. Next base: position 95,027,395 of record OX235272.1, read on the forward strand.
ATACTGACTTATTTATAGAAATGTTTATAAACCCTATGCTATGTTTGATTTATCATAAGATTAACAGTTTACACTACCAAAAGCCAGAGTTTTAGTCCTTGTTGTAATATTGATGTGTACTCTTCACGAATTTTTTCTCGAAATTCTTGGTTAATGTCTGCTTTCGTGTTTGGTTGTGATAAGCTCGAGTGTCAACGTTGAAATCCTATTTTACGCCACTCCTGTTTTTTTATTTCACGCAAAACCTCCAAAGCCAATTAGTCATCGTTTACTGTCTAAGTGTAAATATATACGGACTCTTAGTACTCTCATAATGATTTAAACTTTCTTCTGACGAAATCATTTATGCATGTCTTTTAGCTTCATGCGGGACTAGTTATTTTTTTCCGCGCTACTTGTTTTTCTGCATTGTAATAAGATTGTTTTCATCTGATAATTTTCCAGTTTATCATTCCCTGTCTTCATAACTTCTGCAGTGTATATGTTAACTATGAAAGTTTAATATGAAGGGATCTCAGCTAATTTAAAAAACTACCCATTTGTCTTGTTTACAACTTGGTCTCAAATGAGGGATTTTCAGTGGGTATTTACGGAAATTTATTGGTGTACCTGTTTGGATTCTCCAAAGGGACGCTGTGAAGCACAAGAAGTGTGTAGTGACAAGTAGATTATCCCAATCTTGCTGGCTCTTGGTTCGTTTTACAAGGAATGTTTTCTGGTACTCTGTTACGACAGTTTGACCATAATTAGTTGTTTTCATAGCGTCATACGTAAATTTGTCAGGAAGCGATGAGTTATAAATAATGACCACTAATTTTCTTTGATATTTACCCCTTGTGGAATATTGAGGTTTTTTGTCGGGGTTCAGCAGATTAGTGAACATTGTTGGCTACATATTAGTTGATTCTTCTCGAAATCTGCTATGAAAAGAAATCTCAGATGGAACTAGTTGCCGCACTAAAAAATTGCAAAACAAATGTAACTTCTTTTGAGTCACTACTTGGAATTTTGGTGTCACAGCATTCAGTATTATATTTTATGTAATGTTTATTCTGAGTAATGCTTTTTAAGGATTTACAAGTGTAGGTAGACCTTATTGTATGTTTCTTGACATCCTGCAGTTTGTCTCTTGCCCTGAAATTCACAATTCAAATTAAGAGACGCGAATAACAGTTCTTTCAGGAGTAGACGCTGGTGAAACGGGTAGTAAGATGAAAATACCTAAATTTCGTTTACACTCCATACTCACTGTGTTCCAAACTTCTCTTTATTAGTAGTTAACATGTTACTTTACATTCAAGATAATCATACTGCCAGTCTACGTCAGCTGAGTTTTTTTCATTAAATGATGCTCCATGTACTTGAATGGTGATCCTTTCTTAGAAGTGAATGCTCATAATGAATTCAAGGAATTATCGTCGAATGCAGTGGGTTGTGGCTAGTGTTCAATCAAAATATCCAATACAGTCCTACAGGAGGTCAATCGCGAGCGCGGATACCTCAGTGGTGACGTCTCTGACTGCAGCACTAAGTGACGCGGGTTCGAATCTCAGGAGGGACATGAGTTCTTTCAAGGTTGCAGACATACCTTACTGATGAGTGCCGAGTGGCACGAAACCTAGGTCCAAGGCTTCCTGTCGATTGCGTCCAACGATCTACTACCAACACCTTAGAGTGTACCGTGATGGCGAGCCACCTAGCATGGTGGCCACATTGCAAACTTGACTGACAGAATTTACTCTACACCAAAAGATAGGACTAGACACATTACATTTAGTGACTAACTAGTGTCCAATCAAAAAGATTAATTCATACCGCACTTTAATAGCTATATTATTGATTCATACAAGCTTGCGACCTCTTTTAGAACATAGTCGGACAATTTATTCTGTTAATGTTCAAACAGTATCACAATCTGATTCACTTTACACCACTGTGACACTTGTCTGTCTGTAAAATTCTGGATGTGCTACTTTTCTGGTCCAGAGGCTTATCACCATTCCTATAAGGAATGGTTTGTTTGGGATGGCCATATCCCACAACTGTATCTGTAGAACTACTCGTGGCCAGTAAGTGATTCTGCCATTCGGATGTACAAATTTGTTGCTAAGCAGGTAAGGTCATGATCTAATCAGTTTTTAGTGACTTTAATATGTTTTATATTTGTCATTTTAAACTAGTCATCATTCGGCTGTCAAAGAGGATGGTCAATGTGTAACGCTTTACTTGTAGTTAAAGGATACCCGCATTAAGTTATAGTTTGCTTGTTTTCATAACTATTTGAAAGCTATCGGTAAAATCGTTTGAGACGTGATTTACATTTTTAAAAATGCAGTCTAGAAGCAATAATTTTACCAATATTTCTTTGTGGTTACCACGTATTTTGATCACCGTGTGACATTTTCTCCCTTGTAATATTGTTCTCGTGAATATAAGGGAGGGTGATATGCTCAGTGTGTAAAGTCATTCTTTTCTGTATATTTTGTTTTACGCTGGTGTTGTTATTAGTGATCTTTATATTCATGTCTAAGTAATTATGAATTCCAGACTGGCTTTGTTAATTAGGGTGACGAGAACCTTTCTAAGCCTATTGCCTTTTTTCGTTTCAGACTACTAATCACCTCAACCCTGAAAGCAGTTGGAGGTACTACATCAGTATCTTACGCACACTGTAACTAAGTAATAACTGCAAACAAGTTTCTTATTATTTCACTCAGTCTTCGTGATTCAAACCTTTCTAATGGTCAAAAATGAGTTAAAATTGATTAACGTCCTAGTAATTGTCTCTTAGATTCTTACAGAATGCTGGTGTTGTTTAGTTGTCGAATCTGCTATCGGACAGTTACAATAATGGTATTATGGAAACTGGATGTGCTGTTATTTCCTAATACTTGACTTATATTCACTAAGCTGATGTACATTAGTAAAAAACCTTAATCAGTAACCAATGCAACCTGTAAATGTTGATAATAGAAGACTAAAAGATTGCTCCCAAGAGCGATGAACAGTTGAGGTTATTTCATGATGAAGCTAGGTAAAAAAATTACCGCGCTAGTCACCCTGCGAGTATATGAGATGACCAGCATGGCAGAAGCTCGAGAATAGCAGTTCAGTCTGTTCAGATGCATACTCGCTAAAATGAAGCTAAATAACTTTAGGCATCCAAACGCGATCTAGCAGTTTATCTAATTTATATTTTGGCTGTATTCTGGTGTACATTAGTGCGGAACATTTGCACTGCAATTTTTTCCCAAATAGTACATGATCTCAGTGCTCTCGGAAGAAGTGGTCAGCCTACAAAAATATTAAGCGACGTCTCCAAAAAGGTTATTTTAATAAAATTTTAGATGGATGTTATAGAAAGAGGAAACGCTTCTCTGAACAAAATTGATTGTAGAAATTGGTTACCATGTTATCACTTTGGGTGTAAGCCTTTCAGAGATAATAAGAACACTGGGCTGCTGTTCCATTCTAGTTTGGGATTCTTCAGCAATACCCAACAATCGGGTTTCGAACCAAGGACCTCTAGGTTACCATGCGAATTTGTAGACCATTTGGCCACTAGGACCAGATCCAATGTCCCATGAACTCCAACCTCTGTTAGTTTGAGATATATAGCTCAACCAACAGCCGATTTTATTGGTGAGTAACTGTTTTCTCACCTGACGTGATCAGGTCATGACTTCTCACTGGAACTCCAGGTAACTTCCTGTATAGAGCCAGTTGCTAGTAAACAATCAAGTTAACTTTCAAGTGCAGGGATTTGATTGATTTCATGAATGATATGTGAGCTGCCCTTATAACCTGAAAGGTCCTAAGTTCTAATGCCGGTTGTTTAGTACTGTTAAGTCGCAAACTAGAATGGAACAGCTCTCTCCAGCACTCCCTGGTTTTCTAATAGTTCTCCAACTGATTTTAGCTCGTAATCAACTGTGAAATCAATCAAATCCTTGCAAACTAGCACTTTTAGATAATAAGAACATCTAGTAACGCATAAGAGTGTATCGAGTGTAGGGTTTTCCAAGTAGTTTGGGACCCACAAAACATAAAGCAAATCATCTCTATTATTTTCGATCCAATCAAAATACTCTCTGATACTGAAATAACTGAGCACAAAGCTGGATATGTTTGCTTGGTGCTTAGCTCCTATCAGATTGTACTACCAAGAGAAAAGTAACTAAATTATGCGGCAGGATTTTGTAACTGAAGTAAATATAAACCTTGAGTAGTTCCGCGCCTGATAAAGTAAACCATGTAAAAGGATAACGGGTTTTGACCATAACTGTCTTAGTGATGTGCTTCTCACCAGTTGAAGCCATATGCTAAGCAATACTGAAAGAAAACAAATTGTTAGAGCATGCAAAGTACTTGTAATATAAGTTAGAAAAACATAGTTTAGCAAAGAGTATTCTCTTCATAACTTCTCATCCATGCTACCTTATGCCTTTGTAAATTGTTTAGTAAAGAAAGCGAATTCTTCTATGAGGTTATAAATTTCTCACACAAAAAATGAAGCATTTCGAACTTCTTTCCTTGACGAACAGTTCTAGGTGAAACAGTACTAGGTCAGATGAATTGTGTAGTCAAACTGAAATCTGATACTAATCAGTTAAGCTTCTGGTTGTTGATGTGATCCACACTGGAGAATGTAGTTTACTTGGTTGATGATGTTCCACTCACATATTACTTCGTGACAGCTTATCCACTGAATGTGCACAAAAGAAGTAGAGGAGTATAACTCTTTATTCCTAGAATTATTCGCTTATTATGAATCTGTAGGGTGGGTAATGTTATGTTCAAGTGTAAGGGGGCGGGGTTATGCACTACAGTGACAGAAGTGCATTCTGTTACCGTCCACTTCGAGTCCTGAATTCTGCAACAATGTTTGGATGAAATCCTTCTTACTTTTACTTACAAGTGGTTGGAGACTCCCTGTGAATTAGCCTAAGATCGACTATAATAGTGCAGATATATTCATTATTTGATGTGTTTTTATTTTATGACATGCTTTTGTCTATTGTAATGTTTATCTACCCTTAGCTTTATTGGTATTTTTGTGACAGCTTGAAGTGTCACACTTTCTAATGATGTATATTCAACTAATAGTGTTAAGCGTAAACGGACTAATATCATAGATCAAACCTTTACATGGCATGTTCACTGTCCAAAAGCATAAAATATGCACTTAGACTTTGATGTAGTTAATAAGTTTTACGTGATAACTTTTTGTATACAATATGAAACTACTTAATGTGTGCTTTTTTAAGTGAAACTGATGTCCATAACATTCATTGTTAATGAGCAGAACATACTTTTCATCTTGAATAGAATACATTGCAGTAGGATTCCATCATTTAGTAAATTTTGTCACTATTACAACTGGCGCAAACAATACATGCAAGTCTCTACATACTTAGACATTTTCCACTGGGCTGTTCAGTCATAGGAATATATCGAGACTGACCACAAACTCACTTCGGTTAAAATGAGGGTGTATTGGAAAGCTGTTTCGCCTTTGTTTGCGACTCTTCACAGCATGCACCTAACACTCCAATGAAGATGTAACACAGGACCTTCAGGTTACAAGGCCACTCAGCCACTGTAATGGAATGCAATGGCCCATCGACTCCAACTTCTGCCAATTTTTGATGTGAGGAGTCCCAAACAAGGGTGAACGAAACAACTGTATAGTAATCCCTGGTTCTCTAAATGAAGGCAGTTTACTCTCAATCATGAAAATAAAAGCTTGAATAATAAATATCTTCTTGGACGACACATATTAAGGGTTATTACATGTTAGTTTACGGACTGTAAGTCTTCCTATTAATATCGTATACTTCATCTTTTGTTAATGGCAGTTGTTACTTATTGTGTCCATATCTCACCTAATATTCACTTGAGATTGCATTGTTTAGTCAGTCAGTAAGCTCGGTTACACACACAAACTATATACAAGCAGTTCGTTTAAATCCCAGTAGTTATTTGTCACTCCATCATCATTCGTGGTTAAACGTAGAAACAAGTTAGCTATCCCACTAAATATATTTTCAAATTCATTGGTCTGTGAATGAATACATCAGCATTAATGAATAACAGCTTTTCAGTGATATGAGTGTATTTTGTTTTGTACTCATAGAAAATCTTTATGCTTAGGTGATGTAATTTTCAATTATGTATACAAAGAGTTCAATTATATTTGTGTAGATTTCCTTCCCGATAAAATGCATACCTATTAAATAAAATAATGCGTTAAGATCAAAGTAATCAACAGTTTATAAACATTGTAATGTAGAGTTTAGAAAATGCTTTAAGGGGATAGCTGTTTTCATTCATTCTTTCTTTTATTCTTTTGCCCTCCGGGTGAAGCATAGAGCTTCAAGCTTGAGCTTCGAAGTCTCAGAATTGGTGATGTTTTTTTTACAGGATGGGGTTGCTAGCCTCACACGCCCCAACTCCCCCCCCCTCTTTTCCTCGATTACAGTCTTTTAGTAAACTAGACATAGTTTAGGAGTGCGTCGGCCGGGGGACAACTCCACACTACGAGCGTGTTTGGGGCGAGTATTTTACCCTTGAACCACTGATACACTTTTTTATAGTCCTAATCAAATCAGGCCTCAGGCATATAGATTCTTTACTTTACTGCATTTAGTCAATGTATTTTGTTTCCTCCTGTCATATTCCCATGTGCTCCTCCTCTAGTGTCTGTGTTTACTGCTTTTTCTGTTTTAACTGCCATAATTCCTTTCCTTTTTTATTTTATCAATTTCATATTAATGTACTGCTTAAAAGTTGTTTCCATAATGAAGTAAATTACAATTGTCAAAAATCTTTGTGTTTTGTTTTGTTTTTGCCTAATTCAACTATGTTATCTGCCCAGATTTCCACGAACTTTATACCTACAGTTGTCTGCTTTTCAGAACAGCTGTCTTCTGTACTTGGTGTCGTGTCATATTGTGTCTTTTGGTTAGAACTGTAGCAAATATGCATATATCTTTTTAAAACATAAATAATATGCAATTGTTTTCATCTTTATTATATCGTTATTTACCATTACTGACTTAATGTTATGGTATTTCACAAAGTTATATATATTTGTATTTACTAGCTAGCGATCAAGAAGAGAAGATATCCTACTTCTCTTTGTAGGGACATGGAAGTATGGATGACATCTATATGCTTGCTGTGCTGAAGACTATGTCTATGTCAAGGCCTACTTCTAGTTGCATAACAATGGGAAAACATGTATTACTTTCTATATTCGAATTGCTACAACGTTTACTGTTTTACTGGTATGTGGAATGGTAACTCTTTGGTTCAGCTAAAGGATCCTGTCTTCAGACAGTTTCACTTATTTCCACTTATTAAATAGCGATGTACATAGTATTTCACACAGTGTAGGATTCCAAATCTAGTATGTATACTTGTATAACGGATTGAATAGTTAAGTGTTGAATTATTTACCTCTGAATCTTGTTAACATAGTTTGTGTGTGCTAGGTAAGGCGGGGAAATCAGTCGACGAAACTGTGAAATTACATCGACTGAGATGGTTAGGACATGTGCTACGTATGCCTAGTCATCGCCTTCCTCGACGGGCAATGTTAGCTGATATAGGGCCAGGCTGGAAAAGAGCTAGCGGTGGTCAAACGAAAACATGCCATCAGTCAATGAAATCCACAACAGTTAGCTTAAGCCACGTAGGAAGATGTAGACTTCCTGGTTGGGGTCCTCGGGACGGTAAAAACCAATGGTTGGAAACAATTGATGAAATGGCTCAAAATCGTTCTCAATGGCGCAGATGCATCCACTCCTTGTGACTTATAATATCCAATGAAACTATATTGTTCTTCGTTACTACTATTCCTTTGTCTCTCACCTCTGTTTACTGTCTCTAGTATGCATTTCTCCTACTTTCTTCTCTTGCTTTGTGTGCTACATGGAGTGTGGCGACTTGAACTGCCGCACATATGTGCAAAGTTCTATGTCGAAAACCGACCGACCGACCGTTAACATAGTTTGTGTGTAATCTTGATTAGAGATGTTATTTTCTCTGCACACTATGTAAGAATTCTGCTTATTACAAAGTTACATTTTTGATATTCTTACAGGCTTAGAATTTCGGTGATCATCGAACCACTCAATAACTGACTTTTGCATCGTTTATAGTTCTCCATAAGTAGATACAACACTGAATTCTGATGAAACCTGCTCACATCGAAAGTAATGTTTTTACCCAAACTTCAGAGGAATAAAAGCATAAGGAAGAAAGACACTGTGTGTGTCTATCTATGGTTTTACAAAAAGTATTAGTCAGCGGGTGCTACGACCATCTTCTCATTTTGCAAATCACATCGATTAATATATATGTGTAAAACTTGGGCACTGTGGTAGTAAGTAATTCCATATTAGTTTGTTTATTAGATGTATCACACAGTGATGAAACAGTATTATTTACTAGATGACAAGGTTTCGAACAAAATTTATTGTTCATAATCACATCATCAATTATAATCACACGACTTCGAAACTTGAGTTTTATAGTTTTCTTTGTTCTCTCCTATTTGTCGTAGGGGTAGTAGAATTTTCCAGATATCTGGGACAGGAGTTGGAAAATTCTTCTACCCCTACGACAAATAGGAGAGAACAAAGAAAACTATAAAACTCAAGTTTCGAAGCCGTGTGATTATAATTGATGATGTGATTATGAACAATAAATTTTGTTCGAAACCTTGTCATCCAGTAAATAATACTGCTTCACTGTGTGATACATCTAATAAACAAGCTAATATGCAAAGCACATCTAGTTCCAAAAGAATTAACATTGAGAAACACAAGTATTTTTCTGAAAGTCGTACTTGTTTTACTCATTTTTGAGTTTATATTCGTATTGTGTAGAGATTTACTTTCTAGAAGTGTCCATCTCAACAACCAGTCCTTAAAATCACTGTATTGGATCTCACAAATATGTAAATATTTTCAAAGACGGTCATCTTGACTGCTAGATCATAAATCAAGTTTAAACTCTTAGAAACTTGATTGTGAGTTTGTATTACCTGTCTTTATATACTAGTAGATATTGTGAATTATCGCTTACTTTTTAGGAAATACAGTTTTATAGAATAGGAAAATACTAAGTGGATTTTCTAATAAACCTAATGTAAAAGCACACTACACGTTTATCAATTTAAGTGGATCATTCTAACTGAAGTTTTGTTTGGCTGGACCCAAATTGGATATGTAAAACTCATTGAGACTTAGTTGTACAAAAGGAAGAACATACAGGCCTACAGGGAAGGGTGAATTGACTGTTCTTGTGCTGCTATTTGCGTTTGACGTACAATTAGGCATGTTTGCCATCGAATTTACCCTCATTATCCTACATTCTTAAGCAAGGGAAAAACAAGATCCCTTCGTAGTTTTGTTTTATCTCATCTTGTAGATACTAAACATAAAGTTGGTGTTAACAAGACTTTTTAGGTTATGTACTGTATTCCTGATAGCCTTAATCTTACCTTACGAGTTCGTCTTTTTCATATAGCTTATGCTGTCGGAATCCACCGGAAGAGGCCAAATTATGATGTAGTTGGGTTCTCTGAACTGGATGGTTTATTTGCGAAGCTTTCATTGCCCGACTAGTCAACATCTTCAGCGCATGCTTCAATTTGAAGTGAGCTTTTAGATTTCTCCACGAGTTTATTAGTCGTCTCTCCTGATGACCCTGGGCGTGATTGGTTGTTTTTGTGTGTTTTCACACCTTCTAGGCTACTTGCATTGAAACTGATTGTTTCTTTGACTTGAACTTTGACCCTTTGTGTGTGAGATTTCCTTCTTATCGATTGATGAATTTTGTCTACCTCTATGTGTCTATTGATTGACTAAATATTAGACAGAGGAAACACCAAGCATGCTAGAGAATTTTTAGAAGCCTGGTATTCCAGTGAATCTTCAACCAATAGACACGTAGAGATAGACAAAATTTACCAATCGATAAGAAGGAAATCTCACACACAAAGGGTTAAAGTTCAAGTCAAGGAAACAATCACTAATACAAATAGCCTAGAGGGTGTGAAAACACACAAAAGCAACCAATCACGTTCAAGGTCACCGGGAGAGACGACTAATAAACTCGTGGAGAAATCTAAAAGCTCACTTCAAATTGAAGTATGCGCTGAAGATGTTGACTAGTCGGGCAATGAAAGCTTCGCAAATAAACCATCCAGTTCAGAGAACACAACTACATCAAAGTCATCCAGCTGAGCTACAAATCTCCTCCATTATATCTGAAGCCAAATTTAGGTGTCGTCATAAGAAGTTCATGCAGTAGCTTGTCCTACCTAGGCCATCGCTACTTAAAGTTTAGCCCTCCTCTTAAACTTCATACAAGATTTTGTTGTTTTAACTGTTGCATTAATTTTCTTCCTAATTTCATCTAATATTGAAATTACTGTCATATATTACGCTTACGTACACATATTTTGAACTATAATCTATTGAACAAAGAAAGAAGAAACATTGGCGCAGAATAATCTGGATCCATTTTATTTCGTTGGTTCTAATCAGCTGCGTACAACCTGAATTTTTTTATTTAAAATAAGAAGTGTACAACTTTAACAAACCTTTGTCCATTAGCAAGCATAGTGACAGAGCATCATAATAAAATAAGGCATTGAGATTTACAGAGTGTCTAAAGTGTCACGACATATATATATATATCTTGGTAGAGAGAAGTTTCTTGAAAAAAATTGGTTAACAGTTGTGTTGTTAAGGTGGTAACATAAGACAATTAGCAATAGTTACGTAATTATTAGATAAGAGAAGATCAAAATTTTAAAATTACGGTGCACATGAGGTCAGATGAGAAGTTGATGATGTAATACAGTGAGCAGAACTCAGAAGATCAAGAAAAATTATCTCTTAAGAGAGTCAAGCGAAACATAAAGGGGGTGGGGTGGAGTGAAAAGATAAGTTAACAAAATTAGAAAACAAGAGTTACTAAGATGTGAGTTAACAGGGTAATTGAAGTCCAACAACGGATTCTTTTTGGACACATAAGTCAGGCTTCAATCGTTTTATTGCTATAGCTTCAGCAATCCTGAGAAGACTTGAGGTACTTTGTCTGTTAATCATTTTGAATGATTCCAGCACATCTACTTGGTGTCCTGTGTCAGTCAAACGTTTGGTGATTGAAGAGCTTAAATAATTCGGTCCCTTTAACCGGAGGCTCCTTGGAACATGTTCGTAGAATCTGACGTTGGCCCTCCTCTCTGTTCTTCCAATGTAACTGCTCCCACAGATACACGTGAATTGGTATACACAGTTGGAGATAACATGTGACGGGTACTTGTCAATCTTTGACTGCACCAGTGAAGAGGTTGTTCGGGATAGAGAGATTATTAACGCTGCAGGATACGTCCTAGACAGGGCTGCGCTTAATCTTTTATTTATTATTCTCAAAATGTCGTCGCCCTTGTAGTCGAGTTTGATGGAAATAGGCTTCTTACTGACTGTGGCAGTATCAGGCTTCTTAAGTTCATTCTTACCATATTTGTTAATGAAACTTTGTGAGTAACCATTTTCTTTCAAGCATTTTTCAAGAAACACTAGTTCACTGTCTAGTTTGTTTGGTGAACATATTCTCTTCGTTGTAGAGAAAGGCGTTTTCACCAGCGTCCGTTTGCATCTCACCGAGCAGAAACTGTTGAAATTCAAGTAAAGACCACTCCATGTGTCTTTACGGTATACCGATCTTTCGAGTGTCCCGTCGTATCTATTAACTTGTGGAAAAGAATATTCTCTGCTGTATATTTTGTTTTTTGAATGTCTAAATGGAAGTTTTTTCAATATTATTTTTGTCATTGTAATGTTTATCTGAAGAACTGTGAGACAAGGTGACCTTGGCCATCTAGGTTCAAATGATCCTCAATTTTTGTAGAAATTTCCCTAATTTTAGTTGATATTCTATTTGCTATTATATTTTTATTATTATTATCATTATTTATGCATCTTCAATGAACTGTAATTCCATCGATCTTACTTTACAAATCGATATTATTAAAAAAACATTAATATTGTTATTGACCACTATTCTAGAATATTCTATGTATATAAATATATATATATATATAAATTGTTGAACCAGAAGGGGAAATTATCGGAAAGGATATTCTTTGCTCAATTATTTTGTGTTCATTATTTATCAATATACTATCTGTGATTTCACAATAATTCGTTATGGTAGTCATAAAACTGACTTCTCCAGCTTAAATAATGAATCTACATGTATCGTGTATGGAGGGAATGAATATTTAAGTGCGATATTAGGTTGTAGACATTTTAAATTCCTTCGAGAGTAAACAATACTATTCGAGGTCATATTTTATTAGATTAAAAAAAACTGAACAAGAGAAATTATATGCAGTATATTGATAGAGGTTTTCGACGGCTCAAGTTTTAAGAAGGCCGCCGTGTTGCTACTGTTTTATTCGAAAACATAATTTCTTTTGTTTTCCACTTCAAGTTGATACTGATTATAGGGAAGCCTTCAATGACATTTCGCGTAAACTAAGAAGGAGGAAATCATTTCCTGAACAAATTTAAGAAATAACTGATGCATCACTACCTTTAAAACTAAATGACAACTGTCGATTGAACTCACTAGGAGCGATAAGCTCCAACTTCTTCTGTAGACGCATAAAGTGGTAGACATTGCAGCTTTTCCCAAAGTTAATACAACTTGTAATGGCCTTTACGAATTCTGATACCTTTCGACTTTACTACACCGTCCTGTCTGTCCGTACAAATCTTTCATGGTTCTTTGACTTTGACAGGTTTGGATGGTATTCAATAAATCTTGCTTTTTACTAGCTTTCAGAGTATAACTTATTCTCTGTTAAGGTACACTGATTATCATTTAGGGTATCAAGTAGATCACAAGCGACCTGATAGTTTTGGGCTTCAACAAAAAATTGGTGAGCTTTTACCTGTACAGTCCTCAAATAGCGAATTTGATTCTGCAGAGGCAGTTCTATAATTCATAAGGCCGTTAGCTGGACAAGTATCTCTTTGCCAGCAAATCAATCATTATTTGATTTCTTATTTGCATCAATTAAAGTACTAATCGATCCTAGATGTATGGTGGGTATTTTAGTGTTTACACTGCAAATCAACCCTTAACAGTTCATGTTTGATCTCAGTAACAGAATTATCCCCTTAGATGATATTAAGTAGATAGAGAAATGTTTTCAATTTAATCTTTTCACTGGTTTAAAGCAAAAACAGCTCTGAAAAGATTACACCGTCAATCCAATTCAGTTGCATACTTCTAATCAGTAGAGAAATACACTACACTTGAATCAATATTCTTAAATATATGATTTTTCAAGATAATTTAGCTAATTTAATGAATGCGTGTGATTGATTACCACTTTTCATCATTCTTATCATGGTCAAAGTCTCAGTTTATTATCCAAAAAGTGTCCTTCATATTCTCGTGACAATTTATCAGTGCAAAAGGCATATAGCTATGGTGTGCAATATTCCATGTATGTTAACAGATCAATCCTTTAATCTACTCATAATTCAATTAAATTAAATTAGTCAGTAAATAGGTTCTACTTTGGCTTGCATACTACATGCTCTGTTATTCATCAGCTAGCTATCTAGCTATCTTAACAATTTTAAACCTATCAAAGTTACATTTGCCAGCTTTAGATTATCATAATAACACGTGGTTGTATCGATCTAAAACTTTCGAATGCCATAGCCAACTCTCTCTCTCTCTCTCTATATATATATACATATATATATATATATATATATATGGTGTAGGTGTATAAATTTTAAATAAACCAGGCTATATGGTTTTAAGTTGAGACTATCTGTAATAGCCTTGGTTTATAGTAGGCTGATCTTCATGTGATGAAGTAATGATTGAATTTGAAACGGAAATCCTAATGAATGCAAACCAGTCCAAACTAACAGCCTCCAAGCTATTGATTTTTCTGCCCTCCTGACTGAACAACAAAGCAGTAATTAGTTGTTAATTCTCCTTGTTTAAATAACAAAATGTTTTTGTTTCAAAGTCATTCGTCATTATGTTACATAAAAATCAGTTTGTTGAAGTCAAGCTATCTGTCATTCTTATCAATAGTCAGTCACTGACCAACTTTCTATCTCCGCAATGCTCAGAAAACTGAGATGGGAAGACCTAGTTAAGCAACTAATTAACTTTTCTATAGTTGGTTTGTAAGGATTGGTTTTGCTTTTACGAGTTGATCACGAATTGATATCAATTGGAGAACCATTGAAAACCAGGGAGCACTGGACAGCTGTTTCATCCTAGTTCGAGAGTCATCGGCAGTACGCACCCACACCATGGGGTTCGAACCCAGGACCTTCCGGTTACAAGGCAAGTTCGTATACCATTCAACTCGTAAAAGCAAAAATAATCCTTACAAACCAACTACAGAAAATGAATCGGATGCTCGCTAGTGACTTGCCACAGGACAGAGTTTCCTGGAGTTCTAGTGAGAAGTCCTGACCAGTGAGGTCGATCCTGTTAAGTATGAAGATGGATATCCCACCGATGACATTGGTTGGGGTCATGCTAAATCGTGAATTGGTAGAAGTTAGAATTCATGCACTGGTCATTGAATCGGGTCCCAGTGAGTGGCTGAGTGGTATACAGGTTTGTCTTGTAACCGAAAGGTTCTGGTTTCGAAGTCTGGTGGTGGTTGCGTACTGCCGTTGATTCCCAAACTAGGACCAAACAGCTGTCCAGTACTCCCTGCTGGTTTTCAATGGTTCTCTAATTGATATGAATTCGTGATCAACTCGTAAAAACTAATTAGCTTGCTATTAAGTGGATAATTTTATTTATCACTCATTTACGTGACAATAAGTTGACATACCTATTGTTTAAAGCGAATTAACACCCCTAATCTTTGAGTAGCTTTTTTCCTTATTCAATATGCCCTTCAATTTGGCGTCTGCAGGTCACTGGTTTGAATTCCAATACAATGAACGCTTTTGTTTCGATTCTGACCATTAATCTATTCAATAGTTATTTATTCTCAGTAGTATGGAAGAATACACTGGAATCTTATAGTATGTTCTTTTGGAATTTTATCTCCGCATATATTTTTCCCCATTATTCAGTAATAATCAATAATAATACACTGATAAATGAATATACATAGCCCTCATTACTACGATCAGCTACTTCTGAGGCTGCACGATTTACAAAAATTAACTAAGCATATAATTTGTACGTCTTATTTTAAAGAATGTGAGTTCCCTATTTTTCAGCCTTTATATACTTACCTTATACCATGTTTATTCCTGCTGTTGTTGGTTAAGTAACTTTGTGTTTGATTTTTTTTTGTTAGTTTTCTAAACAACTGATGAAACGGTCTACGTCTAGGCTATCTTCATCGCATCTAAACAGCCGAGCTGTGGTTGGTATGCATAGTTGTTGTTTGAAGTAAATTTCTTCACTTCAATTTATCTTCTTCCTAGGATTAGTTGAATGAAACCTTCTATGGTTGGCATACTGTTCGTCTTCACCAGCGAATACTATTATCTGTGGCAATAGAAGAATTTATGAATGAGTTTAACGACCGCTTATTATACCGTTAGTGAATTATATATATAGTATAGAATGCTAGCAAGAAGCGAATGACATCTTCAACTGTTATTCACATCTGACCTGCTTACAACGTGTCCTGACTAGAGCATTTTAGAACTGTAATGTCAACTGACAAAAATCGTTTTCGTTATATGTAAATATGAATAATAAAAACATATGGTACAAAGTTAGAAAGCCTGTAAAAGAGAGCTGTTTTTTCTCCATCTCTTAAACCATCAGTATTAAACATGTTCCTGTTTTATTGAAGATGTAAGTGCCAGTTGTTTGAAAGGATCACTGTTCAGTTAAAAGATTAATATGACTGCTTAGTGTCCAATGCCTTCTGTATGTTGATTCTAAAAGGTTTTACATAGAATCGGACAGGTGCAAAAGAACGAAATATCTGCATAATAGTAACATGCCATTTTAATGGTATATTCTGTTACGATAGTGAAATTGATGTGGCTTTTTCTTAATGCCCGTTTACAATCGATGTGATTTTTTTCCATTGGAAAGAAGAAGAACAAAAAGCTAAGTAGAACAACACAGGCTATCTTCCATTTCATCAGCTGCAGTAAATGTTATGGTATTTAATATACTCGATTATAATGAAAGCTTTACGTGCTTTGATTCGTTTAACAGAAATAGAACGATCAGTAGTATAGTCGGAACGAGGAAAAGTCATTGGAGTCAGAAAATGCGTGTTACATAACTCAAACGACAGCATATATCAGAAATACAGTTGCAGTGGAACGTAAACTGTTATAGACACAAAGAAAATTCACCCAGGTGCTGATCAGGTAGGAACCCCTATCTTTCTTTGCCTTATCATAATAGAGGTGTTATTAAGATAGTCAACAGTTCTATATTGGATCACCTCGTTCAGGTCTTTCTCTATCATCTATCAGGCACTGAATAAATTACCGAAGGCATCTAAATACCAAACACTGCGCACAGCAGGGGGCTTTTCAATTTCTTTTAAATTAACCTGAGCTCTGCATGCAAAAGAAACAGGTGCAGCCAGTCACTATTGCTACCCTGGCCTGCTATTGAACCTATAAATTCATAAATTCTGTGTTACTTCCGTTAATTTATCTGGTATTCACTCAGTTTAGTGTTACATTAATGCATATTATTTCTTACTGAGTTTTTTGAAATGTAATCTGTCGATATTATTGATTCAATGTAATTTCAAACAAAAGTAACGTTTCAAAAGAGTGGTTACCGAACAAACAATATTCTTTTCGATAACTTCATCATCAGGTTCCGCAGTTATCTACATACATAATAGTGAAAGAATTAGTGTTCAGTAACCATTCATTTGAAAAATTCTAATGGGCATTTTAAACAGTAATGTTGTTAATAACAATATTTCTATGATTATTGCTATCATTTAAATGTAGAACCTAATGACGAATTTATCGAGAAAAAAATTCTTTGTTCAATAATCAGTCTTAAATTTCTAACGGGCATCTTCAATGAATTAAAATAGATCATTCAAGTGTTGATTTGTAGGGATTTGATTGTTCGGTTACAGGATTTCATCATGAGCTGACAATGGTTAGAGCACCACTGGAAAACCTGGGAGTACTGTACAGCTGTTCATATCGTCCTAGTTTGGGACTGTTCATCAGTACGCACCCACCGAGATTCGAACCCAAGACCTATTTACAAGGCGAGCTCGTAGATCATTAAGCCACTGGGACCCGCTATGTCGTGAATTGGTAAAAGTTGGAATTCATGGGCCATTGGATTGGGTCCCAGTGACGTAATGGTCTACGAGCTAGCTAGCCTTGTAATCAGAAGGTGCTGGGTTCGAAACCCGGTGGGTACGCACTGATGAAGAGTCCCAAACTAGGACGAAACAGCTGCCCAGTACTCTCAGGATTCCCAGTGGTTCTCTAACCAATGTCAGCTCATGATGAAATCCCATAAAATAGATCAGTTTGTTTTCACTCATATCGATTCTTACTGCTAAATTTTATGAAGAGCCTTTGTGTATGAACTCGCACACATGTCATATGCATCTGTCAATTGCAAGTGGTAGGAATTTAACTGATAATATCCATAACATCATCATTCTATTCAGATATACATATTGAATGATGGTTTAAGGTTAAATGAAAACATGAATGGTCACGTTGTTACATTTGAACTAGCTCAGTCTACCAAATGAGCTACCAAGCCAATTTATTAATCAGGTCATAATTTCACTGCAGTCATTAAGTGATATACCTAGCCGTCAAATGAATGGGAAGATATAAGTGCCTTTTTGACATCATCACAATAGTTGCTCAAATAGGTGTTATCTTGTCAGTCGTTTCTTCTGGATTCTTTTTCATCCCGAGTGGAACATTGGGTTTCCGGTTTTAATTTTTGAAACTTCAGTATTGGTGGTGCTTTTTTTACGGGGTACGGTTACTAGTCTTCCGCCTTTTCCTGGATTACTATCCACCAGTAAACTAGGCGAGGTGTACTAACGCGTCGGCCGGGAATAGAATCCGGATGACTTGCGTGGCTGGCAAGTATTCTTCCACTGTACCACCAATCCACAATCCCAATGATACTAAATTGCAAGCAAGGAAGCTAGTTGTTAATTGTTGATGAGACTGCCTGAAATAACTTTGGAATCTGGGGGTTGACTATGGTACAAGATGGGTCTCCTTACTGGTCTGGTAGAGCATCAGACTAGTAATCTCAAGACTACCGGTTGAAGTCCTGCACACTTTCAAGTTTTCATTTCATCTTCAATCATTACCCAACCCCGCTAAACTACCATAAATAATTCTACTAACAACTATTCAAATATCCTGGGATAGTTGCGTTTAACTTCTAATTTATTTATGATCTTGTTTCACCTAAATAACACACCGGATACCGTCAGCTGAAAAAGTGTAAATTAACTCATAATACAGACGTAGGTTCATTATATTACATACCACAAATTCCAAAAAATAGTGTTAATTAGTCATTCTGTACATGTTTGTTTTCATTAACAATTATAGTTAATTTTTGTTGTTGTTGTTTGACGTCAAGTCAATCAGATGACTGGGTCAAGGTTATTCATTCAAATCTTATTTTGTCATTTGCTCTTTCAAGATGTTTCTCGAAAGTGTAAAATAATGTAGTTTTTTATAAAAAATAAATTCAAACTGATGAATTACTGTTGTGGGGTGTTTTCGTGTACACAGTATAGCAAACAGCACGACAGATATTACACCGGGGGTGGGGTATATATGTTATAGCAGAATAAATATGTTGTGCTTTCGTTTCAATATACTTCAATAGGTAGAAAGAATGCGGTCAATTGTGATTTGAATTTCTTCAGGTTATTGACATTCTGTGGTTTTACATTAACTGCTTAGAGGAATGCTGTAATCAAAGCAGATGATACGCTTGGCTGCTTTAAAGATGTTTTATCGATTATTTTTATGCCCAGCTGGAATATCTGTTGTGGCGTTTGCTATACTGTGGGTGAAAATACCTCACAATAGCTTTCATCCACATTAAATATTACAGCTTTTTAAAAAGTCGATGAAGCACTTTTGAAACAGCCAAACGTAACATCTGATATGATCACAGTATTCCTCTAAGCACGCAATGCAAAACTACCTAAGATCAACTATCTGAGGAGATTCAAATCATAATTGACCGCCTCTGTTCTACTGCTACTTCATGTAGATGGAAACCAATGGGAAGTAAATTCGTTTTGACGATAAGCTTTATATACTCATCCAATATGTGAGAGAGTGTGTTTTGTAGACTTCAGTGACGTATACTGTGAAATATAATTTCAATTCATGTAAAGTTGTTTATAGCAATCAAGAACTATTTATAACGTTTGTTTTCCTAACGACTAAATTAAAATTTTCTGAAACGTGTATCTGTGCCTACGTGATGAATAGATTAGTAACGCATTACTTAAAGTTATTACATTTTATAAGTGTAGAATTTGGGGACTGTAGTAGAGTAAAATTTCATAACAGAATAATATTATTAAATACGCTCTGATAAAATCAGAAGGTCAACACAAGAATAGATATATTGGCCTTCATTTGGATTGGGCAGCAATCACGTGAGCGGTGTTTATTTGTCGTCAAATGACTGATAATAAACGACACATGTGATTAATGCAGTCTAAGACTGTAGTAAATAAGTACTATTTTACCATCATGCTTGAACAAATAGAATTATTTAATTATGGGACTATTACCTTGTAATCTGCCTGTCCGAATCATTGCGCAACTCCAAATCCCTGTCAAATGAAAGATGATGCAGTAGGACTGGACTGTACTGGCTCCTGGTTTAAAGATATGTAGGGAAGTGATTGAATGTGCTGACCATTTCACTTATTTCGGAGGTTGCTTCATTCCTAATGGCCTAGTTACTGACGAAATCTCAACATGGTCACAAAAGGTTCGTGCGGTACTTGCCGACTTAGGTCATTTCTCGTGCAAAAGTGATTTTCCGCTATTGACAAAAGGATGCGTGTACTCGGCAGCAATTTTCCCCATCTCTCTTAGTGGCCGTGAGACATGGCCCTTGGAAGTAGGAGACTTGAACAGGCTAGCTATCTTTGGTCACGGGTGTTTACGTTCTGTCTCTGGTGTTAAGTGATATAGTATGGTGAGTAGTACTGGGGCTAGGTGTAGAGGGGTAGATCAGGAGGATAAGTCATTCGATAAGGTTGTGAAGCTTCATCAGCTGGAATGGCTAGGATACGTGTTACATTTCCCTAGCCACCGCCTTCCTTATCAACCAATGTCGGATAACATAAGATTAGGTTTAGAAAGAGTTTCGGGTGGTAAAACCAAAGCTTGGCGTCACTGTATAAAGCTTTTGATGGTTGATTTGAGCTACAAAAGGAGTGATAGACTGCTTGCGTAATTATTTCGGATTGTTTTTCTTTACTCTACGCTTGTGTATCATATGGAGTGTGACAGCTTGAACTGCCGGACTAATGCACAAAATCCTACTTTGAAACTTAGTCAGCGAGTCCGCAACTCAAAATCTTGGTTTCACTTTTAGTCACCATTCTATTATAATAATGACAAATCGCTTAACATTTATGTATACACTTTAGATGTATTATTCCGTTGTTTGCTTTTTTCTTTTCGCCTACATTTCATAAATAATCATAACATACCTTAATGATGACTAATTAGTAATTAAAAGTATACGTAACTTTACTTAAAGCTGAATCATTCTATTATTTTATGTGAAGTATTAACTACTAAAATTTATTGGTTAGTTTAAACTTACCGATTTTATGATTGTGCACTATGTTACGTATAAATCAACTAATGCTAGAACTGCAGTTTACGCATTTGTTCTTAAGCTTTAAATATTCAGTAAATGTTGACTGAATTTTGGTTGTAATTGGTAAGCAGCATGATAACGTTATACACAGCTTTTGTCATTCCTCACCTTCCGAATTGAACACATGACTTCAAGCTTCTGAGGTTGCAGTAGTGTAACGACAGAATACAAGTGTGCCAGGAAACAAGCATTATTACTAGCGTTATTGCTAGCGGAGAACCAACGTCTTCTGATTCGTTGTTTTCTTGCTGAGGGCTATTCTGATATCTTTTTGTGGCCGTATCTCAGAAAATCAAGCCATATATCTGTGAATCATATTTCCACACTTTAACTCAGCTGTGATTGGCCGGTGATCTTCTCAAGGTTAAGCTTTGTTATTGTTTTTCTCATGACCCCCTGATTCGGGACGTGAACATTGAGGTAAATTGTTGCCTGCTATTTTGGCTTGCAGACAGCTCTCACCACCTTCCCTCTAATCCGGTTTACCATAACGCTAGTAGACTTGGTCAAGTTTATGACTGCGTTAGCAGGGTTTGGAACCTACACCATTTGCTTGGTTGGTGAGCATTCTACCACCATACTATAAGACTAAATTTAGTGGTTTATTTACACATGTTATGCTTATTAAGACTGTACGCTATGCAGTTTCGAAGGTTGTTATGTCAGTGGATAAAATTTACTTTTCATACATACATCTTCAGCTAGATCAGTCTGTCAGAAGCAAATACTTATATAGTAGTTGAATTGAAACCTGCCAGCATCTGTGGGATTACTTCTTACTAAAAGGACAGTTTACTGAAACAGTTAAATGAATGCTGGTTCGTATTCTTCAACACTTTCTTGCATGTTATAAAGTCTGTAACTTCTCTACTGTGTTCCTAAATCTTGTGTGGGAAACTGAGTTTCGTCATCATCCCGCTTACTTTCTCGCCTACAAATATCAAGTCACTTCAGTTTATAGTAGTATGTCGACCGAAATCCCCAAAGACAGAGCCAGCATCATATACAAGATAAACTGCAACAAAAGTGAAGAACATTATGTTGGTCAAGATGGTTGTTCTTTTCGTCTCCACGTTTATGAATGTAAACTAGCTGTATAGTGCGCTCAGAGAGCTACATACACCTATTCGACTAAAAAAATGTATAAATGTATGTAAAAGTAGCAGCAAGAAATTTATTAGAAGCCAAAGAAATTGGTTTAGATCAAATTTGTCAAGCAAATAAAACAAAGGATACCAATACAAGTAAACAAGGGGGTAAGAAAATCTGCAGAAACAACCAGTCACTTTCAGCTTAATTAGGATGCCCATTGAAATCATGAGGAATTTTAAAAGTTCCCTCTACATTTAAGTTAAAAGTGGAAATGTTTAGGAAGATCATGAAAGTTCCGTAATTAAACTATCTAGCTCAGAGGACGCAAATACACCAAAATATCGTGGTACCTAGATGAATGGCATACGATAAGTTGGTAATTTTTAAAAATACATCAACAAAAGCTCATCATGGTATCGTATCAATTACTCTGACGACTACATTTCCTCGGTCATTGTACTTGAATCGTCAGTTGGCTTCGTAACTATTTGTTGGTAAATTTGTATACTCACTCCCTCGTAAAATTAGTTCCAAAATTGTAAGGTTTCATTACCAACCAGTTTAACTGTTGGATAACTAGTGATTTATACCGTTCCTATTGCGATGTCAGTCAATCATCTTCAGGTCAGTTTCAAACCCTTTGGAAATATCATTCACTGACTTATATCTCGAAAGCTGTAGCCTAGATGCTTGAACCTGTTAAGGTTGAATTGTTCTTCTAAACAAAGCTTCCAATCAAATTCTAGTTATCATCTCCAGTGCGAGTTTTAACGAATTAAAGAAACAAAAGTTATTAAGCTTGCATTACGTAACCTTTGTTGAGCATGTAACACATTCTGTGTGTTGCATTGAAATCCAAACAGAATGCACATTCGCACTTATTTAACACCTTGTATAATGAACGGTCTGTACACAAAGATGATAAACTACTGGTCAGTCTTTTCTAGGTCATCTGCCAACCAGGTCATAGGTTGTCCCATTGATACTTAGTTTCTGGGAGTAGTATTCGAGTGATTAATTAGACAGTGTGGAAATACGGGGTGTGTAATAGTAACTTTCTCAATTCTTAACCCATCGGTTAGACAAAATTCTAAATCAAGTATTATCTGGTCACTTCATAAGCATACCTGCTCTAAGTTAATCACAGTTATTTGATTTATAGGAGGATACTTCAAAAAGTTGAACCACTGAAGCTAAACAAACTCTTAGATTACAATTCAAAGATTTGAGTCAACTTTCTTTCTTTCTTTGCTAAAACAATAAATTGATAGGGTTATGAAATAGTCTTTTTGCTTCAGTTGCAGCCTAGAACTGTCGCCTTATGCTGACAAAATGTTTTGTGATTTTATCAATCAGAACCATCATTTCCCTTAATTATAAATTCAGAATAGTTCAAGTAAGCAACAGATAAAGTAAAAAGCTGACAACTGGTATTTCTCTTCTTATTTCTTTAAATATGCATAAAAGCTCCTTCTTCTGGATACAGTCCAAACGTTTTCAGTGGTCAACGTGGTCACTCTCTTAATTTGAATTAACTTCAAACCTTATTTTTACGTGTTACTGGTAATGAAATCTACAACGGTTAGTCTAAGCCACGTAGGTAGGTGCAGACTTCCTGGTTGGGGTCCTCGGGACGGTAAAAACCAATGGTTGGAAACAATTGGTAATATGGCTCAAAATCATTCTCAATGGCGCAGATGCATCCACTCCTTGTGACTTATGATTTCCAATGAAACTGTTTTGTTCGTCGTTATTACTATTCCTTTGTCTCACAACTCAACTTACTGTCTCTGTTTTGCATTTCTCCTACTTCCTGCTTTTGCTTTGTGTGCTACATGGAGTGTGGCGACTTGAACTGCCGCACATATGTTCAGAGTTCTATGTCGAAAACAGACAGACAGACAGTTACTGTTAACTCGATTCCGGCATGATATTCGTTATTCCCACTAAATTTAGTTATTTATTCTTTTGACAGTGGAAACTCACTGTGTAGGCGAAATGAATATGGTGATCCTTTATACGGGAAATATGTCTAACAGCTAAGTAGTTAGTGATAATCGGTTAAAGATCCCTGGTGTAGAGAATCCTGCTTATCTTTATTTGTCACAACCTGAAAGTGCAGTGAGTTAGAATACTCTTTAAGTCAGTTACTCACAATGGTGAAATTGAATGAGAGTTACTCAGGCCATAACAATTTTATTAGTATATATATATATATATATTCTGACCGATCACTTTGTGGTAAACAGTGTCATGCGTTTAGTCTTTAATAGTGTTGGTGCTGACCCATTTCGACTAGTCAAGTTCACAATGTGGTCACCAAGCTAGTTAACTTTCTACCCGTGTTCACTTTCAATCTCTGTTAGATAGTTAAAGGCAATCGACAAGATCTTTTCGACTTAAATTTTATACTTGTTGGCACTCCTAAGCAGGGCGTTTCTGCAATCTCGATAGGACGGATGTATTGTCTCAGAGATTAGAACTCTCGTCACCCATCGCTGATTTCAAGTACATTAACAAAGAGCTATTTAGGTTCAAGATTGACCTTCTGTAGGACTGTAATAGATACATTCGTTTGTCTATTGAGAAGTAAACAATCTCATTTGTTTGATCTTTGTTAATGTTGAGGAAACATAAAGTCGAGGTTGCAGATACGCACTGCACATGAGCACCAACAATCACAAAACCTAACTCCAGGATTTTCCGAATATTGTCTCCGACCTCTTTAAATATATGTCTGTGTTGTATTACCAACATAGAGATTGGAACTACCCGAGCTAATAGAGGTATGAGCATATCTTCACTAAACACAAACAGCCGTAATTTCACCGTAAACTATAATCTGCCACCGAAAATGTATGGAATTAAAAAAAACAACCTATTCTTAAGTCATATTAGTCAACTCGTAACGTTTCAGCTGTAAGTAGATACTCCGTTACAAGGTTTATGTATTTCAATATCAAATGAAAATTAAGTCTGCTATTGATGGATTCGTTCAGGTTATGTCTACGGTATGTAAAAGCGCAAAAACTAAATCCAGATCTTCTGCAAATTAGTTCCTTTGGTCTAGCACCAGAAATTTTTATAATTGTGTCATTCTAATAGCCGATCCTACTTCACATTTGGTTGCTACATAATTCGTCTGACGGTTGATTATATCCGTTAACATTCTGTAACCGATGTACATTTTCAATGCACTTCTGCCTAAGATAAGAGCCTGCGAGTAAGAGAGATAGAAGTCAGCTGCCCAGGACATATTCTTCATGTTCCAACTTGCGAAGAGCTAATTATACTACTCGGTTGTCAAGATTAAAGCAGGTGGAGTGCTATTGGAAACCGAGACCCAATGTTTGAAAGTTAGCTATCGATTCGTATTACTGTTATTGCGATAATACACTTATCCTCGTCAATGAAAATGTAAACATAGATGAATTGTTGATAAAATTCACTAGCATCCACTCTTCGCTTACTATCAATTGTGAAGAGGAACAGGATAATAAACTGCACTTTCTGGATGTCTTGCTAAGCACGCGAGATGGGTCACTTAGGAGACGCGTTTATAGAAATAGCACATTCACACGGCAGTACGCTTACTACGTTAGTTACGTGTCCATGAACTATAAAATATATACTGTTAAATGTAATTTAATGGTGACTTGTCAAGTGAGATTTTGTTCCAGAGACTTTCTAGAAGTATGCGTACAACGTTTTACGCAGCAAACCTATGTTTGCCATTCTCTAGCTGACGAATGATTGGGACTCAAACGAGGGATAAGCTAGATAGTTTTAAGATTTGATAGAGTGGAAAATTCCCATATTATAAATTAAAAGTCAATCTGAACGAAGAATATTCTTTTCAATAATTTCTCTTCAGGTTCTTATAATTATAAAATATTTGTTGTCGTTACAATAAGGCCAGTTATGCGGCAGATACATTTTTTAACGTAGAATAACAGATTAGTTATGGGGTGTCAAAAATAAATAGTCGTATTTGTGTGACAAACGTGCTAGGCTGAATTCGATTACAAAATAATGTAAAACGGGAGACAATGGTGATTAATCATAATAGATTTGTAGAGTGGGGGTAGGAAAATTGACAAGTCAGTTCAAGGTTATAAAAGGTGTCAGGTGAGTGGCTAGTACAAAGTGGTCTGTGTTAAACAGGAGATAGTAAGACTGCAATGGGAGGTTCATAATGAGATAACGAATATGTGAAATGAAACAGGTGGAGGCATATATTGAGAAAAGAGATAATATCACTAATAATACGTCCGGATAGTCTAAACGAAAAAAAAATTCGATAGTATTGAGAGAATGTTTGCATGAAGGGCATAAATTATGACGAATAATAACAATAGTATTAATAATAATAATAATAATAATTGTAATAATAAGCAAAGGAAAAAAAGCCAAGAGGGTTAAGGGGAAGGAGCACTCTTGGTGAAAAGAAGAATCATCAATCCAAGTTTGGCCACGGTAGGAACAGCGTCTGGACGTGTTCTTTTTGGATACAAAGTTCCGGTTTAGTCGATCTTATTGCAACAGCTTCAGCTATGTGTAGAAGACGTGAGCGGACTGTACGTGATAACGACTTCGGAATTCGGTATATAACTCTGAGAGCTGTGTTGACATCGATATGGTGTCCAGTATCGACCAAGTGTGACAGGATCGAGCTTTTTATGCACTTAATTTCCCCCCTGCTGAACCAAGCTGGTAAATGTTCTCGAACCCGTAGACGAACCTGCCTAATCGTGCCCCCTATATAACTTGAACCACAGGAACAGTTGAAATGGTATATGCATGCAAACATTTTCTCAATACTATCGAATTTTTTTTTCGTTTATACTATCCGGACTTATTACTAGATAGTTTTGCCACATCTATGTGTATTTATTAGTTCAACTGCTCCCGTGGTGACAGCAATGTTGGGCAAACTACTAGGCAGATTAGCCAACGTGTTACTGAACATCTCCCATTTTGGTTTGGCAAACGACAGACAAAAATCATCCATAGCTCCGTTTTGTCACATTCTGTTGATACCGGTCATCTAGTGGAGAAAACGAAACGGTGGAAGATGATTCATCACATCTCACCGAATCTTTCCCATGGACTTCGTATTCATCTACTACATATAGCTGATGTGATAGTCATTCGGACTATTAAATCTAAAGTATGCATTCAAAAGAAGCTCATACAACTATTGTCCTTCCCTTGGCCTATTAAGGCCTAAACAACTGGTGATGTCGCCGCCACCCCTTATTGATATTTCCAATCCTTTTCTCATCATCCTTTAATCTTATCACATCTCTATTAAATCGTAGTTCGTTTACTTCCCTTACAATCTAGCATAATTTGATTGGGCCATTGGTTTTCCTATTAGCCTTTATCGACTACTTCTATCTGAACATTTGATTAATCATACTCTTTTTCATTATTCTTGCTATCACAGATCGCTCCACTTTACCATCTTTGTTACTGATAGAATCATTTTTACTGTTATTATGACGAATTGCACAATCTTATCACCCCATTGATGAATCACCGTGATTGATTTATGTATGAACATTTATTTGTAAAGTTATGTATATTAGAGTTTAGCCTGATGAGATCTAATTGAAACCACAGTATTGTTCGCTTACATGTGTTGTTCCAAATTTTTTACTCTGGGAATATTTAATGTTTTGAAAGTTAAGGGCTGAAACCCATGAACCACATTTCCATGGACTTCTTGATAAAGTGTTTGACTTCGGCATCCAGTGACTCAGGTTCAACTTCGGAAGAGAGGAGGAAATTAGTTTTTTGAGGTTGTGGTACAAAAACTCGCAATCAGCTAAAATAGAAGTGGACATTGGAGGCAATGCAATGAGACGAATCTTGTAACACCTAACTTCAAGCAGTAATTATTAATGATTCTTTGCATACAAAAGAATATCACTGCCTAAATATGTTTATGTTATTCTAATTACAAAATAATTAGTATAAACTTCCATGAAGTATGCCTGGATTGTTTTCGGTTTTAAGTTCAAGAGAAATTCTCCAAGTAAAAAATACACCTTATAAGTGCAATACTACTTATTATCTCCAAGTAGTTTTGTGCCCTTTTATGAATGAATTCGTACACGAATAATTAATTATACGGACATAATTTGTGGAGAAACTGGATTCAGAGACTTGTAAAATAATTAAACCAGTAATTCAGCAGTGACACTTTCATTAACAGCTATCTTACACCTTCGATAATTTGAAAAGTAATCAAAACCTGAGGGTGTCTATCTATTATCTGAGGCTGACTATCCACTCATCACAAATTTTACCCTAATTTCGTCATCAGTATCGATTTAATAAAATTTTTTCGACGTAAATGTTTGTTTATTTACTTCTATCTATGATAGCGAACTAGACGTAATCGCGGTAAGCTAGAAAGTGACTGTCTTTTAATGTGAAAAGTGAACCAGAGGGAATTTCTACAGAGAATTTTTTAATTTAATTTTTAATTTTTTTAAAATTTGTTTACAGCTTGATGCCACACCGTATTTTTAGGTACAGGTATGGAATTTTCAGCATGGATTTCGGTAGCCCAAATTTTGCAGGTCGGCAGGGGGACGAACCCCGGACCATGTGCGCGGTTGGCTAGAGTCCTAACCACTGTGCCACCGACGCACGAGAAGTATTCGTATACTGAGGCTAAAATAAATCCCACATCTGTTACCAAAACTTTTCCACTTAGGTGTCTAGTATTATTTTAAAAAGCCAAAAGGTATAGTCTAAACGCTCCTTTAACAGTACCTGTTTTCTGTATCCTTCTATCTCCGGACTTCAGTTCTTTTGTTATATTAGTGTCTGGGAACTTTTTGTTAATTAGCACCTGAAAAGCTTCCAATTTGCTTGTTTCTTCAATTACCGAAAACTCCAATAAATCAAGTTCATAATTTCGATGTGGCTTCAGCTTTTGCAAAACCACTTCGTCTGTTAACGTTGAGATACAAGACCCCCTTAAAGGTTCTTCTGTTTTACTCATATGTTTACTCCTTGAACTGGAAATATTTGGAATGACTGAAGATAACTGAATTCACAAGCTCTGAAAACTTAATTTTTGAACATTCGATGAGATTCGGAGCATATTACAGCACTATTTAACCTACAAAATTACACGAATTAACCCCTAGGAAATAATGTTGAGCTGAGATCAGCTTTGATGTAAACTAATAAACAAGTGGATAAACACTCACATTTTCAGTTCATAGGTTGAGAATACAGTAATTAGGGAAGTTACAACTATCGAAGTTTACACTTGAGTTATTCGTTATGCTTGGAATTTTAAAATGTCTCGACACGTAAGCTATGTCTCAATAAATCGTTGCTTCAGTCTTCGGAATACTATTTTTACTGGATACGGACTGTTAACTAGCTATGTGTATTCAACAACCTTCGATTCGAATCCTGAATGCTTATTTCATCCCGTTCGAGACTCATCAACTGGACGGGATAAAATGCACATTCTGGATTCCACTGCTAGTCACTATCCACCGAATTACTTCAAGTTAATCCTCAGATATCGTCGAAGCACCTGTGCCAGGAGCTAACACATCAATACAGACTGAGCATTTCGGTCCAATCAATCAATTAATCGGGAAATCAGAATTGTCTTAAAAACAAACCACGGCTTTTGATAAGTCTGTAAAATATTGAGTTTCTTTGGTTTACTGATGTCTTACAGAAATATTAAAAGAAAATTAGCTAAGAATAAACAGACAGTACACGATTGCTTATTACGAAATTATTAATCACTGTAAGAGAGAGTTTCACTTACATAATACACACATGGCTACATATAATCACCTGTCAGGTAATAATGACCACAAGGTATGTTATTTCTTAATCCGGAGAATATTCACAGCACAAACGACATATAAATAATAATTCTTGTTATGATAAACATGTATCGAAAATAGTTTACGTATATAGGCCTTTATCAGCTTACATATATCAACAATCGTGTGGTTCTAACTGCTTCAATCTCAGCTCTCTATATATTCCACAATGAAACTTATTGTGTAGAATTGATTCATATTCGTTAGTGTTTAAAAGTAGTACCACCTAACTAGTGATAACATTTTACTCATTATATTTGTTTCACTTACTTAAATTGATTGATATCAACAACCACTGTCAGATTTGCTGAAACCTCCTGTTATCATGGAGATAATCTTGTGATCATCACTTGTTGGTCATATTATCTGACTGGTTTATGTGTACTGGGCCAAGTTAAACTTTAAGCACCACTAACTACCAATGGAGTGCGGCCGCACCATTGACCTTGAATGATCGAATGAATTTTATTCACATGAGTTGAAGCTTCCGTGCTGCTTGATTCGAGTCTGGGAAGGTAAGCCGATGATTCTAATATTTCGCAGGAACATGTTTTGCCAGATCCCATCTTTCCTTAACCCAGATTTTGTATATTTGTAACTACTGGGTGTCAAAACAGCCTGTCAGAAGTCCAGCTGCTGAAACTGAAAATAGTCTCGTATCAACAGTTTAGTGGTACCAGCACTATAGGGATATCGCATCCTGGAAAGTGGAGAGGCCTACTTCCTTATTGGGAGGAGAAGGTGTCGTCGTACATGTAGATGAAACTGTCTTATTAAAGAAAAAAATACAATCGTGGTCGAGAACGAGCGAATTAGATTTATCGAGAGGATAGCAGATAGAAAGTCAAGTACTTTAACATTCATTATTAGTCGACTGGTGAAACAAGGATTTATAATACACTCAGATGAGTGGAAAGGTTATAACTCCTAGTCATCCCTTGGAAATAATCACCACAGAGACCCACACTGATCCTGTTGAAGGCTTTTGGGGAAGGTTAAAAAACAGGATTAGAGCCATTAATGGATCGCAAAGCGATTTCCTTTAGATGTATATACTAATAGGATGTGATGTCACATTTCCGTTGATACCCCTATGTTAAACTGGAAGATGTTTTTATCAAATGTGAGAGAAAGGTAGCCTACGCAATACTTTCTTTTACAGTTTTCATGCTTTTTCTCGTAAATATACGTATTCCATACCCAGAAATACCTCCTTCACGTGATTGGCGCGTTCAAGGTCATTCGCTGATTGGTAGTTAGTGGTGCTTAAAGTTTAACTTTGCCATGTACTGGTGAAACATATGTGAAGTTGAAACACAAATTCTGGTTACAGCACGATTAGAACTGTCTGCCAACCGTTAAAAATACACAGCTTTATTTCAGATTCAGACACCACTGCATTACTCTTACAACCGTTTCATAATTCTCCTGAATAATTATCAGCTAGTCGAGTTAATCCGGTTACTAGCGGATTAGACTGATTGACCTTGAAATATTAGCCCCAAGATTATCCAAACTCGAGTGTAAATAAGAATTCTCAAATTTATACCATTGACAAATGTCTATTTTATGAAGTAAAATGTCTATTTATGTATGCAATATGATAAAAATGAACTGAAATCCGAAATCAATTGAAAATGATTATTTGTTATTCAATGGATAAATAATAATTTTTTTTAATAAAAAAAGACGTATTGAATGCCTTTAGAAGGTCATTGAATTTCAAATAAATATTGATCATATGATTTAAATTTTGTTGAATTCTTAGTGTTTTACAAATGAAAAAAGTGAAAATGACTGACGAAAGTTAAAAATAATTGTTAATTACGCATGGAAATGCATCTCTTAATACTAAATGGAACAGCTTGCACATCTTATTATTAACTTAACCTTATTACAGGTTAAAATCAATTTCCAGGTATTGATTTTGCAGGGGTTTGAATAGTTACGACTTAGATCGTGAACTGACATCAGTTGGAGGACCATTTCAAACCAAAAGTGATCTAATGCTTACAATGAATGACTGCAGAATGAATCTGCCGGTAATACTAGTGATCAGTCATTACCAATGGGGTGTGGGAACAAATATTCACTGGATTACATTGACTGGTGATGGGGCTATACACAGCGAACTGGTGAAAGATGGTATTTATGAATCACTGGATTCTGTCCCGGTGGCTGATTGGTATCCTCGTCACATGAAGACCATGCTTTCGATCCCTGCTGAAAAGTTTCGAAGTAGGACGAAACGCCTGTAAGATATGCCAGGTTTTTAGTGATTCTCTAGGTGACATCACCTCCTGTTCTAACTTATCTAACACCAATGTGAAATCAGTTCTTCTATGCGGATCAAAAACTTCCACTGCGTGTGACGAAAAGGATTTACAACAGCCTGTTGCAGACTTTGATCAACAGCTGCCTTCCCTGGTTCCATACTGAAGATCAAATGGCCAGAAAGAATAAGCAACAAGAAACTATGGGAGCAAACCAACCAAGAGTCAATCGCTCAACAAATATGTAGGAGAAAATGGAGATGGGTGGGTCGGGCACACGCCACTGAGGAGGCCGCCGAATCACATCGCACGCCAGGCCATCCCTCGAGTGGAACCCTAATGGGAAGCGACGAGAGGATCGTGAGTGTGAGGGTGACAAGGAGGAGATCGTGTGAAGAAGAGATGAGAGAGTTCGGTCAATCGTGGACCCAGCTGAAGAGGACGGCAAAAAACAGAAGAAAGTGGAGATGTGTTGCTGAAGCCCTATGTTCCACTCGGAACGCAAGGGAGTAATAATAATATAATACTGTTTACTTTCATACAAAGTTAAATTATCTGAGTAATATCATGTTAGGGAATTAGAGGTTAACAAAATAATCCATACTTATCAATATCTAACATTTCTTCGTATCCCATTGACTTCGAATTCATTGGCTTCAATTCAGGGTTACCTGGCTTGTTGACAAAAGAATCACGTAGAGATGTAACCCAAAAAGGGAAGGAGAAAATTTTCTCAACCAGCTCATCCACTTCACTACGCCTATGACACTTTCAAGTGTTTTACAACTACTACAATTTCGACTACGCTTCACTGCCCTTAATTCATTTAATCGATAAATAAAATTGTATTTATTTACACACTTATTAGCAAGTTGATATAATTAAGAAAGAAATTATGTTTAATAACATCTGTTTAACTGACTACTTAGCAATTAGGCACGATTTTCAAAAAAACATCAACCAGTATTCAGCGTTTTTGAAATAACGTGAAATGCATTTTTTTAACCAGCTGGTAATCTTATCATTTGTTATTTTTAAATAAAAGAAAAACTGTATTCAATCTTAGATCGTATAATATGCAGTTATATGCGTATACGTTTTTGGGATGCTGTGGTAGAAATTAGTGAAGAATTATAAAATAAGAAGTGTGTGTGTGGTGTTTTTCTGTACAAAAATGTGAGGATGGATGCCCCACCGATGACAATGGTTGGGGTTGCGCTAAATCACGAATTGGTAGAAGCTAGAATTCATGCGTTGGCCACTGAATCTGGTCCCAGTAGCTGAATGGTATACGAGCTTGCCTTGTAACCGGAAGGTCCCGGGTTCGAACCCTGGCAGTGGCTGTGTACTACCTATGATTCCCAAACTAGGATGAAACAGCTGTCTGACAGTACTCCCTGGTTTTCAATGGTTGCCTAACTGATATCAATCCGTGATCAACTCGTATTAACAAATCTAATCCTTACAAACCAACTCTTGAAAACTCTTGAAAAAAAGTACTTTTCAAATGTATGGTATGTGCCTACGTGTTATACTTATAAACAGATATAAGAAATGGGTTCTGCTGACTAATCTCTTCGGAGAAACAGTGGCGATTTTTATGTTAATAGAAAGGCCATTGAAGCAGGGAAACAAAAAATAAAAGGATAAAACTCAATAAAGAATCTAAAATAAGTCAGAAATAACAAAGAACAAAACAGATATCCAATCCAGAATAAATGACACTTACACATTTACAATTAATAAGCGTTCATTGTTTTCCTATCCCCAGAAAGGTTAGATCTGTCTTTCACAGAACTATTCCCTTCATAAGGATTTCAGAAGTGTTCAGCCAGAGAGTTTTACAGTTTCATCTTATTGAAAAGTATTTCAGGACATTTTACTTAAATTCCGAAATTACATGTTATCTCCTACCCGTATTCAGTCTTATTTTCTTGTATGCTGTTATTGTGACCAGTGCGGCCTATACATGTTTTCTTAGATGGTTGATGGCGATCTGTAGAAAGCCTTCGACCTAGGTTTCATGCTTTTCGGCACTCACTGGCAAGGCATATCTGCAATACTCAAGGAATTCATATCTCTTCTAAGATTTAAACTCATATGACCGAATGCTGCAGTCAGAGACGTTACCTAAGTTCAAAGCCTCCTGCCGATTATCTCTAACCATCTAATCACAATAATTCAGAGTGCATCGTGATGACGAGCCAACTAGCTTGGTTGTCACATTACAAACTTGACTGATGGAATTAAATCTGCAACAAACAAAGGAGTATATATATTTTCTGTTTTTTATTCCTTTACGTTCCCATTAGAAGATAGAGCTTCAAGCTAGAGGCTTGAAGTTTCTGTAGCGGTGGTGTTTATGTTTGCGGGATGGGGTTGCTAGCCTTATGCCCAACCTTCCCTCTTTACCAGTCTTACTACTATCTTAGCGAAGTAAAGAAGTGCGTCGGCCGGGGATCGAACCCCGAAACACCTGGGTTGTTGGCGAGCATTCTACCGCTGTGCCACCGACGCGCATAGTCTCAGTTAGTCATTCATAATAATGATGAAAATCACATTAATTTTCTTTAACGCATTTGAAATATCACTGGCCCAGTGGATTGTCATCTTTTGAAGAAGTTTACTTGACACACACCTTTTTGAAATGATGTGGGGGAGATTTGTATCTCAGGTGGATGTATTTAGTGTTCCCTAACATGGATGGGTGGTCTGTTCGCGAAGCTTTCATTATCGTCAGTGTGAAATTAGCTCTGGAGATGTGAAATGTTCTTGAATTCCGAGTGATCAACAGTGACATTATCAATCCAGTATTACTGCCATTATTGGAGAGATTAGGGAGCCATTTCAGTTGTTGTCAATGCAGAGGATGAAGAGGTCTGTTAATTAAACGTAAGTCACATCCTGTTTATAATGTACAGTATTTTATCGTTCCGACTGACAAGTTGTAGCTTGCTGATATTTTTGAAATAGTGATTATATAGGTCAATTTTTTGATTACTACACGACATCTAATAATAACCTATATTTTCGTGTATGAGCTTGTGATTGAGTGTTAGTGTGTAGTTAATTCTGAGTGTTTTAATTAAGTCGCTTAAGCTAAATATAGTTCACGGAGGTCAAACAAGCAAACGAATCCCAGAATTGAACTCAACTGCTTGTAAGTGAATTCTAAATAAAGTAAAACGAAATTTCCATCTCCACACTCTTGTACAAAAAGTATGACATTGCCGATAAAAGAATATAATTCCTAAAAAACAAGGAAAATGAATTAGGATGTTATCTGTAAAACTGACTGGTTTTAAAGCTTTCCCTTTCATAACTGGCCAACTTGAGATGGACAACTTGATTCTAATCGAGGTATGTAGATGATACATTCACATTACTGAAACACAAGATATGAATAGATTTTTCAAACATATCACCTCAAATACAGAGACAATTTATTTCACTTATGCAAAGTCAGGAGAAGGAGCTTATAATGTTAAATTGTACCGATAAAAGGAAACAAGATGGTAAGTAATCTAACACATTCAAACCGATATTTGGATTCCGGTTCATCCCACCCTATGTTACTAAAAATAGGATTCGTGAAATGTTTAAGCAATAGGGTAAAACAAGTACATAGCACCAACGAAAACTTAAGGCATGAAGTGTAAAGGAAGTTGTGAGAAATGAAATGAATAGTAGTAATAATAAAGGGGACAACATTCATTGACAAGAAGATGACAACGTTAACAGTATGGCATTTAGAACGTCAACAGTGCTTCTATACAAAGAGGGAACCCCTGAAACCTCACGTAGAATTCTGAACAAAGCAGGAATAAAAGTGAAATTCAAAGCCTCAAACTCACCTAGGACTCAATGATGTCGGTTACAAGATTCTGTGGAGACCATTAAACACGATAATTTAGTTTATCCAATACCCTGCTATGAGTGTGAGAAAAAATACATAGGTTAAATTGGTAGGAAAAGGTCATTTAGATTAGTGGAACACAAAAACCTAGCAAAATGTAGCTTGAATGAGTCCAGTAAGATAAGAAATCTAGAAAATAGCCCAGATAAAGCACTACTTGCAGCCTTCCCTAACATACAAAAGGATGGGACAAAGTTACAGTCTTACAATTCAATATAACAGGGTGGAGGAAGATATTGATAACTGAAGCTGTATTTGTTGAATACGTCCATTAGAAGCTATTCAACACCAGTCCCAGACATCTGGGAAATATTACTTCCACTACAACAAATGAGAAGGAGAAAGAACTATCAACAGATTTGATTCTGAACAATAAACCGTGTTCTAAACGTCATCCAGTAGATAATACTGTTCCACTGTATGATATATCCAATAAATAAAATTTTAAGGAATAACATACTACTACACTGCCGAAGTTTCACACATTTTTTAAAGCTATTTCATCCTTATTTTGAGATACCATACATTCACAGCCTGACCATGAACCCATGATGGTTATCCCGTGTCATAGTAATCTGGAAGCACAGTCGGTGGTGGGTTCTAATTTAGTGACTAAATAGTAAACACACTTGTTGTCAAAACTAGTAGTTCTGCTACTGGTCTCTAGTTGCCTTCACATACTGCTGGAAAGTCCTCTTAGTTAGTAACAGTCCTTAAAATTGATACTAATCCAGAAGAAAAGCGTTTTAAAGTCAAACGGGATGTAACCATGTTGAACTTCCAATCACATTAGTGTATACTATTTTGTAGAAGTTTATTGTAATTTTTAAGCGGTGATATTGATCATACCTGTTACTGGATTTCAGTTTCATCAACTATCTATAGCAATATCTTGTTGTTCACTCACCTACTTATACTACAACCTTTTGGCATGATTTCAAAGGCTCTGGCAACGACATATCTGCTTACTTCTTTAGCCAAACATGTACAAAATACATGACGCTTCGATATCTCTGTTTGATTACTACATCGGATAGCCAATGCCTTTTGACTATGCCCTATAGGCTTTTCTATCACGAGATTTAAAAAATATTCCTGTAAGCAGCTGGT
Source organism: Trichobilharzia szidati (assembly GCA_944472155.2). NCBI lineage: Eukaryota > Metazoa > Platyhelminthes > Trematoda > Strigeidida > Schistosomatidae > Trichobilharzia > Trichobilharzia szidati. The sequence continues at coordinate 95,064,600 of OX235272.1, forward strand.
AAACTGTGATAGGAATATGAAGGCATTCATGCATTCATTCATCCATTTGTCTGAAAAGTCGATCAGTTCAATTTCTTTTTAACTTCACCTTTCTGTAAACTATCTTTCCTAGTTCAAAATTTCCGTATTGTTTTATTATGATTAATATGATGTCGGTTTAAATTAACTAACTAATCAATCACTGAACAAATCCTATACTCCCAGGTTATCATACAACACTGTATATTGTTTAAACTGAGAAAAACTATGCTGGTTGAGTGTGTTAATAATACAGATAAACAAACAATTCAAATTTCAATGTACATACATATATATACTTGTTAAAAAAAAGATTTATACTAGTTTTGAATAATTCTAATTAGTCTTTCTTTCTGTTAGTTGTCGCTTTGATGGCTTTGTATCGATAATCATTGAAATGTGAGGATCTCATTTACAACACTTAATTAGTTCATCTTCAGTGACCTCTTGGTATGTTTGATCCTTACGGTGATGTGATGATTCCAACTGACTGGTTTCAGCATAGAACTTTGCACTGATATGCAGCAGTTCGAGTTGTCACACTCCATTTAGCATATAAAGCAAGAGAAGAAAGTAAGGAAGAATGCAAAACAGAGACAGTAAACAGAGATATAAGGCAAGAAGAATACTAGTATCGAAGAACCAGATAGTTTTATTGGGTATTATAAGTAACAAGGAGTGGGTGCATCTGCGCCATCGAGAACGATTTCGAACAGTATCATCAATTGTCTCCAGCTGTCATTGGTTTTTACTGTCCCGATGACACCAACCGGTCAGGAAGTCTACACCTTCCTACGTGACTGGCTTAAACTAACTTTTGTGGATTTCATTGACTGATGAAGCCATGTTTTGGTGTGACCACCAGTGGCTCTTTTCCAACATGACCCTATGTCAGCTAACATCGCCCGTCGAGGAAGGCACTTCCAAGAAAACACGAAGCCTTCTGTGATGATTTAGTGTTTGAGGTAACGAGCTGACATGAGTTCACTTTAAAGACCTAGACTTATCCTATGAATATATACAAAGAAGCGTAAAAACTCAGTATATCCGATATTTCCCTCCCGTTATGTTCCAAATAACTACACGATTTTCTACTTTTTCCCAGCTAAATAAAGATATTCTTCTTTTCCTGGGTATTCCTATTCACCATGCACAAATAGTCTAAATAAATTATCTGATTGTCCGTTTCGAAATTCCTAACTAAAACTACTTTATCACTTTGGTTGAACACTAGGTAGTCAGTAACTAGTGTCATGCGTCAGATCCTTTGTTTGTTGCAGACTTAATTCCGTCAGTCAAGTCTGCAATGTGGTAACCACGCTAGGTGGCTCATCATCACGATGCACTCTGAATTATTGTGATTAGATGGTTAGAGGTAATCGCCAGGAAGCCTTGGAGTTAGGTTTCGTGATGTTTGGCACTCGTTGTCAAGGCGCATCTGCAATCTTCAAGGAATTGATGTCCCTTTTGAGATACAATCCTGGCTCACGCAGTGCTACAGTTAGAGACGTCACCATTGAAATGATGATAAGTGCTAACAAACACGTAACGTAGGTTCAGTGCTTTCTACCAACTGCCTTCAACCATCTAACAACTACTGTAGTACACAGTTCATCAAAAGAACCACTGATCAGCGTTTTATCTTGTAATTATTTGCCTGCTTTTATTGAAATTAACAAGAATCACTAATTCTGTAACTTTCAAAGCTTAAATTCAGGATGACATACCGCTTCAATGTAATTCTAGAAATTAATAATTCAACGGACAAGGGATTATAATTTAATTATGTCTAGAAAAAAGTTGTTTTATGTTGCTCTATTCGGTCATATTGATCAGTTTGTTTTAGTATTTCATTTCTCTAAATAGTTAGATACCTAAATATACTGACTTGACTTGCGTTCTCTACTTTACCTACTCAATAGTGGCTACCAGTATAATACAGTATGCGCATTTCAGGTTATTCTGACCTCGAATGTACCTACATTCCATTGAGTATTGCTATTCCCATTGAAAGTAAAGTACCACAACTCGATCCATTAGTCCTCTGATGAGTCATAAATAGTCTAAAGCACAACCTCAGAAATTCCCTCTTAGCCATTACTGAATTACATATACTGATGTCTTGATTTATTGACAAAATTTAATTTTTAAACGTCACTTTAGGTTCATATATGTATGAAATTATCATTGAGAAATGATAGAGGATTTATATTCACATTATCAGTCTGCATCTTTATATATTGCATTCAAAAACTATGCTAATAACTGTGGATGTATTAAAGTGATTGGAGAAGCATGTCACAAGCTTTGAACAGAATACTGTGAATAAAACCACATGCAGAAGTAGAGGTATTACAGATGATTGCAGCTTTTAAAAACAAATTAATGTAAGCCTTTGGACACTGAGTAAACTCTCAAAGTAACTTCAGAGTCATTTACAGAGTACGCGGAAATCATGCCAATAGGGTACGCATCAAATTTCTTCACATCGCAGAATTTATGGCAATCTGCATGTTAAATCGTGATTTCTGCATACCGAAAAAGTCTGTTCAGACATTGAACTTAAAGTGAACTTACTTTATCTCAACACTTAAAATGTAATTCTTGATAATCCTAATTATTTAAAAAATTTATTGTTTTCTTTCCTACCATTTCATATCTACTACTTATGACACTGATCTTTACCTGACCGTCTTTCTACTCAATTCTGTTAATTACTTAATTATAAGATTACTGACGGACTCACTGAAATTAGAGGACCACTGAAGATCAGTAGGGATTACTGGACAGCTTTTTCGTCCTCGTTTGGAACTCTCCAGTACCACGCACCCTTGACCTCATCAAGAACAAAAGCCATGATGAGCTCACTTTTTAACCAGAATGCTCTGGGTTCAATCCCTGATAGGGTCATGTGTGCGCAGTTCTGAAGAGTACTAAACCAGGACGAAACAGATGCCCAGTACTTTTCGGTTTCCAGGGTTTCTCTAACTTAAGTCAGTTTGTGACCAGTCTTGAAACCAAGCAAGTCCCTTCTAACCAAAACTCGAAAATTATTTAATTTTCTATTGGTTTCTATCCGATTAGTGCTTTACGTCTAACATAAATGTTACCTAAAACTTACAATTCCATTGATACATTGGTTACAGGATTTCATCAAGAGCTGACATCGGTTAGAGAACCACTGAAAAACCTGCAGGGAGTATTAGACGGCTGTTTCGTCCCAGTTTGGGACTCTTCATCAATACACAACCACAGGGATTCGAAACAATGATACATCTTTGAAAAAATTCTTTTTGTTGATACGTAAACGTACTATAAATATACGATGGTACAGTTTGAGAATGATATGTCTGAAAAGAACTGACTCTTCTTTGAACGCCTCTTGTTTTGTGTAAACTGTTTAGTCATGTGCCCCGAATGAAAGATTTACTGAAGCTGATAAAGTAGTTGAGATTTCAGATCTTCGGTATACTGTAGGCTGATTCATAAATAGTCCATTTTTATGACTGATTCATATCCATAATAAGTGAAAACCTATAAGGAGGACAGTAACAGAGAGATTAAGAGGGAGAAAGCATAAAAGCAATAAAATTCCATTATATCTTACCACTAAACAGAGTCAAGTTAACCACGTATTACTCTCTGGAGTAATAAGTAAAAATATAAAGAATGAAAATAAGAAAATTGCTCCTTTTAAAAAGATACTTGTGAAACATGATATTACCTTAATCACTGTGATCTAATGTATCTTTTATGAACAGTATTGATGATAAGTGGTCCATAGTATGTCATCAATCAAAAAAGTAAGTACATAAATGTCTATAAGATTTTTAGTAATTATACAGGATATCAGTAAAAATAGTGTCGCGTTTTGCAGTTGATATCTGGAGTTACGAAGAAGAATATTCAAGGTTTACACCCAACTTACTTTTATAAATATGCCTCCTTCTGAGATGAACAAAGAGGTGTATAATCAAATTAAAGGATTACCGATCGTCGTTTTATCTATTTTCAAATACCAACTAACAGACAAACAGTTTAACCGGTGAAGTACTGTGAACTTTTATCAACACCTGCCTTCGTTCCATAGTGGAGAACAGATGACACATAAGCAACAAGGAATTCTGCAGTACAACGAACCTACCAACAATTTATTACCCAGCAGATATGCAGAAGGAAATGGAGATGGACTAAATATGTACTGAGGAGAACATTGGGTGACATCACGAGCCAGTCCCTAGGGTGGGACCCGAACGGCGGACGACGAGTTGGGTGTTTGAGGTTGACATGGAGGAGATTGTGTGAGAAGGAGATCAGAGGTAATGGGCAGTCATAGAAGCAGCAAAAATTCCCCCCTGGAATCTAAGGAAATAATAATACAATTATAATGAAAATGGTAAATAAGCAAAAGTTAAAATTTCCGGGATAGTGGGTTGTGAAATTATTCATCAACTTCTCATACCAAGGTATACCATACAATATCTTCCAGCTGAATACCACGGTAGATTTTTATGCATAACATATATTCAGATGATCTCAGTTGATGAAGACGCACAACTTTACTGGTTGCTCTCTTTTTAATAAAAAAGACATTTCGTATAACCTCAAAATTACCCGTCTTGTGGTTCCAACTAATTAAAGGCTTGAACAAAGCAAGAGCAACAACTGTACCAGGATAATATGAGCTCATCTTTTATTATTTCGAGGATTCTTCTCAACTGGTTACAACCCGAACGATGAAAAATATGAATTATATTACATTAAAGATTTGAACATAATTTTTCACGATCACAAGGAGTAATTGGTAGGAAGTAAAAGTAACATTAGTCCGGAATGATTTAACTAATTAAGAGTTACGAACACTGACTATTTATAGAATAATTCAAATGAACTGTGATCAATATTTGACAGTTTATAAATATTTATGGAATAATTAGGCAATTAGGCTTGGAAACAAAAACAAGCTGTTGTATATTTTTTTGTCACCAGGGCAGTGCTAGATTCACCACTGTCTCTTTCTGCGTACATAGATTTGGTTTATGTCGTCTGATAGCAATTGCTTCAGCAAAGCGTAGCAAGTTAGGTTTCTTTTGCTTGTTGATTATTTTGAATGACTTCAAGTTGTCTACAAGCAAAAGAAACCTAACTTGCTACGCTTTGCTGAAGCAATTGCTATCAGACGACATAAACCAAATCTATGTACGCAGAAAGAGACAGTGGTGAATCTAGCACTGCCCTGGTGACAAAAAAATATACAACAGCTTGTTTTTGTTTCCAAGCCTAATTGCCTAATTATTCTATAAATATTTATAAACTGTCAAATATTGATCACAGTTCATTTGAATTATTCTATAAATAGTCAGTGTTCGTAACTCTTAATTAGTTAAATCATTCCGGACTAATGTTACTTTTACTTCCTACCAATTACTCCTTGTGATCGTGAAAAATTATGTTCAAATCTTTAATGTAATATAATTCATATTTTTCATCGTTCGGGTTGTAACCAGTTGAGAAGAATCCTCGAAATAATAAAAGATGAGCTCATATTATCCTGGTACAGTTGTTGCTCTTGGTTTGTTTAAGTTTAATAATGGGAAGAATTGCATGAATTTTTTAATTAAAGGCTGTCAGGTGGAAGTATATATGGTCAAAAACTCATAGTTTAACCTCATGTACATTATTTTGTTTTATGGAAATATCTCTTAGTCGTGAACTAGAACTTCTCAGTGTATTCGTCTTTTGATTAGAAACTGCAATTTTTCTTAAGTGCAAGACAACATTTTATATACGTGCTGTAATTCCAATTTTGGACTAGATGCTTTGATTGCCATGCTTACGGGATACGCAGTAATAAAAACTCAAAAACCTGCTTTTCGTCAAATTGTTGTTTCATTTTCATATGTTCGGAAGTAATTATTGGGGAGCCATGAACCAGAGTTTCCTTCTTGTTGGCATTCTCAAAAAGACATATCTCCAGCCCTAAAAAAGATGATGACCCTTTTGAAAATTCGGACTCACTTCACTCAGTACTGCAGTCAAAGACATTACCATTGAGACACTCAGGTTCAAGAATGAACTTCTTTAGGACCCAGCATTCTTACACAAGGCCTAGAAGCAATCCTGGGAGTCACAAAGTACTTTACAGATTATCGCTGAGCTAGCTTATCTAATTCATCAGTAGATCAAATAAATTTAAATATATGAAAGAGTAGTAGATTATTTGATTCTTAGGTAGATTTTAGTTATGGTGAAAATCGATCATCAAAATGTAAAATCTTAATCCACTCTTTTTCACACTTAATTATCTCGTCGAATACTGACATAGATTTGTAAACGCGCCTATACGACATTTAACATAATTGTATTTGAAACTTAAAACAATTAGTCCCTTTGATAAATTTGAATAAGGCTTTAAGAAGACAAATTTCACGAGATGATATCATTTCGTAGTTTCTTTACAACCGCTTTGCAACTAGCATGGTTGACAATAATAAAATAAAGTTCATGACAATTACTCAGTTATATAAAAAACAAAAGTACATACTAATGACAAATCATATTCATATAGGTCAAGTAGTCCATGGTAGGCGAAGATTGAAGTCCATTGTTTTTGTACATACAGTTTAGGTTGTATGTGATTAATCCAAAGTGCTTCCACCACCTTCAGTAACCTTGAGTTGGAGTTTTGTGAAATAATTGTGAAACAGTCATTAATATTGATTTTGTGACCTGACATTAATAAGTGTTTTGCAATGGATGATGCTGGATTTCTATTCAGATTACTCGCATTGGGATTTTCAATATGATTTAGTAGCCATTTTGGAACATGTCCTTTCCGACGACATTGGAACATTCTGTTCGTTCTACCTATATAGGTGTCACTGCAGCTGCAGGTGAACTTGCAGATACAGTTTGAAGTAGAGTCCACAGAATTTCGTCCTTTAATCGTAGGTACAGGGATCGAAAATGTTCAGCAAGTGAGAAAAAGAGATGGACTACATGAGCTTTTAAATATGACTGGTCATTAGTATGTACTTTTGTTTTTGTTTAACTGAGTAATTGTCATGAACTTTATTTTATTATTGTTAACCATGTTAGTTGTAAAGCGGTTGTAAAGAAACTACGAAATGGTATTTGAAACTGTTTTAAGCAAATGACAAAATTGATATTCTATGTGTGGCTTTCCATTTTAACCAGATGCATAAAAATACTCATCAGATCGAGGAAACAAGCTGAAGTACACTCCATAAATATAAATTTCATCCTTCAATACAATCGATTAATTAGGGTTAATAAAAAAGTCAATAAACTTAACATATTTTAGAGAAGTAGATAGTAGATGAGGTATAAAATTAATCCACTCATTATAAAGACTCTCAGTCCCTAAATAATTAAAGGTTACATTGGATTTCCCATAAAACAACTAACAAGCTGGTAAATCTATAAATGAAACCTAACAAGCAACAAACGTATCACAGAGCAGTGCACAGTATTCGTAGCTATAGGCGGTTAAAACATTACTTTCCATCTGTCTTCAAACCAGTCAAATCCACCTAATACTCTTCAGTGAAGCAATTTATGTCAATAAACCAGTTGTAGAGACTGTCAAGCCGCGGAATCAGAAGCTGTAGTTGTTGCCAAAAGATGCTCAATTTTTTTAGGCACGATGATGGAGTCATTGTGATAAGTCCTCTAGGACCTATTCTTGTCCACAAATTTACGGGAGATTTAGTAACAAACAAAATGAAACCCACAAGTGACAAGACTAGTCCACATTGGAAGGTACGTAGATGCTGTATTCGTGATCTGAAAAGACATGGACCACACTTGGAGATTATTCGTAAGTTTCAACAATCAGCATCGAAACATTAACCTTACAATTGAATATGAAAGCAACAAACAGTTCCTTTTGCTGGATTTATCCATGAAAAGATGAGATGATGGCACGTCCAAGACAAGAATATGTCACAAGGATAAGTAGACTTGACAGCATTGAAACTATGTTAGTTTCTGTCTAATGAAATACACCAGGGATTTGTCAGGCCATCGTTTGAGCGTGCACCAAAATGTTGTAAGAAGGACAGATTACGTGAAATGCTGGACTTTCTTGAAAAACAGTTTTCTGAAAACAGATATCCTACAAAATTCATGAGTCGATACGGAAGAATTTATAGTGATGAAAAGAACGCCGCTAAAATAGACAAAAGCCAGTATTTTTCATGATAACCTTCAAAAGAGATGATATATCACAGAGGATGAATAAAAGACCAAGGGTCGCTCCTGTTCAGTGGATAGCTATATTCCTGTGTTCAGCTGCACTTAAACTGTTCATTGACGAAAGGTTTAAAGGTATCCACCAGAAATCATCTCCAATTATGTTCTATTCAAGTATTGGTTTGTAGGGATTTGGTTGATTGGTTACAGGATTTCATCATGAGCTGACATTGATTAGAGAACCATTGGAAAACCAGGGAGTACTGGACAGCTGTTTCCTCCGTCCTAGTTTGGGACTCTTTATCAGTACGCACCCACCGGGATTCGAACCCAGGACCTTCCGGTTACAAGGCGAGCTCGTAGACCATTAAGCCACTGGGACCCGATCCAATGGCTCATGAATTCTAACTTCTGCCAATTCACGATATACTGCATTGGCTAGCCAATGTCTTCGGGGAGTATTTGTCCTCACACCCGACCTGCTGCACCCTACTGGTCACAACTTCCCACTGGAACGCCAGGTAACCACCTACCTAAATAGGGCCAGTCGCCAGTGAGCATCTCATTGATATTCAAGTATTGGTTTGTAGGGACCTGTAACCAATCAACCAAATCCCTTTAACTCACTCTAATTAATATGTTTCAGTTAGTGAACAATAGAACAAAAGAAGCATTTTATTGATTGATTTTTATTTAATCCATACTAGAGTGCTAGGAAGGGGAACAGGTGCTTTAATATTGATTGGCATTTTTATCATCAGACTATTTTCGCTTTTCAATTCTATGCTTAATAAACAAGTTAACATAAAACCTAATAACAATCACTTTTTGGATTTGTAGTGATTATGACTATTCTCGATGTAGAATAAGCCACAAATCAATATCATTTAGCACATCACTCAGAACCTAATAGCACTACACGGCAGTCATAGCTGGTGGTTGTTGGATTAATGGGTTTGCCTTGCAGCCAACTTCCATGACCGGTAAGGTTGGGAATGAGCACTTCAGAAGAATCCTAATGTTGGATAGAACAGCCATCCAGAGCTCCTTAGTTTTCGATGATTCTCTCGGTGAGTGATGAAATCTACACTGAAATTAGTTATTCTCCAGTGGCGTGTTCTATTGACAAGGTTTTGTGAATAGTGTATTGTCTGTGATATCTTCTGCAAGAATATTGAATAGCAGAGGGATGGATTAAACGGCGAAGAGGAGAAATGAAATATCTCTCTGAATTAACACAGAAAACATGAAGGGAAGACAAAAGAAACACAGTACGGAGAACATGCGCAAATGGTGATTTTAAAATAAAGTATATGTAATTTGCTCACCAACCACGCATGTGGTCCGGAGTGCGATCCCCAGCCGACGCACTCCCTTACCTCACTAAGACAGTAATAAAACTGGTAAAGAGGGAAGGTTGGGCATGAAGCTAGCAACCCCATCCTGTGAAAATAAATACCACTGCTACCGAAAATTCATGCCTCTAGCTTGAAGCTCTATGTTCCACTGGGAACGTAAAGGAATAAAAAAATTTTGCTATGTCTGTACAACAATTCTGCAAGCAGTACCATAGAATTCTGCCTTTACGTACCCGTAAAATAAATAAAGAGTAGAAAAACTAACTACTAACTAAATATCTGTAATCGTCAGCTGAAAGTTTATTGCGTATGTGACTAATGGGTAGAAATATTTTCAATACATTTGATCAACAAAATATGCAGATATGTCTGTTTATGTCGTCTGTATTGACCAGTATTAAATACATTTAGAGATTAGAATTGTATCAATAAATAATTTAAACATACCTAATGTATAATTTACCTAAATGCGAACTAGGTAAGGCATTTTAATTCAAATAAAGCTGCCTAACTGACTAAAATAAACAAGACAGAATTGTTTTGATAAACAATTTATGACTTATTACCAATAGTCAGAGTTATATTGTAGCAATAAAAACACAAATAGCAACAAAAAGTTAGGCAGTTCAGTTTAGTTAAGTTCAACGCTTGGCCTACTGGAACGAACGGAATGTTCACATTTAAGTTGATAAACGTTTTTTCACTGAACACCGATTAAACTATCAGATAAATTAAATTTCTGGGTTATATTTCATTATGAACCGATATCAGCTAGAGAATACTGGAAATTCAGGAGTACTGAAGAGCTGTTGCGTCCTTCTTTGAGACAGTCCGGCGATAGTCAGCAGGGGTTGAACTCAGGACCTTCATGTTATGATGCCGAAACACTATCATCCAGTTACCAGAAAATAGTCCAGCGGCTGATGAATTCTACCTCGTGCCGACTGGCTTCTGCTGAAGAACCGGGACAAAATACCTGTCTAGTAATTTTTAATTTTCAGTGTGGCTATCTAACTGGTATCTATTCGTCATGAAATCTAATATAGAAGATAATTTTATTGTTCCCTTTGCTTAGTTCACACTAATTTTGAATGCTGTGACCTTGAATATCTGGCTAGACACAGGAATCCTTAACACTACGTAAATAAAAACATTTCATACTTGCGTATCTTCAACTCTGATGTCAAACTAGTGCTTCTTTATGGTTCAGAGACTTGGCGTTCGCGTCACTGGATGCGTTCCTAAGAGCTTGCTTCAAACTGTCATCAAAATCTGCCTTCTCTCTATTCCCAAGATCAGATGGCTGGATAGAAAGAATGAACGACCAGGACCTCCGGCAATCAACGAACCAACAAACAGCCTATCGCTCAACAAATTTGCAGAGGGAAATAAAGATGAAAAGAACATACGCAGAGAGGACCATCGACTGATATCATGCTGCAGGCCCTCTAGTGAAAGGCAAATGAGAAACGACAAGTTGGGCGTCATAGGGTGATATGGAGGAGAGGGAATTTAATTTATCTGCAATGACGGTAATTTACTGCCGTCACAGATGGTAACAATATACCACGAATCAACAAGAGTAGGAAATGATGTCACATCAAGCTGACTGGTACTCACTTAGTAAGCCGATAATGTTGTAGTGAAGCTTCTATGGTGTTGTAGATGAGAACCACTGACTATCTGCAAACAAATAAAGACGAACTGGTTCTTTGCTACTGCTTGTTCTTCAACGATAGTCTAGTTAACTTCGGTTTTAGATAGGTTCGACATTGAAATAAACTGAATCCGCCTAAACGTAACATCTAATTCCCACTCATTTATAGCTTGACTACAAAGTTTAATCACACAATCCATTTTTATAATATCGAGAGAGCCAAGATGCAAGTCAAATACAAAACAGTTACGCTTTCATGTATGTACGGTAAATACGCATATTGGAACAGCGTTAGTGTTTAATTAAATGGGACAAACACAAAAGTTAGATTAAAGTACTTTAATGCGTATATAAATAGACAAGATGATAGCTATAAAGATATGTAGGCAGACAGACACATAGCAAACACACACTGACACGTACATATGTATACGTAGACAGGCTAATGCTTATCTTTGCAGACTGTGATTACCAAACTCTGTGTTACCTTCATTCTCAGATGGAATCAGGCAATATCCAGCCGCCAATATATATATATATATATATACGAAGACTAAGCTTATCAATCAGTTTATTGACTATATTGATCTTAACGTTTAGTTTAAAAATGATCTATAGAATGAAATCCCTATGAAAAAAGAAAGGGAAAACTGAAGGATAGCTTGAGATAACAAAAAAGGCAAACAAACTTATATTTTTCTGTTTGCCGAAATCATTCCATCTGTGTACAAGAAGGTTTTATTTGGCAGTGAAATCAAGTAACTCCTTTCATCAGTCAGCAGAAATGGACAAATATCGATTACATAATGATTTGTAATACATGATTCATTGACTTATGTGAGTAGTGCTTGCTAGCCAGATCGAAGTGTCCGAAAGATAGAACAGTAATTTGGCTGATTTAGGGCCCAGCACATAAGTGGTATAACCGCAATGAATCGGCTAAAATAGACAAATAAGCTCAAGCTAATCGAATTGCGTTAGCTTAGCTGGTGTCAAGCTACACATTTAAAACTGCCTAGTTTATTAGCCATTCTCAAGTCCACGTAAAGATGTACGGTTGGGCAAAAATCAAACTACTACACAAACTTCCACGCACATAAATATAAAGAACAAACTTATTGATCCCTGGAATCGGAGAGGCGAAATGACACAGCGTCCTGGTGAAAGCCAGACTTCGGGAAGCCAGTCAGTCAGCCGATGAGTCTTCTCTCAATGAAAGCAAGAATAAGAATGGGGACGTACGATGTACGAGGCTGGGCTGGGAAGGCTGTCCAGGTAGCCAAGGAAATACAAAGATATGTCATGAAGTGCTGGGAATCTGCAAGAGCAGAAGGAATCGATGTGGATTACCAAAACTGACAACTGGAGAGTCAGTAATCTACTCCGGTCTGGTCAGCCAGACGACTACCACGAACACACTGAGGCAGTGAGTGAGTGAGTGGCTATCATGATGTCACCAACAACAGCCAAGGCTTCAATATAGTGGAGACCAATCTCCTCAGGCAGGATCATGACAGCAAGATTCAACTCAAAAGCAAGGAAGGAAGGTGGGCAGGAGGTAAGGCCACAATTATCCAGTGCTATGCAAAATGCTATAAACAACTCGGAACAAGAGAAGAAGGAAGATTTTTACAGACAATTACAACCAGTAATGTCCAACATTCCGAATGGTGACATCAAAATCATTATGGGCGATATGAGTGGGAGATGAACTTGGAGCAGATGATACAGAAAGAGAACTCATTATGGGTCGAGAGACTCTGCCTCGGCGAACTGAATGAGAACGGAGAACTCTTAGCAGAAAAGACCAACCAGATGATGAAACATATAAAAGATGTTCGAGGGAACCTGATTACCAAGGAGAAGAGACAAATGAAACAATAGACTGATCACTTACACTCGAATCACACTGCAACTCGCCAAGAAATACACCACCACCACGAACAGGATGCACAGAACTGTCTGCCTGCCAATGGACACCAATCCTTCAACGAAGGCGGAAATCCTGAATGCGACCAAGCTACTGATCACCGACCGAGATGGCAGCAAGACGAGATAAAAATTCCTTCTCACCCCACAATGCGAAGCACTGAAAACGGACTCAGAGACTGTGGCAGTTGTGCTCATTCCACTACTGCAAATGGTTTGGAAGGAATGAAATGTGCCTACTGATTGGATGAAAGGCTGGCTACCTTGTCAGACTACCAAAGAAGGGCGACTTACGCTCAGCCTCACTCTGCAAGAACTAACTGGCGTGGAATAATGAATTCTCTTGTCCACGCCATGTAAAATACTAAGTCGCTTCATTCTTGAGAGAATAATAAATCAAGAACTCCGCCAGCTGACCGGAACGAGCTGGATTCAGGAAAGGTGAATCATATGCTGATCAAATTACAACTCTACGCATCGTCATCTTACAGCATAGAATGGCATGAATGCAGTGAAACCTCTCTCCACCTCAGCTTCATTCATTGACTTCGGAAAGGCCACCGACAGTCAGCGTCGACCTAAAAGTGATTCGGAAACTACTTCAACACTATATTGGCGTGCAGTGCCCAAATCCCTATCAACCTCATTCAACACCTGGCTGGCTATATGACAATGTCACGTGTCAGTCAGGTGATCCACAACCGAATACCACCCAGAGAAGCTTTTGAAGTGAATACAGGAGTAAGACAAGCTGGCTGGTTGACTGGCTGTCTATTATCACACACGATGATATTCCTGACTGCAGTGGACTGGATTATGCGGAAGACTGTGCGTTGGGAGTGAGGTGAGAGAGAGACAGGAATACGCTGCACTGACTGATAAGAAGACTCTAGAAGATCTAGATTTCGCGTGTGGATGATTTATGTTTGATGTCACACACACACACACAAACTCGAAGACTTTCAGGCAGGTGAAAAGCGACAAACTGGCAGAAGACTGCGGGGCAGGCAGCGAAGACAAGGCTCCAGGTGAACAAAGAGAGGGGTAAGATGGAGGTGATGAAGATAACCAACTAAACAACCCACCCGCCAACCAACCAGCAACAACAATCAGCACCAATCACCACCAAAGTGAGAGACTGGACAGAGGTAACCTCCTTTCCTCATCTGGCTACGAAGCATCGTTTCAACCGCAGTCAGTCAGACAGCACGAATGAATATGTCAAAACCAGCCAGTAGCAGTGAGAATCGGAAAGGCAAGATACGCCTTCATCAACCTGAAACCAGTTTAGGAATCTTCTGCTTCACTCAGCCAGTGCAGAGAATAAGATTCGGATTATGTTCAACACAAATGTGTAGGCAGTCAGTCAGTGCTTCTGTATGGGTCAGAAACTTGCATTGAGCGTGAGTCACGAAAAGCATTTCCAAAAGGTCACTGAGGACGTTTATCAACTACTGTCCGCTTTGCTGACTGACTGCACAGTGAATAGCAAGTGGCCGACAGACCGGCCAGCCAGAAAGAATTAGCATGAAGAAACTCTGTCTGGTGACAAACCAACAGGTGAAAACTGACCGCTCAACAAACATGTAGGAGAAAATAGAGATGGATGGATCGGGCATACGGCGCTGAGGAGGCGGTCAAGTGACATCGCGCACAGTACAGGCCATTGCTCGAGTGGAATCCCAATGGGATGTGACGGACGAGTGGTTGGTCAGTGTGAGGGTGACCTGGAGGAGATCGTGTTAGTTGGAGAGGTAGATGAGAGATTATGTGCAATCGTGGAGTCATTCAGCTGAAGAGAATGGCAGAAAATAGGAGGAAGTTGAGATGTGTTGTTGAAGCCCCATGTTCCACTTGGAAGCCAAGGAACCATTCCGTTTACCTCGTGCCGTTTACGGTACCAGGTGAATCACATATTGTAGTCTGAATAATTTCGGTTTTTAATAGAAACTGTTATGAATCTTCTCTTCAAATTGAGTAAACTGCGAATTCCAATCATTTGTGGAAATTAAAAAATGAAGTCAACGAACAAGTTAGGTAATGTAGTGAAATGAAATAATTTCTCATTGAATGGTTGACTCTTAATCGGTTATAAAGACAGTATTTTCACAAAAAATATAAATCAACATTTTGCAGCATGCATTAAATTGGATGAGAACAAAAGTAACTATGATCAAAATTTAGTGACCAATTGTAAAGTGTAGTCAATCGATTGTGTTAATATGACATTATTATGTATTGCGATTTTCGTTGTATTGGACAGTGAGTGACCTGAACAGGTAAACGGTTAAATCTGTGGCTCAAATGACAGAGATAACAGTTTTAAGAGGAACAAATAGCTCCAGGCACGGATCTGAGGTTAGATATGGTTTCTGAATTCATTTAACTGCAAGTTACTAGGGTTCTAATTTATTATTTGACTTTAGTACTATGACAGCTCAATAGCTTGTCGTCCAGATAATTTTGTGATGAGGCACTGTTCATTCCTAAATCTAATTCATACTTGTCGGTAACTGATTTATTTCATCCGTAGGCATGAGACCCAAAACCTTCCACGTTTCTTTCCGATGCATTTTCTGATGAAATCTCAGCACGGATACAAAAGATTCTTTCGGCATTCACCAACTTGTGTCATCTTTGGTTCAAGCGTGATACCCATCTATGCATCACAGGACATGTGTGCTGTGCATCAGTTTACCTGTCCTTCTACACAGCCTTGAGATATGACCGTTGGATACGACCACTGGTGTCTGCTTTCACTTCCTCGATTAAAGTGGTATAATACAGTTGGTTGTAATGAGATGAAGCGTAGATTGCTAGGTAGGTACAGAAAACTAATCTGTGAGGTTGTGAAGCTGTATAGATTACGATGAATAGGAAGCGCATTACATTTATTAACCCATCTTCCTCAATCAGGAATGCTAACTGACTCAGGTTTAAGTTTGAAAAGAGTTAGGACTGGTCACAATAAAACTCACCACAATCCACTAAGTCTTTGATTGTTGGTTTGATATCATCCTATACGAGAGACGTGGGTGTTTCTTAAATTTTCACTGTACAAGATTGTTTCACGGACTAATAAACCATAAAGGGATGAGTTTTTGTACATCAATACCAGTATGCTAGACTAGTTCAGGGTTAATTTTTTTTCTCTTGTAATGGAATATCCATTTACTCAACTTAGCTGACAAATTCTGTGATTTTCAGATCGTCTAGAAGAAATTCGTAAACCAGAAGAATTGAATCAACCTTACGAATGGAAAATATGAATTCCTAAGTTTCTTTTAAAACAACCTAAAGAATTCTGTATATCTTGCTAAGATATTGACTTAAATAGTAGCATACTTGAACCAAAATTCATATACCATTTCTCAAGTGTCTTTAAAATCTCCCAGCTATCTAGTGAATACGTTCATTCAGCCTTAATCACTTGTTAGTTTCTGTTTCCAATTTTAAACATATTCCATCTTTCTTTTCCCTCTAGTCTCCCGCTCTTCCTCTATAACAATAAATAATCCTGGAGAAACAGATTGTTACTATTTCTCATTTAACTTGCTTACCGCTTACTCCGTATTGAACAAAATTTTCAATCATTCTAAATATAGTCAATCTTGAAAAGCGTATTAGTATACTCATTCAGTGAATTCTATTGATTTTCGTAATTCTCCAATCATATTTCAAATCAATCAATAGCTTCTTATGCATATGATAAATATATATATATATATATTTCTCTAAAAAATCGAAAAAACGGTTGAATTCCTATAATTTCTTTCTGCGAATTTTTTATTCTCCCGTCATTCAGTACTCGTAATTAAAAAAAATGTTACATAACGAACGAATGCTGAATATTTAAATATTGTATTTTGGAATTTCGGTTATTTTTCTTTAAATCAGTGCCTTCATTTATTGACGCTTTTTATTCCTTTGCATTCCCAGTGGAACATAGAGCTTCAAGTTTCAGTAGCAGTGGCGTTTATTGTTACGGGATGGGATTGCTAGCTTCCTAACCGACCTTCTGTCTTTACTGGGTTTACTACCGGCTAAGCGAAGTTAAAGGTTGTGGTGGTCAGTGATCGAAGCCAGGACCACGTTCTTGGTTGGTGAATATTCTACTACTAAACAGCCAACTTATCCCTAGATTATTCCATACCATAAAATAATAATGTTCAGACCTTTCAGCGATTAAATAACAAATAAGACAATGGAAATTTATTCTAATTTTCACAAAATTAAATTCATCATTTTTAAATTACACAGTTCCAGTTGAGAGTTAACCTTAATTTTCTTTAGGAACCGAAAATATTGAGAACACAATGTACGATCCTCCTAAATGTCATCTGTGAAACCACCCATGTCAAGCACTACTGTTTGCCAGTCAAATCAAAGTGATGTAAATATCCTTGAGACCAAGCTTATCAGCAGTACATCCAGAATGGATCGCCTCAGATAGCTAAATCAACATGCCAATATACACTAATCCCGATATAACATTCATACTTATGTACATCTCAGCACTTGCGAAACAACCTCCAGATCCCAGAAGTTTGGTCATCCTCTGGCTAAGAATATGGTAAAACCAAGTGAAAATTAATGTATCTAAGGCCACTTCACGAATATATATATATATATGTAGTGACCATGAGTTTCCTAAATTTTTAGATTGACATGCTTACCTGATTTTACTTTTTTTTATTCCTTTGCAGTCCCAGTGGGACGCAGGGTTTCAAGCTAGCACTTCAAGTTTCAGTAGCACTGGTTTTTGTCTTTTACGGGGTGCGTTTGCTAGCCTTACTCCCAACCTTCCCTCTTTTGCGGGATCACAACCGACTGAGGGAGGTAAAGGTGTGCGCCGGTCGGGACTCGAACCCCGGACCACGTTCATGGTCGCCCAGCACTCTGCTGCTGAAGCACCGACGCTGAACTGATTTTACACTACCAGCCAATCTGCTTTTGACATACAAAGTCGTTTTATCTTTCTGAAATGTCCCAGGTCTATTGACTGGTCATGAATATTTTGTAAGAATTGCTAACTTTGTAAGAGATTTAAGCAATAGATACTCGACAATTTCTCTTGAAGTTACTTATGCGGTAATGGTTTCCAGTATGAATTATTGTTTCTCTTTTTGTCTTATACTTGAAAAAAAATGAAGTAAGTCACAGATGCATTCCACAGCTTTCAGATTCATTATCTATTTCTGACGTAAATCCGTTTATCATTATTATTACTACGCTACCAATAACAGAAATATTCCGTTTATGCCGATATACTGATGCTGGGGTTTTGTTGTGAACGTGAAAAACAAGTTACAACGGAAACAAAATCATATGATCCATTTGTTCCGTTCTAAAACAGCTTGACTATGGTGTAAAAACTGTCCCCAATGATTTCCATATTCCAGTGTTAGGGTGTTTTTACCATTATTGATCTCTCTAGTCTATTTCTATCCAATGAAGCTGATTACTTGTGACTGTCCAGTGGAAAGAATCACTTCAAGTATCAGAGGAAACCTCATGGGTTGTTAGTGTTCAGAATCTTCTGATCACGTTTTTGAACTATTGACTAGTACTCATTATTTACAAGTCGTCAGTAGAGGTTCTTAGTCGCATGCTGCGTACAAAATGCATATAGCGTACAAATCAAGATTATCGTTAAGTTCAGAAAATGACTTCTATGTTCTTCACGAATGCCCCATCAAATCCTTCCTGTCACAGTATAGTGGGACTTCATAGAGTGAAATCCTGTTTTAATATGTCAATAAACTAAGCGGGAAGTCTCCTAATGACCATAACTTCACAGAATAAACCATTGTCATTAACTGATGCTTATTTTTTATGCACTCATTTATTTCTATAGCTTCGAATTGTGCAGTTTCATTTGCTAAAAAAAGGAATCGGTGATCACTTCTCAAAAGACAGATTAAAATAAAGAGTGGAAAATAACAGTGACACTTCATTTCGGAATGCTCTTTACCCACACTACACAATATCTTTTCCTTTCAGCTAGCAAAACATTGCCTATTTCGCAGTAGGATGATAAACAGAGCTTTTTTTAAAAGAGCTACCAGTGTCACATCGAAGTATAGTATGTGAGCATGTAGATGGATCTCTGCACAAGAACTGAAATATATGGCATCCCATTATCACCATTTCTCTAGTTTAAATCTTCCGACGAAGAATAAGTAGAAAACATCAAAGCAAAAAAGTTTATAAGGTCAAAACGATAAGTTACGCATGATAAATATTTCTTCTTGTCTATCGATTCGTGTACAGTTTTTTAACGGACTTCGAAAATGTTCTCTAGATGTGTATTCATCGACCCTTTACAGTTGTCTGTTCTTTCTGTTATTAAACTTAAATGCATTAAAGCTGCTTGAATTCTTGCTTGTTCTTCACTAAGCCATTTCTCCTGATACTCACAGAGTGGATTACTAATACCACCAACTCACCCAAGGTAAACACGAAAACTCAAATGTTCAAAGTCACAGTATTGGTTTGTATGACGATGCTACCGAAAAATTTTTTTACCTTTTGAAATAGTTCTATCTGTTATTCTCATCTAGGATTCTCTTGACCAAAAACTCAAGGGATTCACCTTTGTCGAATTTCAGCGACCGGAAGCAGCACTCCCAGCTCCACAAAATACAAATAACAGCAGCTTCACAGATCGACAGTTGAAGGTCGGTAGACCTAGCAGTCTGTTAAATGCAGATAAACTTTTTCAATATCTAATAAAGGAGAGTGAACTTAAAATAAAGTATACGTCTGAAGAGTTCACAAACACTGGAATGAACATGATTTGTTAAAGGTATTTAGAAAAATATCATTATGCAAGTATTTTTTTTCTAGAAAATAAGCCTCACAATGTAAAGTGAAAGCTGATTCAGCTAACTTATAGTAACATCTTGGATTTGTGTTCATTCGAATACGAATCAGTGCACTCTGTTTTTGATGCTGTAGCTGACATGAATATGTCTGATCTCGGGCTACAATTGAAATGAAATTTCTTGAATCCTAAAAGACTTGTATTGTACCTTGAATTTTTGTTTTAACGCATTCGCCCACTTTTGGAGCCACGCGATCTTGTGATTTCCCTTGTTGTGCTACCATTTCGTGCACTTTTCAAGCTTACTACCCAGCCAAGGCATCAGACGAGTTGTACAACATCCTTAATTATTAAAATTGATCTTTCATTTGTGTAAAATACAACTCTCTTCAGGACACACTTCCAGTCTCAAGCCTTTTACTTTGATTTCTTTAGTCAGTACTTACATGCCAGGTAGAGTACTGATTGATAAGGTTATTAAGCGGAGAAGTATTTAGTAAGTGCGGTTTTTTGAGGCCTATCTCAAGTATAACCCAACACTTACAGACTCATCAAATTATGTGAAATTTCTATGTAGAACTTTTCCCAAGTTGTATCCTAGATCTTCTCTTACAAAAAAACTAAACAAGTACCTAATAAATGCAAATCACAACTAACATGGAGAATTTTTATTTGCTCATGCATTAAAGAATCTTTCATTCTCTTGAAATGAACATTTTTCAAACAGATTTAAGACCGAAAGTTTTCATCGATATCTAAAATTCAAGCTGTAATTTGCTCCAATGTTTTAAAATGGTAAATACATTCTGAATTTGACTGACTTAGCAGTCGTTTGGTCACACTCATGTGTATCTATCAGTTTACTTGCTTTTGTGAAGCAAGGAATATTAGCCGAAGCCAGAGAATGCTTTCCACACGAATACAAGAAAACAATCCAGCATGGTTTTAATAAGAGAGAAAGAAAGAGTGCAAGAAGCTTTATCGATCGACTTCTACCACTCAATCAACCCTAACAATGATTTGAAGATTTTCTATCGAATCCATGCTAATTTGCCGCGGCTTTCTTCGTTTCGAACTTCTAAGGACAGTAGAGGCTTATGCAATACATGAATTTAAGCCAGAACTTTGTGCACAAGAGAAGTATGTAAAAGAAAGAAAGGATAAAAGTATTGCTTGATTTTGTTTTCTAATTTTCCATCTTGTTTATTCAATCTGTGTACATATTCCTTATTATTTCGATTTTTATTATTGTTTTTGTTTTCATTTTGAACAGTCTCCAGTCCTATTTACTTGTCCTATTCGTTATTTTTAATTCAATTTCCTACTGCAATGTTAGACTCTATTTTTAAATTCTTTTAAGTTTTCATTTACCGTCGACTGATTATATTGGATCGATTTGCTGGGTCTCTGTTGACGTGTTCGCTACTATTATGAAGGCTTCGACGATATCTGAAGATTTACATGATTTCATTTTTGTCAATGGTGACTATCATGCTGCATTTCGCTGCCAGTCACCGTCAACCGAAATGACATCTACTTTAATCAAACTTACCGCCATGTTACGTAATGTTTTTATTCTCTTACAAATCCTATTAATCCTATTTTATATATTATATATCCTGTTTTACCACTTGATGTTGAACTATGATCATAAACACTAACATGTTATCCTATTTCACTTTATTATTATTTTAAGTTTCCACATATTTCGTTTAAATTTCCTCCTTAGGTACAGTTTCCCCAAAATTATATATATATATATGTCTATGTCAAACGTGTTAAGCAACTTAAGATTCGAGCACATTTAGATCCATTTTTATCGTATCATGTCATATTTCCAGAGGTTTTACTCCATCATTTCCAAACTCTGGCGGTTGAAATCTAACATAGCGCAAAGAAATAACTCCTTATGATTATCAATAACAATGCAAGTATTTTTCTGCTTAAAATTAAGTTTCCCTCATTGACTTTATTTTTTACTGTACATGTTTTGAATGCCCAATCGTTCAAAAATACAGTTTAGTTTAATTACATTTATATTAGGCCGTCTGTATTCGCAAGCAGGTCAATAAATTACTATGCCAACTGGCATTACGGCAATAATTAGAAGAATAATTCGAAATAACAGTGGGGAAGATTTGTGGCTCAGGTGGATATTTTTGGTTTTGGTTATGTTCCGTGTGCCGCGTGGTTTGGTTGTGAAGCTTTCAGTGGGCTTCTAGACAACAGTTGGCAATCCTCAATGCTTACAGAATTCCAAAATCTCACTTCACATTGAAGTCATAGCTGAAGATTTTGTCTAAAAAGACTATGAAAGCTTCACAAATAAGCCAACAAGTCCAGAAGACATAACCACATCATCATTGACTTCAACGGTAAGTGATATTACCTTTAAATTCAGACTAAAACCCTCAAGAGTTAATCTGCAGAGATTTGTCCCATGAATTCTAACTTTTACCAGTTACCGACATATAGTGTGACCGCTAGCCAGTGCCATCGGCGAGTATCTGTCCCCACACTCAACTTTGTGGACTCCACTGATAACACCTTCTCACTGAGACTTCAAGGTTATGAGTGTGTACTGTTGAAGAGTCCCAGATGGGGACAAAATTGCTGTCTAGTAGTCCCTGGCTTCTAAATGTTCTCTAACTGAAGCTTGTTTGTGATCAGACTCAAAATATCCTCACTTTCACAGATAGGACCTATTGTAAAGCACCAACAAGCAGAGGATCTAAGTATAAAGCCCAAAAACAAGAGAAAAGAAGAAAAATGTTTGAAATTGTAATTCAGATCAGGATGTATTCAAACTGAAATCTAAATTTTTACTTCTGGAAGTGAATGAATAGCTTAATGTTCTGTCATTGTTTTTCTTAACTCTATAGAACATTCCACAACATATCCTGTTTACTATTTACTTTCTGGTGCTTAAGTATATGCATGCACCTAATATCATATTTAAGTGGGCAGTAGAAGAAATTGTTATGAAGAGGAAATTTCCATGAGTCAGATGACGATATATACACATGTACACATGACCAGTCAGTTACAAGATCAATATTATCAATAAATTCAGTTAACTTAATATATATATGTATATCATACTAACAATAACCTTGGTTATCTCAGTCATATGTCTTGTGTATTATAAAAGTATGGTATATGCACCACCCTGGAGACTAACAATAATATTTACACATTTATGTTATAATTACACTATAACATTCTTCTTTTGAAATATGATTTCGAAGGTGATTTTCAACTCCATTATAAATAAGATTTTATTTTGATAAACTCACACAGTGTTATACAGTAATATTAACTGATGACATTTCGAGCACAAACTATTGCTCATAATCACATCAAGTCACTACTCATACAACTTCATTTATATTTACACTTTAATTCATCTCATCCGTTATCTGTAAAGGCTAGCTTAGTTAAGTGTCTGCAAAACTGAGCAATAGCACTAAGTATTACAAGAAAAGACCTAAGTGATGAAATAAAACAGATAGAAGGAGAAGCGTTGGTATCAAATAACTATCCTATAAAATTCATTAGGAAGATCAGAAAAGGTCAAAATAAAAATAATGGGGAAACTGATTATGATAACATAAATAAGAGAGAATATAAGGCATTTACAGTCTCACCATATGAAGAAGGGACATCTGAGACCCTACGTAGGATTCTGAATAAAGCAGGAATTAGGTTGCATTCAAAGGTACAAACTCACTCAGGGACAAGCTCTGTAGGTTAAAGGACCCAGTTGACCCAATTAGACAAAATAATATAATTTACAAAATACCTTGCAATGACTGTGAGGTTAGCTACATAGGTCAAACCAGTAGGTCGGGGGTAGTCAGATTGTCGGAACATAAGAATTTAACTAAGGTAAGAATGGTTGACCCCGAGAAGATAAGTGATTTAGAAAAAAGCTCAGCGATTGCACTGCATGCATTAACACACAATCACACAATATGGTGGGAAAGGGTTAAAATTCTAAGAATTGATATAGGTAGGTGGGGAGACAGATTGATTACTGAATCCTTGTTCATCGAGTCTACACCCAACACTGCAAAGAAATGACTCAATGCAAATACCAGAGATGTGGAAGATATTATTACCACCAGTCAGTCAAATCAGAGGAGGATTATAAATAATCTTAAAATTCTATTTCAATTCACGTACATTATAACATTTTAACAATTTACTTATTTTGA
Organism: Trichobilharzia szidati; assembly: GCA_944472155.2. Taxonomy (NCBI): domain Eukaryota; kingdom Metazoa; phylum Platyhelminthes; class Trematoda; order Strigeidida; family Schistosomatidae; genus Trichobilharzia; species Trichobilharzia szidati. The sequence continues at coordinate 95,088,819 of OX235272.1, forward strand.
CTATGAAAACACTCGTCTTATTTCCCATCTGATTGTATTTGATTGATAACACTCATATTATTATTTCTGAATGTACATTATCCTATATTGATTTTTATTCAAATGTCTGATCAGTTCCACTAATGTATATAAATGAAGTTGTGTGAGTAGTGCCTTGATAGGATTATGAGCAATAGTTTGTGCTCGAAATGTCATCAGTTAATGTTACTGTATAACATTGTGTGATTTATCAAATTAAAATCTTATCTATAATGGGATTATACACTACCACAATGCCCAAGTTTTATACTTGCATCAATGATTTTCAACTGTTATAAATCAACTATAGGCGAATCGATATTTCGTAGCGTTGCTCAATAGATAAGGACACAATGTTGCTTGAAACCTGGTTCATTACTCGCATTACTTCTTCTGAATGTTGGATCCATTCTTCTTATAGTGATGTGCTTTTTCATTTGAATGTGTCTGTTTTAGATAGAAAGCCAGACAGATAAATATTTACTGAGATTGATGAGTGACATACATGGAAAACTGGAGTATGGACAGCTTTTCTCCTAGTTATATATTTACTGAGATTTCCTGAGAATAAGTGACATGTCAGATTTCAGTTAACAGAATGTTAACTAATTAGTTGCACTGGTATCCAGAGTCATTTTACATTTCATTATTCTACTGAAAGATCATTCATTATGAAAGTCACATATGATTACATCACAAGCTAGGTCACATATGTATTCAAAGAAATTCATTTGTTGCTTAATGACCCTATATTAATAACCTTGACTGACAATATGGTGACTGTTAAATGGTTTATATTCAAATTATGTAGGTATATAACTAACACCCTATTGAATACTGAAGAAAATAATACATAATATATGCACTGATGACCAGTTGCTCTACATTCTGATGTCACTTAAATGCGACATTATACACAAAACAGTTTACTGTAAGCAAACATCACGCTATCAAAATATGATCGATAGGTCGGTTAGTATCAACCCAGTTCAGTATAATTGATGAAATAACTAGCCAGTTGCGTCATTGTTTTATAACCAATATGAATGACTACGTCACATGTGAAAGCTCTCTTTTTGTGATTTCAAGTACATGGAGTTTTTTCAGATTGACAAACAACATGAAATTACACCCACAGTCTGCAAATTACACCGGTCAAGTTGATAATCCACCACAGTTCGTTTCCCTTGTAAACTGAAATCACTCAGCTAACATTAACGTGGTGCTCTTGATACCATAAATGACAGCCAAGAAAGCGAACATTATTGCTTGATGTTTATGCACTACTTACTGATTGATATTCAGCAGTTGAGTATCACTGTCATCAACCAGTAATGCTCGCTCGGGTGGTTTGAACTAACTAAACTAAGTCAAAATTTGGCCGCAAAAGAGCAAAACATCAGTCGAGCGTTTCGATCTCTCCTACCAGACTAGCAAGCAATACCGGTTGATATGAGTGCCATCCAACTGCTCATAACACTCAGTCAGTATTATATACCGCTGTAAATAAACAGAAAAGAAAAACATTTTTACTGATTTTATTCATCGTAATTATGACTTCTTCTGATGTACAGTGTAATGGCAAACATAAAAGTGAGATCCTCTCAACAGTTCTCAACTACTCATGTGTCATTCACACTTTTTCCATTTATGTGATCCTACTACTCATTAATCCTCACAGAGGTAATAAGGAAATACCTCACAGGTCATTATATCAAGCTAAACTGGTAAGAGCGTAGTTTTTTCATTCGATTTCAAAACATATTTGTGGAACTTTCAGATAGTGTAAACACTTTCTTGGGAATCTTGACATTCTCCTTAAGGTTAAATCAATACAGCCATTCATAGATATATTGTCGACAGAATATTTTACGTGTGAAAAGGTGCACATCGTAAAATAATGTCAAAATCTTTGTAAAAGATGTCATCAGAGTCCTAGTCCACTTACTATTTGAATGCGTTGGTAGTTCAGTTAACTTCCAAATTAGAGTATATATATGTATTCTAATGTCCCCAGCATTATTATTACTGTTGTATTTCTAAATCCCCAGAGAGGTTACGTAATAGTGGAGTGAAAGGATAAAGGATGAGTACTCTAATGACCTTGAAACACATAAGCAATACGGTGAAATCAAATAAATATTAACATTTTCATGCAATGGTGTTTGAATAGATTCAGAATAACTGTTAGAGGGAACACCTTCCTTTCACACATTTACAGAATAACTCCCATTTTTTCAAAAGACTGTCAGTATTCATCTGAGTCTCATCAGTTTAGGGTCAATGAGCAGAGTTACGCGTAGATGAGGGTTACATTGAATACAAATTTTAGCTAGTTTAAGATTAGGTTTGGTTAAAATTAGGGATACATAAGGGTTAGTTTACATGCTTGTCTTTCTAATGTAACTAGTAGTCTCATGCTTTCTGGTGTGTTCGTTCGTTTGGTAGCTTATTCTTTAACTTGGCAGAATAAACCACGGGGTTATCGACAAAACTGTTGAAATAGTTGGCCTACGTAGATAAATTCATCAGTATTTAAAAATGCATTTAAAATGAATAGTGTTCAAAAAGCGATCCAACCAGAATGAACGAACCAATTCCCGATCATCATATAGAACAGATGATTCATTCTAAATTTCGATTAAAAGAAAGCTAGAGGAAGAGAAAAAGATAACTTATAATAACGGTTCATAAGATTAACTGTCTTGCCTATGACACTTTAATGAGTGAATGAGTGCCACCTCCTTAATTCCATTCATCAATACGAGTTAGATTGAGGTTTTCTTCATTTTATTTTGCAGTTTTAATATAATATAATAATAAATAATTAATGTAAAAAATATAATAGTTAATATAAATAAGAATAAAACTTGGGCACTGTGGTAGAGTGTAATTCCATTATAGGTAAATTTTATTTTGATAGAGTCTCACAGTGTTATACAGTAATATTTACTGATGACCAAGTTTCGAGCACAATTTATTGCTCATAATCATATCAAGGTGATATGATATGATAAATTGTGCTCGAAACGTCATCAGTAAACATTACTGTATAACACTGTGAGACTTTATCTAAACAAAATTTACCCATAATGGAATTATACTTTACCACAGTGCACAAGTTTTATTCTTATGTCAATGATATATATATGGTCTTTCCGATTCTCACTGGCTGGCATCTTCATTCGTGCTGTCCGACTGCCTGTGGTTGAAATGATGCTACTTAACCAGAAAGTGAAGGAAGTGTTCTCTGTCAAATCTTTCCCTTTCATGGCGATTAGTGCTGATTGTTGTTGTTGGTTGGTTGGACGGTGATCTCCGTCACCTCCGTCTTCCTCTTCTCTTTGTTCACATGGAGTTCTGTTTTCGCTGCCTGCCTCGCCTCTTCTTCCAGTTTCTTGCTTTTCACCTGCCTCTAAGTCTTCGAGTTTGTGTGTGATATTGAACATAAATCAGGCACACGCGAAATCCAGATATTCTTGAGTCTTCTTATTGGTCTGTGCGGCGTATTCCTGTCTCTATCACTCTCCTCGCTCCCAAAACACAGTCTTCCGCATAATCCACACAACTACATTCAGGAATATCATCGTGTGTGATAATAGGCAGACAGCCAGTTTGTCTTACTCCTGTATTCAATTCAAAAGCTTCTATGAGTGGTATTAGACTGCGGATCATCCAACTGACATGTCGCATTGTCATATAGCAAACCAGGTGTTGAATGAGGTTGATAGGAGTTTGATAACTGCACGCCACTATAGTGTTCAAGTATTTTCTGAATCACTTCTCCGTCAATGCCGCCTGTCGGATGCTCTTTCGAAGACGATGAATGAATTTGAGTTGGAGAGAGGTTTCTCTACCATTCTGTGCTGTTGAATGACGATGCGCAGAGTTGCAGTTTGATGAGCACATGATTTGCCTTTCCTGAATCCAGCTTGTTTCAGTGAACTGAGTGAGTTCTGCATGCGGTGCATTTATTACCCTCTGCAGGATGAAGCGACTTAGTATTTTACATGGCGTGGACAAGAGAATTCATTATTCCACGTCAGTCAGTTATTGCAGAGTGAGGCTCGAGTCGTAAGTCGCCCTTCTTTGGTAGTCTGACAAGGTAGTCAGCCTTTCGTCCAATCAGTAGGCACACTTCATTCCTTTCAAACCTTTTACAAAATTGGCATGAGCACAACTGCCGCAGTCTCTGGGTCTGTTTTCAGTACTTCGCATTAGGGAATTCCATCTGGTCCTGCTACCATCCCGGTCGGCCGGTGATTAGTAGCTTGATAACACTCAGGATTTCCGCTTTCGTTCAAGGATTGGTGTCCACTGACAGGCAGGCAGTTCTGTGCATGCTGTTGGTGGTGGTGGTGGTGGTGTATTACTGGGCGAGTTGCAGGTGATGGTCGTTTCAAGAGCGATTTGAAGTGATCAGCCTATTGTTCCACTTGTCTCTTCTCCATGTCAATCAGGTTCCCTTCAAAATCTTTCATTGATTTCAACATATGAGTTGATCTCTTCCCTGACAGAGATAGAGACCTGGTCTTCTAGTACAGTTTTGTGAGGTGTCGTTTACCTGCGAACTGCCTGTTCTGCTTCAGTTGTCGACAGCCAGTGCGTTTTAGAATTGTCTTCTGCCTTTCCTAGCTTTCTTCCCCACTTCTCTCTTCACTCAGTGTGATGTGCATTGAACTCAGCTTCTCCTTCTGTTGTCCATCTTTGCATTGAGTCATCTTCCATCTCACCATCCTCCTCTCCTCTCCTCGATTAGCTTCCAGGTAGGTGTTCGTTGATAGACAGCCACTCCTTGTCCTTGTCTTGTCTCTTATTTCTTCCTAGAATAGTTTTACACGTTTCCTTGCCTGCCTCCCCTGCATTCAGAGAATCAGTTCCAATGTTCTTCCACACAGGTTTCCTCAGTGATGCCATGAAGTGTATCCGACTTTGCTGTGATCTGATCTGTAGTGCAGGTAGCATCCCTTGTAGTCTTGTCCTTCAGTTTCTGAGTGTTGAACTTGAATAGCAGTGGCCTGTCTGCAGTTGTTCTAAAGGATTTCAGCTTCAACTTGAAGATTCCTTGAACTAAATGGTGTTCTGAGTTCACATCTACTCCCCTTCTCGACTTTGTGTCCAGCAGGCTGGCTGCATCTCCACTTCTTTCAGCGACATTAAGATGAAATCTATCTGGTTTGAGGTGTATCTGTCAGACGAAATCAATGTTGCTGGCCTTGTGTATATCCTTGTACTTGTACACGCTACCTCCAATCACCGAGTAATTGAAGGCACAGAGATGTGCGAACAGTTCTCCATTGTCATTCATTTCGCTGAGGGATAGCCTCTCGACGCATAATGAGTTCTGTTCCTGTAGTATCTGCTCCCAGTTCATCTGGCTTTCATGCCGCCCGTAAGAATTTTGATGTAGTCATTCGGAATGTTGGCCATTACTGGTTGTAGTTGTCTGTAAAAATCTTCCTTCTTCTCTTGTTCCGAGTTGTTTGCAGCATTGTGCACAGCATTGGATAATGGTGTTCTTCCTTCCTTCCTTCCTTGCTTTGGAGTTGAACCTTGCTGTCATGATCCTGCATGAGGAGATTGGCCTCCACCGTATTGAAGCCTTGGCTGTTGTTGGTGACATCATGATAGCCAATCACTCACTGCCTCAGTGTGCTCGCGGTCGTTGTCTGGCTGACCAGACCGGAGTAGATTACTGACTCTCCAGTTGTCAATTTTGGTAATCCATATCGATTTCATCTGCTCTTGCAGATTCCCAGCACTTCCACGACATATCTTTGTATTTCCTTGGCTACCTGGACAGCCTTCCCAGCCAGTACAGCAAGCCCAGCCTCGTACGTCCTTATTCTTATTCTCGCTTTCATTGAGAGAGGACTGATTGGCTGACTGACTGGCTTCACCAGGACACTGTGTCATTTCGCCTCTCCAATTCCAGTGAAGCATAAGTTTGTTCTCCATATTTTTTGTATTTTTAATATGTATCTTTTTATGCTTTGAAATTTCTGTAGCAGCTTGATTGCTTTTGTGACATACAGTTGCTAGACTAACCCCCCGCTCTCCCTCTTTACCGGTGCTTGGGACCGGCTAGAAAACTGTCGAGCTGGTAAAATGGGCGAGTTTAACCTTTAAAGTAATAATGGGAATATCAAAAAAACCAATATGTTGAAAATAATCACAAATTTTCAGCTTCCCTTTTCAGGGGAAAACCTAGCAGAGCTGAAATTCATTTATTAGTGGCAATTGTCATTGTCCAAGTAGAATTGGTATCGTTCAGTATGTTGAGAAATGCAGTGTCAACGAATTAGTCATGAAATCAGTTATATTAGACCTCTGGGAAGGTTTAATTCAATCTTTTCTGCACTCATTTGTTTCGCTAAACCTATCTGTTAGTTTTTTTTCCATTTTTAAGCTCGTCAACAATTATTTGTGAAGTGTTATGTACAACACTCTGGATTTCTGTTTGAAAAAATCTTAACAGTTAGTATTTGTGATGGTACTAAAATGTTTTGATCGATTTTAAAAAAAATTTCTTACATCAGACGCATGCAATACTTTCTATGCCGCTGATTCTGAAAGGTTTGGATACTGGATACTGTAACGTTTTGTTTAATGTAACATGAAAGAAGAGCATAAATGTATCATTTCGTTTAGGTATGTGGGATGAATAGCTGCAATATTTTACTCTGAATTGTATACATTTTCAAGGACATCAAGGTTGCTACAAAAGACTCTGCAGTGAATAGTGAAATAGATGCGTGAAGTAAATTATTACCCCTGCTCCGTACAATTGATTATCTCATAATTTCAGCACCAGTCATAAATTCCAAACTACGTTGATTAATCACTATGGGATAACTAGTCTGTTTCTACACCGTAGTGATAGTGGTGACTGATTTCTACCTTGGCTACCTGGACAGCCTTCCCAGCCCAGTGCAGCCAAGCCCAGCCTCGTACGTCCCCATTCTTATTCTTGCTTTCATTGAGAGAAGACTGATTGGCTGACTGACTGGCTTCGTCAGGACGCTGTGAATAGAGGAGTCAACATCGCAGTGCACCTAGAACTAACGTTAGTTGACTGTAAACAGTCGACAAGAAGTTGTTCATACTTGTTGGCACTTGTTGTTGAGACGTATCTGCAACTTTGGAAGAACTGAAGACCTCTTAAATATCAGAATCCACTTCATACAGTGTTACCGTCAGAGGCTCTGTTGTGGAGTTACCTACTGATTGCCTCCTACAACACAACATAAAATTCAAAGCACCTGAATTCATAAATACCTAATCTGTTAAATTAAGCTAGTTTATTAAAAATTAAATAATATTTCAGGGATTATGGCGTTTACCTTTGATTTAGAAAAAGTCACCTAACAGTTGTTAGAATAAAACTATTTTTCCAATATTATGCTTTTTATTAAGGAGGTTAATAAATAAAAATATTAACATCTTGAACTGTTGACCTCTAAGAGGGTTGTGGTTAAAAGCTTAAATGAAGTGACGAGGATGGGTCTGTTCGTTCTATCAATGGATACCTTGAACATGAAAATGAAGGAATCAGTATGATTGTCATAGTCGACCATTTGTAAGTTATCTTACTTTTGCCTACATCGATACTTCCAACGATGATAAAACACAACTAAGTGCTTACCAGGGGCAGTCATACGGCTTGATTTGTACAAAGGTAGAAACGTTTCATAAACGAGAGCCATTATTAAGTCAGTATTATCACTGAACAGCTGCAGATCTTAATCGACCATCCAAAATGAAAAAAGTCGGTCGTTTTTTAACCATATATACATAAATATTCAGTCTTTGGGTCTACTCACAACTTAAATACTGAAACAAGTAACTCCTGATTGCATAGCACACGGCTGATTACTCTTAAGCCTAATTATTCAGCATAAATGAATAATGATAGAACATTAGTTTAATAATACTACTGCTTATTTGACATGGTTAACAGTCATATAGGATAATTAGTCATAATCCTATCTTCAAACAGGTCTTTCTGAGTATTACTCAAATTAGCAAACACTTAAAATCAGTTTCTTGAGTTAACTTTTAATAAATAACCTCCCCAATAAAATAAGTGAGCTGGTATATGAAGTAAGCATATGAATCAACTGAGTTAATACAAGTTGAATTCAAATAAATAAAACAGGAATTAGCTAAAGCCACTGGAGCATATTTCCTTCCGCGTTAAGAAGTCAACAAATCACAAGGTAAGAATGTAAAACTGAAAACTCTTAAACTATTTTTTGACAATCGACTTGTAATGATGTTTGTTTCACACTAATAAGCCAACTGTTATCCGGAATATTTAAGTAATTATTTTTTTATTATTACAGTATTCATAAATTATACTGGTCACAATAGGGAAGCAGATTTTTTTAAAGTCTCAGGTTATTATCATTATTCGCTCGGATCCCAAGTGGAACATAGAGCTTCAACAGCACATCTCCATCTGACGCTCCTTTTTGTGGTCTTCTTTAGCTGTCTTTACAACTGTCTACAATGATTTATCTGCATTTCACATGATCTCCCCCACATGTCACCCTCTGACCCATGCCCATCTAGTGTTTTCACAGTCGGGTTCCACTAATTTGGCTGGCGCGTGATGCCATTCAGTGATCTTCTCGATGTGCATCCAATCCTTCTGCATATTTATTTAGCGATAGGTAGTTTGTCGGATCGTTGCCTGATTTATTCGTATGAAGGATTTCATCATGAGCTGACATCAGTTAGAGAACCATTGGAAAACCTGGGAGTACTGGACAGCTGTTTCCTCCGTCCTGGCTTGGGACTCTTCAGCAGTATGCACTCACCTAGGTTCGAACCCAGGACCTTCTGGTTACAAGGCGAACTCGTAGACCATTGAGCCGCTTGTTGCTTATCCTTTCTGATCAACCAGCCAATTGTGGTGAGAACTGTCCACTAGCCAAATTGGTAGACAGTAATTTACGTCAATGTTTACGTTCTCAAGATTTGTCGTGAGAAAATTTGAATAAAGACTGATTCAAAACCGACCACAGCAGACTTTGAGTAGGCGGATGCAGTTAACACATAGATGATCTGACATTCCAGAAACAGCCACAAAGAGATGAAAGATTAACTTTAAGTGAGAAACAAGCAATCAGAAGACTGTGTTTGTTTGCTTAGCTAATCTATAATAATGTGCATGAATATATATATATATATGCGTTGATTTCCTTAATAAATTATCTGTTGCCTGACTCTTGCCTTCTGTCGCTACATAATTAATGTTCAGTGTAGAGGAAGCGAAACAGGCAGCTCTTATTAAAATTCTGTAGTCAGTTTGAAATTCGTTTGGTGACGTGGCGTACCAAATTTTTGACACATATGGAAGCACTGACTTGACTCTTATGTTGAAAATATTTGCTTGCTTGCAACCCACCGCCTGTCTCATAACTCATTCTATCACAATCAAGAATATCATCGGTAACATTGGGCACTCTTGTTTTACATCTGTCTTCACTGAGGTAATAGGGATTTAAAAAGACAATGATATTTCGATAAATCAAGTACATTCAAGATTGTGTTGCATTCAATGCTGGTGCAGGTTGAATTTCTGAGATCACTTCCTCCTCACTCAGTGTCTGAATGAAAACATGATCACCTTGTAACTTAATCGTCTTTAATTAGAATTTGTGTGAAGTTTCACACTAGAAGGAAATATTTATCCTCTGAATTTTAGTACTTAATAGTTAGCTAGTGGACTGTGATTTGATATGTGATCTGCTTTCAATATAATACTGACTTATTACCTATTTATCCCAATAACAAACCATCAGACAAGCTGAAACCAGAGAAAGTACTAGTAATATATGTATATATTGAAAATATTCATTCAGACATCTTTAAAACACAAAATAATTGAGCAAAGGATATCGTTTTCGATAATTTCCTCTCCTGGCTCTACAATTAAATATATGTTTATATACACAGAATATTCTAGAACAGTAGTCAATAACAATATTAGTGGTTTTTAAATAATATCGATTTGTAAAGTAAGATCAACGGATTTCGGATCATCACCCTGCATAGTGGTTAAGTAAAGGACAAACAAAATCTATTCACAGCGCTATTGTATCCCATCTTATGGATACAAAATACAAGATTGATTTATGTTAACGAGGCTTTCAAAGTCATCTACCGCATACCAACAAATCTTAACTTCGCCTTAAGAGTTCGTTTACTAAATATTGCTGAGACCTTTGGGATGCACATTAAGAAGCCTAATTTATGAGTCCAAAAGAATCTAGTTCAGATATTGTGCTTACCTTGGCCATCAGGGTTCGAATGATCCTCAATTTTTGTGGAATTTCCCTATTTTCAGTTGATGTTGTATTTGCTACTATATCTTTATGATTATTATTATTAGTATTAGTATTGTTATAATTTAAGCATCTTTAATGAACTGTAGTTCCATTGATCTTGCTTTACAAATCGATAGTATTTAAAAAACACTAATATTGTTATTGACTACTAATCTAGAATATTCTATGTATATAAACATAACTATGTCAGACACCCATGATAAACTCACAGTTGATGTGAACAGAATAGAAAGTTCCTAGTCATCGTATTGACACCTAATGGAACATGTATTCAGTGTTACAAGTGATGATTGAAGGTGAAATGAAAACCCACTTCGCATCAGGATTTGAACCAGTGGCCAGTGAAACGTTAATCCGGAGTTCTACAAGCTGAGCTATAATACTGTTGATAAGATGGGTAATAAAGTCACTTATGGATCAAGTATAATCAAAATGCCAAAGCTGTTTGATATATTATCCCACACTAAGTCTAGTATACAATGCGTAGATGGCCTTCGTTGGTTAATACAAAAAAACAGTATTACTGCTTTGTATGGCATTGAAAAACTGCCCATTAACGTCTATTGCATATTGTACGGTAGCAAATCGCATAATCGGATTGTTTTTTTTCTAATGGCCGTTATACAAAATTTCTTCTAAACTAGTTGCAGTATGCTTTTATAACCATGGGTTTTCCATATCAGACAAACTACATGCCATAGGAATGAATAGATAGAGTTAAATGAAGCATGATGCTATTGCTTGTAGGAATTGCAAAGTTTGTCAATATACTTAGAAATAAATAAAATGAAGATATTTAATTGATAGAGTACAAAGCACTAACAACTAATGATATATATGTATATATTAGGCAACTGTATCACCATTTTTTCAATATGAAATCTAAAATTTGCCAATAAAATTTTTAATTACTTCCGTTTAACCAATTCGATGTGTGCTGATATTTGTTCAGTGGTCAATAATACTCACAATTGTCAGTATAAATAAACATAAAGTAATAATTCTTGAAGCCAATAAAGTTTTTACTAGTGTATGATTTGAATTGTGATTACTGTATTTGTAACTGTAGCCATTAAACTGTCCAGTGTATATGTTTTATGCGCTAAATCGCCCCCAGTTGAGCCTCAGGAAATATTGAGGACTATCGTGCGATACAACTCATGCCATCCAAATCTCAATTTCAAAGTATAACACGAGGAAAACGATACTATTAAATTCCTAGACGTTTTTCTAGCGAAAATGAATGATGGCACAATCGAAAGATCTACATTTAGAAAGTCCTCATGGACAGGGCAGTACATGCATTTCAAGAGCTTTGTTCCAATCCAGTATAAAAAGAACTTAGTCAGAACATTGTTCAATAGAGCACGAAAAATTTGTTCTGACAGTAATGTTGAGCATGAAATAAAATCTCTGAAGGATATTTTATCTAAGAATGGATATCCTGAGAAGTTCATTAATAAATTCTCTAAAGAAATTAGCCCCTGCAAAACAATTCAAACAGTTTCGAAGAAACCTGTCTATATCAGTTTGCCGTTCAAAGATGATATACAGGAAGTAGTCAAACGAAGACTCGAAAAAGCCATCAAGAGAACTTATTATGCTGCAAAACTTGTTATCATTAACACCACTAAGCGATTGCTTCAACAATCTGGGAAAGACCAGTCGCCAATCCTCGACACTTCAAACTGCGTATATCAATTTGAGTGTGTTTGTGGAAGCAAATACATAGGTCGTACGAAAAGGCGATTGTCTACTCACATGATGGAGCATTTGCCAAAATGGTTGAAAACAGCTGAGTGCAAAGTGCCAAAATCCTCAATAACAAAACATCTTGTGGACTACGGACATGATATCGACGCCATCAAGTCATTCACTATTGTCAGCAGATAAAGAAACAAGAATATGCTTGCAATTGCAGAGGCTTGTGCAATTCGAGTTTATAAACCAGGTCTCTGTGTACAAAAGGAGATGGTCGTGACTCTGAATCTACCATGGTAATACGTTTTACTTATTATTCCACCTCTTATTATTATTATTCTTGATTCATTTAAAACTATCCTTTATCAGTAGGATTATCTTAACTCACTTCAACACTATTATTATTATTATTATAACTATTACTATTGATATTACTCTGTTTGCATTTCTTGTTAAATTCTCTAATAACTAATTGTTTATCTAAGTAATATAATTGAAGCGTAATGCAATTTATCTTAATTTTGATCTCTCATACTCTCTCTCCCCTTATCTATTTGAACATGACCTGGAAAACATTCGCACCTGTCTTTCTGCATGACTAATTCAATGTAGTTTGTTTACTTATCAGTCCTATATCTCCCAATGTAATTTCAAAAGTATATATGTCCGTGTATGTAGATTATTCAGCTGACGAGTTCTACCGAAATTTGATGAATTCATTAAATCCTGCTTTATTAACCTTTATTGCTTACTATTACTTCATTAAAGCTCGAGTAATGAATAAAATGCACGGAAAATACATAATCTAGAAGTAGTCTTGACCGATAAGACAGGTTTCTCAAGATTAGCAAGAAATAAGGCATATGGTTGCTTAATATCTGCTTCACCGGTCGACTATCGGACGTAGATTTACTCCACTACCATGTAGTAGTCACCACAAAGTGGCTTATTTTTTACACATGCTACTTTATATTCTTATACCTGATTATTCAAAGTTTTCGAGTCTGTTGACTTCTTAATTATCAGTCAACAATTTCGTTAATCACTAGCGTTGGGTAAATTATTACTGTTCCTTATGTTATCCTTCAATCATGGTATAAATCTTTACAGGGAATTAAATGTTGACATGCTTTTATTTTAGCCATTTGAGACAATTGTTGAAATGGTGCCGAATACACTCACATTTGATAATTGAATTCATCAATGGATTGATAACGCAAAAAGTCGAGATACGGCATTCTTTAAATCAGAATTGGAAAATGACTGAGCAAAGTTTAGGATGCATAATACAGCTCCCCATGTTAAGAGCCATTGGAACAGTGCCTCCATGTAAGGACTGGTTATGATGAGTGAATGTGTTCATTGGGTTTCATAACGAGGGATGATTGTAGAGTGGTTGTATCTAGATATAAGAATAGAACTTGTGCACTGTGGTAGAGTATAATTCCATTGTGGGTAAAATTTATTTTGATAAAGTCTCACAGTTTATACAGTAATTTTTTTCCCTTCACGTTTCCAGTGGAACATAGGGCTTCAAGCTACAGACTTGAAGTTTCTGTAGCAGTGTTTATTTTCTTTACAGGATGGGGTTGCTAGCCTCATGCCCAACCTTCCCTCTTTACCAGCTTTATTACTGGCTTAGCGAGGTAAAGGAGTGCATCGGCCGGGGATCGAACTCCGAACCATGTTAACGGCAGGCGAGTGGCTTAACCGTTGTCCCACCGACGCTTTATATAGTAATATTTACTGATAAATATTACTGTATAACACTGTGAGACTTTATCAAAATAAATTTTACCCATAGTGGTTGTACCTAGATCTACCAGTGAATGAGTTTGAAGAAAACTCCAACATCACTAAGAATTATCAACAGGAATGTTAGGGAATACTACTAATATCTATATTATGCTGTAATTATGCATCCAACTTTCTTAACCTTTCCTCTGTTTTCTCACACAGACACTATTTCTATTTGCGTGTTACTATTCTTAGGTTAATACGACAGAGTTTAATTTCTGTTTTTTGCTAGACTCAATGTTATGATGACAGATGTCTCTTGTAAGTCTAACGACATCATGTATGTTGGTGGGTTATTTGACTTTGTTGAAACCATTTTGTTTTCTTTATGTTATTTTTATTATTTTAAGTACACTTTTATATTTTTACGAGTTGGTCACGGATTGATATCAGTTAGAGAACCATTGAAAAGCAGCCAAGGAGTACTGGACAGCTGTTTCATCCTAGTTTGGGAATCATCGGGAGTACACACCCACTACCAGGGTTCGAACCCAGGACCTTCGGGTTACAAGGCAATCTCGTATACCATCCAGTCACTGGGACCTGAATCAATGGCCAGCCCATGAATTCTAACTCCTACCAATTCGTGATTTAGCGTGACCCCAACCAATGTCATTGGTGGGAACTCCATCCTCACACTGGACTGGATGGACCTCACTGGTTACGACTTCCCACTAGAACTCCAGGGAACTCCGTCCTGTAGCAAGTTACTAGCGAGCAGCATATTAATTTTCTGTAGTTGGTTTGTAAGGACAAAACTAGTCTTTACAAACCAACTATAGAAAACACTTTTATGTATCTGAATGGCCCAGCATAATGTCGAATGCATACAACTCACACGACAAAATCACTGTGACTCTTTTTCACTGCCTTTTTGTTTCTAATCCACTTTACACGTGTTTCATGCATGTGAAAAAGAAGTCTACACACACGCAATAGATCATAAGTGGTGAACAAAGCCATTTTGACTGGGAACATGAATGACAGGCTATACAGTTAAATAATCCCATATCTTCTGAATGGCGGTAAAATATGGATGATATGGGTGGAAGAAGAGTTTATGACAGGTAACTGTCAGTTATATAAGAAATTCAAATGAATTGTCTAAATTCACTGCTTTCCTTTCTTTCACATCTGTTTTTGTTACGCCTAATTCACATGACGATAGTGTGGAAGTGTCGTCGAGAAATTGAATGTACTGTGTGAATAAAAGGAGTAATCATTCTATTCGGACTATTCGACTTAGTTTTCAGATTGTCTTTTGACTAAAAAATAGCAGAACCCCCTCCCACCCCACTTACTCTCGTTCGTTCATTCTGTAACATCCAGAAAAGTGATTAGCGTTTCAAACCAACATAAAGATAAATAAAGTAATTTACTAAAAGAAAATATTTCTGAAGAGAATGGATAACACTGGTGAGATTTTAGGCTGATGCCAACTGAATCAAAGTTACCCATAACCATTACTTTTCTCAATCAAATAGCACGATGTTGAGAAATCCTTCAAATTTAAACGATAAATGCCGACAGTTATTAGTATGCTACTAAAGAAAATGCGTTCAGAAGAATAATACAATAAAAAAGGACTGTTGATATTATTGAGACATACAGCTAAGCGATTCAAATTTGAGAATATCAGTAAACTGGAATTAGGACACATTCATCTCAGTGTATTGGTATGGACTAAACACACTCCTCTTTACTGTCAGCCAAACTAGATAGTTTAAACATCAGCAGTAAGCATGGAAAACACTGTTACGTCATCATTCACTTAATCTTATTTTTTTACATAATTTTATCATAATTGAAGTCGTAAGATAATTCACATGGTTACAAAATTAA
This sequence comes from Trichobilharzia szidati, assembly GCA_944472155.2. Taxonomy (NCBI): domain Eukaryota; kingdom Metazoa; phylum Platyhelminthes; class Trematoda; order Strigeidida; family Schistosomatidae; genus Trichobilharzia; species Trichobilharzia szidati. The sequence continues at coordinate 95,104,532 of OX235272.1, forward strand.
CCTGGAACCAGGAGGTTGTTAGTCTGAACGGTTTATGTGTGCCGTTAAGCTTTGTGATTTCTACTCTGAGCGTGAGTCATACAATATCTTGATGCATTCTACTTGAAACAATGATTAATGAATTGCTTATTAAGTTGGATACATACTCTGAACAATTATTGTTACATGGGTGTGTACCAGCATAATAATACTTGTTAACCAACAACAAAACACTCAGGTGTGACGACCTTTGATCAGGTTATCCAGTAATTAAACGCCTCATGTGTTTCTATGCCATTTGCCAAATGTATCAAAAATTACTATGATGGTCGTGTCAAGTTATGTTGCCTTCATATTTATAAGCTTTCATTAACTGATGCCAACATGGTTTCATAATGCAGCTGGTGACATAAAATGCAAATAAAGTCAGTGCACGTCGCACTGAATGAAGAAGTGAAGAAGAGTGGTAGGAAAGACAAAAGACACTGGTTGGCGACAAGTGAAGCAGAACAAGCAGTGCGCAGGTAAACGAGACCTCAGAACATTATATCAGATGATCAGGTCTCTATCTCTATCTAGGAAGAGATCAACCCAGATGATGAGGCAAATGAAAGATGTTCAAGAGAACCTGATTATTAGGGAGAAGAGACAAATGAAACAATAGGATGATTACTTCAAAGCACTCTTGAATCGACCATCACCTGCAACTCGCCCAGTAATACACCACCACCACCACCAACAGCATGCACAGAACTGCCTGCCTGCCATTGGACACCAATCCTTCAACGAAAGCGGAAATCCTGAATGCGATCAAGCTACTGATCACCGGCCGACCGGGATGGTAGCAGGACCAGATAGAATTCCCCAATGCGAAGTACTGAAAACAGACCCAGAGACTGCGGCAGTTGTGCTCATGCCATTTTTGAAAAGGTTTGGAAGGAATGAAATGGGCCTACTGATTGGATGAAAGGCTGAATACCTTGTCAGACTACCAAAGAAGGGCGACTTACGTCTCGAGCCTCACTCTCCAAGAATTGACTGGCGTGGAATAATGAATTCTCTTGTCCACACCATGTAAAATACTAAGTCGCTTCATCGTGGAGAGGATAATAGATGCACTGCATGCAGAACTCTCCCAGTTGACTGGAACAAGCTGGATTCAGGAAAGGCAAGTCATGTGCTGATCAAATTGCAACGCTACGCATCGTCATCTAACAGCATAGAATGGCATAGAATCGCAATGAAACCTCTCTCCACCTCAACTTCATTCATCGACTTCGGAAAGGCCTCCGACAGGCAGTGTTGACCGAGAAGTGATTCGGAAACTACTTCAACACTACGGTGGCGTGCAGTGGCCGAATCCCTATCAACCTCATTCAACACCTGGCTGGCTATATGACAATGTCACGTGTCAGTCAGGTGATCCACAACCAAATACCACCCAGAGAAGCTTTTGAAGTGAATACAGGAGTAAGACAAGCTGGCTGGCTGGCTGTCTGCCTATTATCACCCACGATGATATTCCTGACTGTAGTGGACTGGATTATGCGGAAGACTGTGCGTTAGGAGTGAGGTGAGAGAGAGACAGGAATACGCTGCACTGACCGATGAGAAGACTCTAGAAGATCTGGACTTCGCGTGTGGATGATTTATGTTTAATGTTACACACACACACAAACTCGAAGACTTAGAGGCAGGTGAAAAGCGACAAACTTGCAGAAGACGAGAGTCAGGCAGCGAAAACAGGACTCCATGTGAACAAAGAGAAGGGGAAGACGGAGGTGATGAAGATCCCCAACCAACCAATCAACAACAACAGACGTCACCTCCTTCACTTCTCTGGCTGAGGAGCATCGTTTCAATCACAGGCAGCCGGACAGCACGGATGAAGATGTCAACACCAGCCAGTCAGAATCCGAAAGGCAAGATATGCCTTCAACAACCTGAACCAGTTTCTAAATCTTTTGTTTCATTCAGCCAATGTGAAGAACAAGCTTCGGATCCTGTTCAACACAAATTTGAAGTTTGTCAGTCAGTCACTTCTTCTATATGGGTCAGAAACTTGGCCAGCGTGTCATGAAAAGCATTTCCAACAGACCACTGCCCACTTCGCTCCATAGTGAATATCAAATGGCTGGCCGACCAGAAGGAATTAGCAAGAAGAAACTCTGACTGGCAACAAACCAACAGGTGAAAGCCGATCGCTTAACAAACATGTAGGAGAAAATAAAGATGGGTGGATCGGGCATACGCCACTGAGGAGGCGGTCGAGTGACATCGCGCTCAATGTAGGTTATTGCTCGAGTGGAATCCTGATGGGGAGAAACGCGTCTGTCGTGAATGGGAGGGTGACCTGGAGGAGATCGTGTGTCGAGGAGGAGATGAAAGATTATGAGTAGTCGTGGAGTCAGCCAGCTGAACAGGATGGGAGAAAATAGAAGAGAGTGGAAATGTGTTGTCGAAGCCCTTTGTTCCACTTGGAACCGAAGGGAATAATAATATTATGCAGGTATGATCAAGTCACCAAGATGTACCCAGAATTATCTAATTTGAATTTTTTTCCTCTGTGATTTTTTGTGTTTTTCCACTTTATCTATTATCCCATCTTATTGGAAGTAGTTTTAAAAGCGCATTAGTGATTGTTTCAGTGCAGAAGAGATGAGTAAAATCTAAAATGAGAGCGACAGTTAACCTGCAGTTGAAATCCCAGAAATGATAAAAAAGTTTATATAGGAGAATAGATGTGTACTCGTTAATGGTTAATGGTAATTATCAGGATGCTTATACACCGAATTCCATCCTCCTATTTTAGCACAAAAATTAACACTACGAAAATTGGCAGACTCTTATGCCTCTATTCTCTTTTGAAAAACAAAACATTTTTAAATGAAGGCATAACGTAAAACTAAACAAGGATGGCACTATCCCAGTGAGTCAATGTTTATGCATTTTGAACGAAAAGGCAAGTTATCTGATGACTTCTGATTCACCACCTTACTTTAGTAAACAGTTTACCAAAGTTTCAGTGGTTGAAATAGTTAGAGAATCCATTGAGCGTGTTGAAACTTCAACATCATTTAATGCATACGTTCAGTGTTTCGTTTCGATGAATCTCATCAGGAAATAACTTTTTCCGGTGTGTTAAAGTGGCTGATTTTATTCAACTTTTAATGAATACCCTTTCGTTCTCATCGAGTGTATATCAAAGAGATATATCTGAGTGAAAAGACAAGGGGAATTTCTAATTTTGACTATTCTACTACTCAGTAGTATGTACATCTATTTTGGGCTATCTGCTGTTGTTCATTTATAGTGCTACTCTTTTGTCGATTGAAAATCCAAAACAGAAAGTAGAAGACTGTAAGCTGAATTAATAGTAAGAACATTAGACAGTGAACTTGCATAGATGTGTAGTCATAGTGACTGAAAATAAAGTTGGTCCCAGTAGGTACACAAAACCATTTAAGAGCTTCACATTTATCCACTTGAATGAATGGATGAATGAATGAAGGAGTGGTTTTAGCAATTTAGTGACACAGCTGAGTAAGTTTTAATGTTATTATAAATGGGACATCTATAGGGAAAGTATAGTTGCCAGAATGAACTTTAAAGCCATTTGAAACTTGATAAAATATTGCAAACTATACTTTCTTTTTTCACTATTTTTCATTCCTAGTGGAATATAGGGTTTCAAGCTTGGGCTTTGAAATTTAGGTGACGGTGGTGTTGATTTTACAGGGTGGGGTTGCTAGCACCACTCCCAACCTTCCATCTGCACTGTGCGTGCTACCGATTAAACGACGTTTAGGAGTGCGCCAGCCAGGAATCGAACCCAGACCACTAGTGTGGTTGACGAGCACCCCACAAATGAGCCACTGTCAGAGAATTTTGAAGTGAAGATAAAAAGTCAGAATTGAATGTTTTGAAAAATTCACATTAGCAGATATAAGAACAAATATTATGACCAACCGAAATCTCACCTGATGATCTGCCTACCAATGCCCTCATAGTTATGATTACCTTCACTGTTATTTAAGTAACTATATCCGGCTTACTGATTTCTTCGATCAGCGAACTGACTGAGCATACATTAAGATAAAAAATGTAGTTTTTCAAAGTTTAGTGACATACAAGCATTTTTACACTCTGAAGCTGTGACTCCACTGTAGTGTCTAAAGACTTGCATAGCTTAGACATCATACGTTCGTGATTACAGGTAGACTTCATCAAATTCAGTCATCTTGATAGTTCCCTAATTACACAAAATTACAATGAGTAATGGGTTGTACTACAATTATTTAGACGAAATGTCTCCTTGGTCCAAAAATGAGATCATGATCTCCGATGTTTAAGCGTGGGTGGTAATATGCAGACTGCCATTCACTTTTTCGCTACATTCGGAATATTTTTGAAAAACTTTGTTAATTACTGACAATGAGACTTATATGGTTCAGTTGTTGTTGTCGCTGTATGTACCTAATCATGAAAAAAGGAATGAGGGTAAAATAATACAAATCGATACATTATCGCTCAGTGATCACAAAAGGATGATTTGAAATACAACAAAATAAGCTTGAATATTTGATTAAGGGTGAGAAAAACTAAAGGAAAAGAGGTCGATAAGTGATGCATCTCTTTTGCCTCAAGTTTGTATATGATAAAATCTTTTGTTTTAATTCAAATATAAAATTACAGGATATGAGAAACAATGAAGTAGGTAACACGTTTTTCAGAGGTGGAAAGTATGTGAATATGATTTTAAAAAAGGTGTTTTACTAGAAAAAATGTCGAATCAAAGCCATAAACGCTAAATTTTTACCGATATCTTAATTCATATTGGAATGGTTAAGGCTTTATACCTAAATCAGCTGTTGAGACTTCACATAATAATATGAGTTGACAAGCCTGTAGACAATGGTAGATTCATTCACACTTTCGATGGGTCTCGCATTCATCGAATTAAGGAGATAGGCGATTACTGACTTCCAGTGAATACAAGTGCTAGGGCAATAACCTGTAAAATGACGATCTGCTAAGTCTGAAATATTCTAACATGCATTTAAGAGTGAAAGGAAATCAGTACAGTGTGTTGTAGTTTCGCTTCCATAACTTGTAAAGTAAATCAGGTATAGTATTATGACCTGCATTTGAAAATGAATCTGCTTAGTCGAAAAGAAAGACTGGAGTCGGTCATCATTGATCTTAGTCAGGAACTGACATCAGTTCAAGAAACTTCGAAAATCAAGGGGTACTAGCCACCTTCAGTACAAACGCATGATTCCACCAAGCTTCCAGGTTAATGTCCATCCAGCTACAGATATTTCCCATAAGTGTGTTTTAGTTAATTGGACTCTAAGCCATTTTGAAAGTTTTGTATGTGTGATGGGTTTTCGTGACTGTCAATACAGACATACCCGTTCGTCAGTGGTTGAGGGGTAAAATCATCGCCAACAATGCACGTGTCTGAGATTCATTTACCTGCCGGCGCATATCTTAACCCGTCTTTGCTTGCAGTAAGCCCGATAAAGAGAGAAGGTTGGGCGTGGTGCTAGCAATCCCACTCCGTAAAAAACACCCTGGCTATTGATACTTCAAAGCTCAAGCCCGAAGCTATATGATCCGCTTGGGAAGCAAAGGAACGAAAATAAATACCCATAGTTTGTCTTACAGAACCGTGAATTCTGTAGCTAGTCACAATAAAGTGATATCAGATGTTTCCAATCCAATTTTATATTATGGAAATAACTTTCACAAATAAAATGATCAAGCAGTTATCAGTAAATTATAAAACTAATCAGATTTATTACTGAATTCACGGAGAGTCGTTCGATCAAGCTATAGGTGTCGTTTTCCCTTCTATCTGCTCGAATACAGAGTCAGTGTTGACCGGTAAACGTGATTTAAATATGCCATTTTTAAGTAATGATGATTGTCGACTGGATTCTCGTCTGTCATAAATAGGGTATGATTTGTGTTCTGTTTGTATTTTTGTAAGCCATACTAATCTCACTGGGAATTAATACCTAATGATTTTACCTAATTTAATTATGAAACATTTTCTGTAAAGTACTACAGCCAAGCCAGAAGTAGTAAAACGGTTCTGAAAAGTTTGTATATTTGTTTAGTTAATTTTTTGACTACTCATAAGTAGGCTAAGAAGAAAGCAACATTCTGTAACGGAGCAGACAATAGGTGTGATAAGTTTTCCAAGATAAGGAGGAATAAACGTCTACCTACATGTCTATGAAACTTTCCACTTCTCTTTAACAGAACAAAAAATGGTATCTCCAGCACTATCACAGATTAGACATAATAATAATAACACTATCCAAAGAAGTCGGCTTGGATAATGGTACTAGCAGTCGTAACCTAGAATGCCCATTTCGTCCTGTTTGGAACTTGTCAACTGGGTAAAGCTCCATTCTAAGGGAGGGATGGTGTCTCCAATGGGACTCAAACTGACCAACGTGAAGTGCAAATTAACCTAGAAACAAAAAATAAGGGTTTGAATAACTAGCTAATAATATTGATATTGGAAATTTGTCTTTTCCTAATGAATGGAAACCAAAATGATGATGTCTATAGTAACTTCTAACTATCTCAAAGTAGTAGTAGTCACCTAGAAATTAAAAAATCCAAGCTTTATAGAAACTCCATTGAAGTTATTCTGTATGAAGTAATTTTATTCTGTCAAGTGTATTTTTCGGTAAAGTCTTTGACTTTAAATAGATCAATGCACAGATTTCTTCTATACACAACATCTAAACTTAGTGTAATTCAAGTTTATCAACTAAGTCCTCTCCTGTTGTTTCCACACTTAACATATCTATCGAACGTCAGATGGCTGGAAGCAATCGGCATGAAATTTCGGACTTAGGTTCCGTTCTTGTTGGCACTCGTCAGCAAGGAGTATCTCCAGTCTGAAATTCAAACCCAGATCACCCGGTGCTGCAGTTACAGACGTCACAACTGAGCTATGTGCGCTCTCATTCAACCTCCTGTAGGAAAGTAATGGATACTTTCATCGGACACTAGGTAGTAACCAATGTCATGCGTCTAGCCTTTCGTTCTATGCAGACTGAATTCCACCTGTAAATCCATATTGCAACTTTGACTGTTAGAATTCAGTCGGACAAGACTCATGGCATTGATTACTACTTAGGGTCCAACCAAAGAGTATCCATCGAATATGTATATGACTGATATACTAGTGTATCATTGTAGAGTGCAGCATCTCATTACCTCAAGTCGTAAATGATACAGTGACTTAAAATTAAGATCAGTAGTGTTTTTATTAAACGTCTGAACTTTGCATAAATTTATATCAATCATTCGTAAATAAATTCGTAGTATAAACACTAAATGGTTAAGTTTAAAACGTAACACTGAACTTTTATGTGAATTTAAAATATTTGATAAAAATTAGCCATATGTACGTATGTACAAGGTCCAATACACGTTTTGTGTTTAAGTAAATAAAAGTTATGTAGGGTAAACAAACCATGAAATTAATTGATTAAGCAACTGTGATATAGTTTTGCCAGTTTGCAATGTAAAAAAGATTTTTTCCGATTTGATAGAAACTTTTTAATCTTGTCAATGAAGTAGTGAGTTAAGTAAGTAGAAATCCTTTTGTTAATGATTCCAGTAATTATGATAAGCGTGGTTTCTAAAGTGGGCCTTAAATCCACTCCTTAATCAGTTATTGGTTAATTTTAACAACTGCATTGCGTTTGGTAAGATAAATAGTAATTTGTATACACTTGGGTTTTGCTAGGGACTATTTATGGTCCAGATAAATTAATAGTAAATGTATTTGGTTGCAGACATCTATAAAACACAAAATAATTGAGCAAAGAATATCCTTTTCGATAATTTCCTCTTCTGGCTCTACAATTATATATATGTTTATATACATAGAATATTCTAGAATAGTAGTCAATAACAATATTAGTGTTTTTTAAATAATATCGATTTCTAAAGTAAGATCAACGGATTTCCGAACATCACTCTGCGTGGTTAAGTAAAGGACCAACAAAATCTATTCGTAGCGCTATTCTATCTCATTTTATGGATACAGAACACAGAATTGATGTCAACCAGGCTTTCAAAGTCATTTACCGCATACCAACATATCTTAACTTCGCCTTAAGAGTTCGTTTACCAAATATTCCTGAGGCCTTTGGGATCCACATTAAGAAGCCTAATTTATGTGTCCAAAAGAAGCCAGTTCAGACATTGTGCTTACCTTGGCCATCTTCGTTCGAATGATCTTCAATTTTTATAGACATTTCCTTAATTTTAGTTGATATTCTATTTGTTATTACATTTTTATGCTTATTATAATCTATGCATCTTTAGTGAACTGTAATTCCCTTGATCTTACTTTATAAATCGATAGTATTTAAAAAACACTAATATTGTTATTGACTACTAATCTAGAATATTCTATGTATATAAACAGATATATAATTGTAGAGTCAGAAGAGGAAATTATCGAAAATGATATTCTTTGCTCAATGTATATTTTCGCTATATTTGGTTTCAGTAGTGACTGATTTATCTCTGAACATGAATTAGGTGAAGCTCTGCAAGTATGCATTACTGATAAATACTAACAAAAAAGAATATTAGATGCATAAATATCCACCAAATGACTTTTAACATGTACTAAGAGACACGTATCATGACAGTGTCACACATTACTAAAACTTTGATTAGTTACCGAGAACTGAGTGCTATATGAGTTATCGTCTCACAAGCAATCAATGGAGGGATTGATTCGTTTTTCAGCCTTTTTGGAAAGTGAGAACTTTTGAATTATTCACCTCATGGTTAACTCAGAACGTAAGCGTCCTCTACAAAGTTGTGTAATCACTAAAAACTCTTCTGATGGTCATTCAATGATAACCTATGAAGTTCATGCGTCTTTACGTCTAGTTAAATTAGCGCAACAATACGCTGTGTTGTAATTAAGGAGACTAGCTATAAGTTGTCAGTCGGTATGAAGTCTTGCTTAACCGAGCTTTCCTTCTTGGTTGCAGTCATTATCTAGTTGTACCAAGAAGCCTAAGTTATCATCCTGCTACTTAGAATCAGAACTGTGTCACTTACTGCTGAAGTTAAGGAAGAAATCAAACTGTTGTATTCATTTGTAATGAACACCCATCTTGACACTTTTGCGCAAGTTTTACAAGTCAATGTAGTAACATATCTCTTAGTGTTTACTAGCATTTTAACATTCTCGACCGAAATAAACGATAATTTTTGAAGTCAAACTTATTCTAAACATCATATAATTAAATTAGAAGTGAATTGGTGGATTGTGACTAGCAGTGGAATCCAGGATGCGCATTTTCTCCTATTTGGGACTCGTCATTTGCTAGTCACCATCCACCAATTTACTTCTAATTATATGCCCAGACATCGTCGAAGCATCTGCACAAGAAGCCGACATGTCAACCTGAGATCGAGCACTTCGGTCCAATCAATCGACGGGAAAAATCTAATATTGAATTCAATAATATTAAACTAATTAAACGCTCCATTATGAGTTGTACAAATAGGACGAAATCTTAAGACTGACGTAGTATTCACCACTAAGATCAATCAGAGTTTATCAAATACTATTGATTTTGCAGTTCAGCTTCATGCAACTGATTCATGACTTTAACCGATGCAAGATCCTCAAGTCATTGACTAACAGTGAAGTTTTATGCTGTTCACCTCAACTCTTTCTAAATATACAACCTTTCAGTATATGTGCGTCGGTGGCACAGAGGTTAGGACTCTCGCCAACCATCCACATGGTCCAGGGTTCGATCTTATGCCAACGCACACCCGATATCAATGGTCGGCCTGCTAAATTTGGGCTACCGACATCACATGCTGAAAATTCCATACTTGTACCAAAAATACTGTGTGATTTCAAGCTATAATAAAAAAAATAATAATCACTATTATTATCTCTTTTGGTGTTTGTAATCACTAGGAATAATTTCATTAAACTTTTCTTTCTTATTTCTATATCCCCTAGAATCATAGTGAAAATGTATTCAATTTCAATTCAATGTATTCAAGTTCATTGTGAAAAAGAATCGATTCCCGCTTGGAGTAAAATACTCAAATCTCCCTCCAACTCCGTCTTGATGTTCAATAGTAAATAAACTTGGTTATATTGTTTGCAGAAGGAAATGGTCAATCTGAGTTTTGTTTTCTCCTATTGACTTCTGTCCTGTCCACTTTTGTTTATACCGAACAATTTTGTTAACTTAAAAATGAATGTATTTAACTGAATAGGTTCATATAAATGATAAACACAGTCACCCAAAGTCAGAATCATATTAGACTAACCAATGAAATATGTTTGTTAGCCTCAAAATAAATCTTTTATTTCAGTTTTCACCTAGCCATAAACATTCACACACCATTTCCATGCATATATATCGATTTAAGTATACCTTTACATCAAGTTATATGTATATATATACCATTTGTATAGATAGGTTTATTTCTGACTTCAAGAACATTCAGCTTCTTGATTCGTAGTAGATGAAGATAAATCCATCAGCGCTTATCTATCTTATGTACCAAAAATACTATCATGTTTAGTCCGTTTACTTGATCTTCACATTGTTGAATGATAGACTGACACAGAGATAAAAATCATCCTGCTACTTAACAAACAGAAAGTGATCTGATTACGAATCTGTGATCATGTCTTAGGTATATAAAAACCGAGTTCGCCACATACTTAGCTATCGCTGTAACGATAACAAATCTTGTCTAATTACCATGAAAACATGAGAAAAACTTATAGAAAAGAATATTCTCTCATATTCAGTGGATGACAATATACACTGTCAACATTGAAGACGCTAATCTGTGATTTACAATGATTTTCTATTTGATTTCACTTCGCTATGAAGCCCAGCTTTACAGTGATAACAGATATAAAATATTTGAAACATAGGAAAGCATACTCATCGTACCATTTCGATTTATTTTTTTCAAGTGCTGGCTTGCACGAAATGTCTTCAATTAAAAGCCTGCCAGGTCCAACAAGTAAGATGTGAGGACAAATACTCACTAATGACACAGGCTGGTTACCATGCTGGAAGAACTGGAAGAATTTAGAATAAAGGGGCCGTTGGATCCCATCCCAGTTGCCGAAGGGCCGATGGGCTTGACTTTTAACCTGAAGATCCTGGGTTCGACCTCTAGTGGTATCATGAATGCGTTCCGAAACAGGAACAAAACAGTCGCCCAGTACTCCCTGGTTTTCAATGGTACTCCAATTGAAGTCGGTGAGTGATGAATCGTTTAACAGCAGAGCACAGTGTTATTTGGTTGAAACATTGATTTATTGACAAACCGATGTACAGATATGGCAAAATACACGACCCCTCCCTACATCAAAATCTCCACTTGCACATGTTCTGCATTGCGTGCTTCGCTTGTCTTCCTTCCATGTTTTCTAAGTTGCTTCACAAGGATCTTTCATTTCTTTTCTTCGCCATTTAATCCATCCCGGCACTATTCACTATTCTTGTAGAAGATGTCACACACTATATACTACTAGTCAAATCTTATCAGTAGCACGTGCCACAGACTTTGTGACGAATCAGTCAAATCCCGAACAAACCAGTATGGTGGTCAATCAGGAGAGAGTTACAAATATCAATCGTGTCTTTTCTGCACTGCTTACTAGAATGTTTTCTATCGATTTATTGTCATAATAATTAGTCAGGGAATGTTGTAAAGTTGACCATATGATCGGTGATTTAATCTTCCCATAGTCGAATAAATTTCACCCGTCCATCTCGAATATTTTTATTTATTTTTCTTCCACATCAGATAAGTTTACCTAATACACAGTACAGAGTAAATCAGTATTAATAACTACACTATCATGCAAAATAAGACCAAAACAAGATGGTTGGTGAGGTGGGGAGTGAGATAATAAAAAACCACACTCTGATAGGCACGTAGACTTTGGATCATTCCACCAACGAATCAGTAACGGGGGAATTCATTCAATGCAATTATTAATACTGTAAAATTGTATCCGATATCAAACAAACTTGTCTTATGTGAACTTCTATTCTACCAGTGCTCAAATCCCACACTTACATTCTCATTGTTTTGTTTACTACCTAAGCGGGACATTTTAACAGTTAGAGTATACTACGTTAAGACAGGATATCAGTTCGTCCTAATTGATGAAGAGTTGTCACAAGTCACAACTGCATTCGATTTGCTATTATTTATCGGCACGATAACTGTATTTTATGTTGCGATACCTAAAATAATAGAACGGAAACTTTAATGACCAAAGGTAATTCCTTACTTTGTGCCTGACGTGAAAAAAATGCCTTACCTAATTTCATTGTAAGCCTAATTTATCTAAACGTATGGCTAAAATGCATTGACCAGTCACTGTCACATGTCTAGCTCTCAGTGTTATTTGTTTGATGGGTGTCATCACTGCATCTTGCCGACCACTCACTTCAACTTTGTTAAAGTACACTATACATGTATCACGGCAGATTTCGTCACTTATCACCATTAGCTAGAAACCAACTGGAATTCACAGAGCAGTGTACTCCATAGCAAGATCTGTCTTGAAATCAATCACAATCTCATATATCCAACTTGAGGACATAAATATATATTAACAATAATAAAAAACCTTATCGATTCTTCCTAATCATTTGACGGTTCCGTTCAACTACTTACTTATTAATCAGTAATATAGTGAATAAGTTCTGCTGAATATTTTTTAAATAAGATTAGGAAGATAGCTAAAGTTGTACAAACTAGACACGATTGTTAAAATCGATAAATCCGTATACTTCATGGGTAAGTTATAAGTAGCACTAACTTAAGATTTTAGGAACAAAATTCTGAAAGCTACTCAATTCACCTTGCATCATACATACTTCAGAGAAGTATTTTCCAAACAGTGTGTTTTACGAAAAGCCGTTATGTATTGTTAAAAGTAAAATCAACCCACAGAATTGAACTTTAATGCAAATTATACATTTCATTAAGTATTTATTATATGTGATAGAATAGTCAGAAAGCAGAATAGTGAACTGAATTAAATTCCCTCTTTTATCTAAATACAAAGCTTTTCTATATTTGTTTGTTTATTAGATGTATCACACAGTGAAACAGTATTATTTACTGGATGACGTTTCGAACGAAATGAATGAAGCCGTTTCTAGGTGAGCCTAAGTGGTTTAATTTAATGCCCAAAACTAATAACTCCAGTAGGATGTATGGTGTTCTTAAAGTTCATAAGTCAGGATACCCTATTAGACCTAATAGTTGATTTTAGACATTCACCTACTTATGAATTATCCAAATATTTAGCCATGGTATTAAATCCCCTTAAAAGCCACTCAAAATCTAGACTAACAAATTCTTATGAACTAAAACATAGATTAGATAATTTAAAATTAGATAATGAACAAAAAGTGGTTAGTTTTGACATTATCAGTTTATATACACGTATACTAATAAATATGGCTATAGAGGCAGTCAGAAACGAACTGATTTCTGACCAAGAACTCGAACTTAGGACGAAAGTGCCACTTGAGGACATAATGCTGGAAGTGCAGCTATACCTAACCTCCACAGTATTTAAATTCCTGAAGAAAATATACAAACAAACTGAGGGAGTTGCCATGGGATCATCAATATCCCCGATTGTAGCAGATACATTCATGAATAGGTTAGAAAACATAGGGATTGAAACGTTCAGCCCCACCCGAAAAGTATGATGGAGGTACGTAGATGACACATTCGCTCTACTTAGAACACAAGATATAGATAGATTTTTCGAACATATCATCTCAAACTTGGAGGCGATTCAATTCACCTGTGAATTGGAAATTCAGCAAGGGGAGCTTCCAATGTTAAATTGCAGTGTAAAAAGGAAAGAAGAAGGGAAGTTAAACACTAGTGTTTACAGGAAACCCACACATTCAAACAGATATTTGGACTTCCGATCATCCCATCCTATGTCAGTAAAAATAGGATTGGTGAAATGTTTAAGTGACAGAGCACAAAAACTAAGTAGTACCAAGGAAAATCTAAGACAGGAAGTGATACATATAAGAGAAGCCTTGAAAATTAATAATTACCCTGATAAATTAGTCAGGAAATATGTAGGGAAATGTAAAAATAAAATAAATAATGATAGTTGTGATAGTGATAATAATAATGATAATAATATTAATGACGACATGCAAGTCAAATGTGCGCAAGACAACACCAACAGTAAGGAATCTAAATCATCAGTAGTAATCCCATACAAGGGAGGAACTTCGGAAACCTTACTCAGAATTCTTAACAAGGCAGGAATAAAAGTGGCATTCAAACCCACAAACTCAGTTAGAAACAAGCTTTGTCAGTTAAAGGATCAATCCTATGGAGCCAATTAAACAAAACAGTCTAGTTTATCTAATACCCTGCCGGAATGATTGTCAGGTCAAATACATAGGTCGAAGTAGTAGAACAGGTGCAGTCAGACTAGCTGAGCATAAAAACCTACCAAAATCTAGATTAGTTGACCCGAAGACGATAAGAAATCTAGAGAATAGTTCAGCTATAGCACCCACCACATGCAATTACACACAACCACACAATAGGATGGGAAAGGATGACAGTTTTAAAATCTAATGTCACAGCAGAGTGGAGGGAGAGATCGATAACAGAAGCTTTCTTTATCGAATCAACTGCAAATACATGTAATAGGAATGATTCAACACCTGTCCACCCAGACATCTCGAAAATTCTACCACCCCTACGACAAATAGGAGAGGACAAAGAGAACTATGAAACTCAAGTTTCGAAGTTGTGTAATTATAACTTATGAAGTGATTACAAACAATAAATTTTGTTCGAAACGTCATCCAGTAAATAATACTGTTTCACTGTGTGATACATCTAATAAACAAACTAATATGGAAATACTTACTACCACAGTGCCCAAGTTTTACACATGTATCAATACAAAGCATTTTTTAAGTTATTAAGTCTTAAGTGAGATTGTATTTCTTTTTAAATTTTCGTATGATCTTTATAATCTATAGTTGGCCAAAATGTGTGAAGAAATGACCTTGACTTCAATTTCTAGCTTATCTAGTTTAATCAATAAATCAAATAATGAATGACATCTTAGTTGTTTTTTTTTAAAGCGGAAATAATGAACGATAAAGAAAGTAAACAATTTCAGGTTAGGATAAGAACTATTGCGAAGTGTTTTTCATGGGTAGTATAGCAAACGCTATAATAAATTTTCCAGTTGTGTAAATAAAAGTTGATAGTACTCCCTTTAAAACAGCCAAACTTAACACTTAATATGATAACAGAATTCGCCTAAGCAAGTAATAAAAACTCACACAAGACCAGCTACCTGAGGAAGTTCAAACCGTAATTGACTACCTCCGTTCTTCCCATTCAAGTATATTGAAACGAAACAGTGACAAGTTTATTTTGCCATAACTTATATACTCATTCAACGTATTCACTAACCACGCATATTTTTTGCTTCGAGTGACCAGAAAAAGATAAAATATAAAAGGCATTAAAGTATATTGAATAGTATCGGTAATAAGAAGCATAAAAATAATTTCGAATGTGTTAATAATTAGGATGTATGAAAACGGTACTATGAAAGTATATTATATCGATTAACCTTAGAGAGGCATAAAATGGACCGACACAAAAAACTTGGAGGATATGGACTTCGCTGATGATATTTCTTTGATTTTCCACAAACTGGAAGATATGAAAGTGAAAAGCAATAAGTTGGCAGAAGAAGCATCAAAGATGGGACTCCAGGTGAACATAGACAAAACAGAGGTGATGAAGATTCCTGGCCAACAGCAACAGGAACAACAACAGACAACAGTCAGCATAAATGAGAGAAATCTGAAAGAAGCAATCTCCTTTATATACCTGTGAAGGATCGTTTCAACTACAGGCGGAACTGCAGAGGATATCAAACCGAGGATTGGGAAAGCAAGGCAAGATTTCATTTCTCTCAAGTTTGCGTGGAGGTCAACAGCACTCGGCATGAAATGTAAGATCCGGATTTTCAACTCCAATGTGAAATCAGTGGTACTTACTATACGGATCAGAGACGAAGGGCACCTCGAACAAACTGCAGGCCTTCATCAACAGCTGTCTTGGCTCAATACTCAAGATCAGATGGCCGGCCAGAAAAGATCAGCAATAGGATCTCTTGGAGCGAATCAACCAGGAACCGATTGTGTAACAAATAAGCAGGAAGAAATGGAGGTGGACTGGCCATACTCTGAGAAAACCACCTTGACAGGCTCTCGAGTGGAACCCGAATGGGAAGCGACGAGTTGGTCGTCAGTGCAAGGGTGACATGGAGGAGGTGATGTGAAGAGGAGATGAAAGCATGTGGACAGACGTGGAGCCAGATGAAAACGTTGGCAGAGAACCGAACGCAATGGAAACGTGTGGCTGAAGCCCTATGTTCCTCTGGGAACTAAAGGAAACAATAATAATAATAACCTTAAAGAGTTTAGATGTAGTTGAGAGAAAACCTTGTATCTAGGTTCTGATTTTTCATTAAGACTAAACAACCAGGCGCGCATAATACTTTCATGAAACTCGTAATTTTAAAAGATTCTTACTGGAGAATTAAGTGTCAGTTATAACCATACATTACTTCTGGAACCACAAACTCCTGAAAATTTGCTTAAACACCTAAAACGACTGTTTAGTCTAGTAACAGATTAGGGGAAAAATTAAATGTACGACATGTTTATTTTACGATTAATAATCTATTGACTTTATTATTTGTCTTGAAAACCCACCAACTGCTCTACCAATGGTCGTGCACAAGTGCCGATTGTTCATGTTAAACATTATGCGATTCGTAACTGATTTTTCTACCTCATTAATTCATAGAAATACAAATGCTGAAATTAATATTATAGTGTATTTGCACGAAACAGTCGGCAGTACATTTGATGAAACTGAGAATATATAAAATAATACATAATTCTGTGTCAGCCTAACTAGTAGTAGAAGTTGGCACAAATTAAATCTCTATTGGTTCATTTCCTGGTTGCATGTTCGACTGATTTATCTGGTTAACATTTAGTCGATTTGTTTTTACCGGTTGGTCACGGATTGATATCAGTTAGAGAACCATTGAAAACCAGCAGGGAATACTGGATAGCTGTTTCATCCTAGTTTGGGAATCATTGGCAGTACGCACCCACTCCCAGGGTTCGAACCCAGGACCTTCCGGTTATAAGGCAAGCTCGTCGGTGGCATAGCGGTTAGGACTCTTGCCGACTATGCACATGGTCCGGGGTTCGATCCCCTGCCGATGCACACCTGATATCTATGGTCGGCCTGCAAAATTTGGGCTACCGATATCACATACCAAAAATTCCACACTTGTACCAAAAATACATTGTGGAATCAAGCTATAATCAAGATAAAAATATAAAAAAATCCATTAAGGCTTGTGAGTGGACACAAATTTCATTTATACATAGGCATTAAACTTAACATTATGGTTTTTTTTTGTATTTGTATTCATCCATTACAAATGAATGATGTAAACACAACAATCAATGATGTCTATGGTAAGTTGAAAGAGTAAACAAAGTGCAGACATTATTTTCTCTCCACTTAGACTATTCATTCTCCCATTGCTTCCTTTTCTTTACTAGACCAAAATGTCCTACTACTTTTAACTTATGGGTACTTTAACAAAGTGAACTCGACGTTACCATGGTTACGGTTATTTTGTTGTTGCTGTTGCTTACCGGAAGTAAAATAAAAGCCATCTGTCCTACGCAGGATGATACCATTCTTAGTACAGCAGCGGATTTGTAACGTTTAGACCTGCGGCAGAAGATAATTTTATAAAGTAATTAGCGCACAACACCATCATTTCGACATTGGGTAGGAACACCTTTACTGTTTAAGTCACCTAGACAAGCTGAAGTCACGCTATGTAGCACGTTGTCATGTTGTTTCCCGTTGTTTGTGAACGATTTCAACATAGTTAATCACTTTTCAGTATCACTGATCCTGAAATATGTTTCCTATTTTCGACTATCTTTTGTTTCGATAAAGGAAGAAAGACAAAATTTACAGCATAAAATGATGTCATTCTGTTTTACAGGTTCTCATCAGCTGTAGACTACCTGGAATTACAATGGTTATAAAGGATGAAAATACTGTTCTTCAATATAGGAATGGTAGCAGAGTAAATGTTATAGAATTAAAGCATCCAAAATCTAAGTATTACAATTCTCGGTAGTTTAAATAATCATCCATTTCGAAGTAGAAGACGAGAGAGACAAAGGGAGGGAGGGATACACAAAGTAGAAAAATCTAATAAGCAATGTAAGTTTGTACGTTGCCATAACAACTTGAGAAGACTGGAATTTGTTCAATTAGCTGATATGGACCATAATCAATGTATCATTATCAAAATGTAGTTGTCAAGAAAGTGAGAGATTGACCACACTTTTTGTATGCATAAGTTAGGCTGGAAACGCTCGATTGCAGTGCTTCAGCAAATCGTAGTAAATCTAGTGTCTTTTCATATTTATGAATACTTATAAATTAACGCTGTCTATTAGATATTTCTATTTTGAGTCTCCTTCCCTCTCTCTCTCTCTCGTTTTCTACTCCGAAATGCATGATGATTTAAAATACCAAAAATAGTAATGCTTAGATTTTGCATGCGTTAATTCTATAACATTTACTCTGCTACCATTCCTCTCTGTCTCTCTCGTCTTCTACTATAACTATTGTAATTCCAGGTAATCTGCAGCTAATGAGAACCTGTAAAACAGAATGACATCATTTTATGCTGCAAATTTGGTCTTTCTTACTTTATCGAAATTTATCAACAAAATCATGCGTATAAAGGTTTTGAAAATATACCTCCACACAAAGGCTATTGAGTCACTGGATATATTTGTTATTCTGATTTGGCTAACAGTTTTCTGATCCATGTAAAATCAGTGCATTTGGGGTTTGGAGGATGCTTTATGAGTACTACAGTATCATCCATGCTCTTCTCAAAATATTTCACGCCAAGTCATCATCATACAAGCTACAATGTAAGGTGATGTACACGTCTTTCTTAGCGGCGGGTTGGAGAGTGGATCTCGGTGTTCTGACAACTTTATATCTCTTATTGAACTTCTCTGGATAATTATTACCAACCAGAGTTTGTGTCGACTTTCTTTCTTCTTCATCAAGTGTGGCTTCAGTGCATATTCGTTGGATTCTACTGAAGAAGCACCTTACTAAGGTTCTTTTGCACCGAAGATTCACTTGATGAGGAAGAAAGTTGATAATAATTATCCAGACAAGTTCATCAGGAACACGAAGACCCACTCTCCAACTCGCCGCTAAGAAAGACGTGTACATCAAGAAAGTTCATATTGGTGACCATAGTCGCGTGGCAACTAGACAAAGATTGAACGCTGCGGATAAAAAGACTATTTTATGCAGATAAGATCATAATAATTGAGAATGTGAAGCTGATGTATCCATCTAAGCCCTCACAACATGCAAGAAATAATGTCACATCCCACTGCATTTACCGATTTGAATCTACGTGTGGACACATACTTAGGGAGGACTCATCGATCTCTGAAAGTAACGGCTTCAGAACATATTCTTAAACGGTTCCAGAAGCAGATAGAACCCCCAGAACCCATTAATGGTGAGAACAGGAGACCTAGCGCCTCTATTGTGAAACATATTATACA
Organism: Trichobilharzia szidati; assembly: GCA_944472155.2. Taxonomy (NCBI): domain Eukaryota; kingdom Metazoa; phylum Platyhelminthes; class Trematoda; order Strigeidida; family Schistosomatidae; genus Trichobilharzia; species Trichobilharzia szidati. The sequence continues at coordinate 95,124,304 of OX235272.1, forward strand.
GACAGGACATAAAATTGATGTTTACACGTCTTTTAAACTTATCTACTAAAGGTGTTTGGGACGTATCCCAAAGTTTGTGGAAGCCCTAGCAATTACGAAGGTTAAACCACCTTTATGCGTTCAAAGCAACAGTTCCTCATCACACTAAACCTCCTTTGGTAGACTTTGTTTTGATATCAGTCAGGGTAGATGTACTATTACCTCTCTTATTTGTTTTAGTGATCGTCATTGTTGTTTTGACCTTCAATATGTCCTTTTAACTTGACCTAAATTTATTTTCTCAACTCTTATATGTATATATATGTACATGTCGAAATTGGAGAAACAAATTCAAGGTATGCTTAGAGAATTTAAGCAATATAAACGTTATGTAGATGATACTCGCAATATTGGTAATAATAGTAAATCTATTGAAAACTTTATTATCCTATTTAATCATATTCATCCAAATATCCGAGTGACTTCCGAACTGGAATCGTATAACACACTTGGTTTCCTGGATATTACTATGACCAGGAGATATGATGGAACGATTCAGCGATCTATTTTTCGTAAACAGACATGCAGTAGACAATATCTTCATTTCACCAGTTTTGTTCCTATCCAGTATAAACGTTCCTTAGTGAAATGTTTGTTCTCAAGGGCCCACAAAATATGCACGAGTGACACATTGATGGACGAGTTTCGACATATACATTCAGTTTGATTAGCTAATGGTTATCCAGAGAACTTTATCGCTTGTCACAGTAGAGAAAGGCCACACCTAGAAAAGACAGCTTCAGAACAACAAAAATACCAGCAACACTTAGGGCAGCTCAAAATGACACCGATTACTAAGTAAAGGACAGACGGTTTAGTTAGGTCAGTCTTACTGGTGGATTGTAGCGACTGAAGCAATCCATCTGATTGTGGTACAAAGATAACAATAGCAAGCAACTTGAGATTCATAATAAGTGTAAACACACTTTATGGATGATTGAGAAAACTCTCCAGTCTTTCAATATTAAAACTGTTAGTAGTAAGTGAGCTGAAAAGTAGTAGCACCAAGTTTTGAAGATAGTACAGAAGATTTATAGCTCAGGTATACGGTTTTGGCGGAGTTATGTTCTCTGAGCTAGATAATTTACTTGCGAAGCTTTTCATTGTCCCCCTGGAAAACTTCTTCAGCGCTAAGGGACACCATGAGGTCACCTAGATCATGACTAATTGCTGAAGCTGTTATGCGAAGACTAGAAACCATAGTCTAACCAATAATCACATCAGAAGTTCGCATACTTCAAGTAGACGACACATTCTTAATTATTAACAAGCATCCAAACGCTAATCAGTAATTCCATATTATCAAGTATTGGTTTTTGTAAGGGTTTTGTTTGATTGGTTGGAGGATTTCATCATGAGGTGACATCAGTCAGAGAACCATTGGAAAACCTGGGAGTACTGGTGGGTGCGTACTATCGAAGAATCCAAAACCAGGACGAATCAGCTGTCCAGTACTACCAGGTTTTCTAATTTGTTCTCTAAATGATTTCAGCTCATGATGAAATCCTCCAACCACTCAAATTCCATATTAATTTATTTACTAATTATATTAGTCAGTGAGACAGTATGGTTAGATGACGTTTCGCACACAATTTATTGTTCAGAACCATACCAATTTTAACTACACAACTCCGAAACTTGATTTTCTTTCTTCTTCCTCAGTTGTGGTAGGAGTAGTAGAATTTTACAGATGTCTGGGACAGTTGTTGAGTCATTCCTATTGCACGTATTCTTAGTTGATCCGATAAATAAAACTTCGATTATATACCTCTCCTACCATCCTGTTATATTAGATTTTAAGACAGTTATTTTGTCCCATTGTATTGTATGGTTGTGGAGTCTATTGAACAAAATAATTTACTCTAATTAATCATGAATGTTCTCTATGACACTAAATTTACAAGTGAATTATCACAGGATGAAATCCTATTTTTAGATGTCTTAGTTAAACAAACAAATACAAATAAAATTGGAAACGCAAGTTTACAAAAACACCCATAGCTAGCTACCATAACGAATAACGTCATAGTTTATTTATAAACATCATCTAAGAGCACCAGCAATTCCACACTACTACAAACTGACTTCAACGTACAATTGTAGCAAGATTGACAGTAAAAGGCATGCTGCTACTAGGCTGTTCAAATATATTTGAACAAATATGTTGAAATCCCACCTAGTTCACTGGTAATCCGATGCTGCCTTTGAATGAACTAGGAACATGCTTCATACTGTCAGCAGTAAGAAATCTACTCAAAATAAAACTTCTTCAACCGTCTTGTATAAGTTCACATTTTGTTTATGTGACTAGAAAACAAAGTGGAACTGTGTAGTCAGAATAGGTAGCTTGATGAACACTTATTGTTCCTTTTAGTATGAATCACATTGTGGTTGACAGCTGTCTGCAAGACAAAATTATAGACAATAATTGACGCCAATGTTTACATCCCGAATAAGAGTCAGGAGAGAAAACAAGAACAAAGCTTAACCTTGAGGAACTCAACAACCAATCACCGAAGACTTCACGTGTGCAAATACGATTCGCAGATATATGGCTTAACTATCTAAAAAACAGTCACAAGCAGTACAGAATAATCTTCAGCAAGAAAACAACAAATCAGAAGACGTTGCTTCTCTGCTAACAATAACGAACAATAATGTACATAAAAATCTATAAATATCTCTTGATTTTCTCAATAAACGATCTGTTTCCTGGCCCTTGTCTTCTGTCGTTGCAATATGACTAAACCACACGTAGTCCAAGCATAACTCTGACACTTTTGCATGACTACAGCTCTTAATATAACTGACTTCCAACTATTAAACATATTTGTTTTTAAAACATTCAAGATTCGAAATTATTCACCGGATAGAACAAAAGTACTGACAGTATTAGCCATCCTTTCACCACGTTTCATTTCATACATTAATTTTTCCCCACAACTATTGACAACATAAGACAAGTTGCTGAGTCATTAAAACACACAGGAGTATGAATGTAATAGAATTTAAACGCATTTATCAATAAAAGCATAGCCAATACATGCCTTATGCTGTCGATTACATTTAAATTGTTTTATCTGTCAGTTGTATGATAATAATAATCTACAGGATGAATGGAAGATTAAAAAAATTACGGTTCACTGTAGATATGCCACATGTTTTCTGTAGTCTTTTCGATATATGAAATAGTAATCCGTCAAAATGAGTCAGCTTTTGCCTAAAATAAGTGTCTAGTCATACTATCAATTTTTAGCAGTCCTACATTTTTGTCTTATCAAGCATACTGCAGTTAATTGAAAAGGTTAGAAGTCAGGTTAAGGGATGAGGATAAAAGTATTTTCGCGTATAGCACAGCATTTGCTACAATGACTGTACAGTAATTCAACAAAATATCATCAAAACAACCAGAAGTAACATTTGACATAAATACAATACTCCTTTAAACACATTATACAAAGTTACAAAAGATCAACTACCTGAGGAAATTCAAATTGTAATTCACCTCCTCTTCTCTATCACAATATCAAGGAAGTTGAAATGAAAGATAGCTAAATTAGTTCTGGTGATAACTTATATACTCACTCACCCACCCGCAAAGTGAAGGAAGTCTAAGGCTGAAGTTTTTCATGTACCGAAATCACTTAAAAGAACAATTGGAAAACCAAGATTATTAATGATCAGCTTTCTCACCTAAATTTGAAACTGATCATAGTTGTTCACGCACATGATGCAATGCAAGATGTAGGTTTCTAGTTCTAGTAACATATTTTTTTTATTGCTCAGCCATTGAAATGCAATTAAACAGTACTCAGTTTCCGAATTCTGACAATTTGTAAAATATCACAACCTGTATTTAATGTAGTTCGCAAATATCTCTCCTCAATTCAAATCTGATGGACCTCGTTGGTATGTCTTCACGTCAGTAGTGCTGAATTCCGATGGTTTTATATCATGAAGTGTCAAAAATCAGAAAAGATAGACTGTGGATTACTATTCCAGTGATTGAATAAAGTAAGGTCTTAGCCTCTAGAAGAAATGATTGTCAATCCCATACTACACAACGCCCAGGTTGTCTGCTAACAGCTAAAAACCACAGAAAGCTGGAGAAGCGAACCATCAGCGATCTGATGTTTTCAATCATTTGCTATTTGATGCTAGTCTGCAATTTGGTTCACCTGTGAATCAATCAAATCATCACAAAAATAATTCTTCAAATGTTGGTTTCGCAAAGATTTGCTTAGTATGAGTCACATGACCAAATTATAAGTAAAAGCATGACTTTTGCACTTAGTTATAAACCGGGATTAATTAGAGAAGCATGGGGCACTGACCAGCTGCTTCGTCCTAGTTAGGGACACTTTATCCGTCCTTAATAGTGTCCCTACCAGAGGAAGTCCGAACCCAGAACTCTGGAGTTACGGGGCAGCATATTACTCTACAGCCACCGACTCCAAAATTAAATGCCCCATCGGCTCTAACTTGTGTCAACTGGCGGTGCAGCGCCATGTGATGAAAGTCTTGAGGCTCAAGTGAGAAGTGATGACCGTTGCGGTCCACCAAGAAAGTTGTAAGCACAGATGAAAGTTAAAACTCATAAGTCCTCAGATTCAGATTCACTGGCTGAGTGATGGTGTGCTCTCCTTCGAACCTGAATATCCTAGTTTCGGCGACTGACAGCATCATGGGTAAGTACCACTGAGGAGTTCAAAGTTGGGAGAAAAATAAAGATTAAATGGGGGGGGGGGGGGGGAAATTCACAGATTTTATTAAATTGTAAATTACCGCTAATTTACAGCCGTCGCATATTATCCAAATGTCTAAAATTTACAAACAAGTGTTGTCATGTTTGTTCGATTTAATATTTGATTTTTTCTTACATTAATCCTAAGACATCATCGAATCGTCAGTACTTGGAGCCGACATATGAAAAGAAACTGAACATTCAATCACCCAGAAGTACAAAATTAACTTAATCAAATAACTGTAAGTTTTCTGTCTAATCTCGTCATAAATAAATGCATTTTATGCTCACTCTATAGAAGTGGAAATGAGTATTTGTCATACTGTCATAGATTTCAGTTAATTTTTGTTCTTTTTTTCCCACTTAGATATAAGTTAATAAGACATTTTTGGACGAAAAGATAAACGAAGAGAAACAAACCAAACTTGAAAAATCGATAAACTTATGTGTATGTTTTTTGACTTATCAATCTTATTTAAGTTTTTTTGAATTATTTTTTTCCTAATGATTGTCACTTGTTCTCATCTTATAAAATTTAAAAAATATTGGAGGTTTATGTCTAAATTTCCTCACAGGATATAGTTTCTTAAAAATCACATATATACGATTTTACAACTTCATATGAAATTCATTGAAAAAAGTTTCTTCGCTGAATGCTGTGTACTTTAAGTTACAATGGGAATTAGTAAATTATTATTATTAGACCACTGAGCCACGAGCTCCTGCCCAGGGCAAATTCACGCTTACTCACAATATATTCATGTACTCTCACCTTCAATTCAGTATGTCACATTCCCATCATATACAACATATCATCACATCATCATCTATCTCACGTCAACAGAACAACATCTCAACCTCATCTCATCGCCTTCGTATTTCATTGTTTAATTCACTGGAGAGAACGCATACATACAGTCATCTATCTCACTCACTGTGGATAACCAACTGGCGATCACCTGTACTCACCTAATCACTCTGTCCCACTCTCCTGACTTCTTCGATATTTCAATAATGACGAAGGCAGTCTGAATGATAGAGAAATGAGATAAGATCTCATTCCTCTAGCTAACGAATCAACCAAACACCGATGTCACTCGGTCATTCAAGAAACCAATCAGTGCGTAGTGGAGACAACCAATCACAAGACGAACATGAATAACAAGGGAGGGGGGGAGGAGAGCGGATATGAGGTGAGAAATAGTGGGCTCATACAAAATACGGGACACTGACGAAATTGTCAATCGAACAGGAATGAGTGGGTGGACAGTAGGCACCTGCTACCAACACAACGCAATCGCCATTGAAAATTCACGTCACATGAACGCAAAATGCACGAAAACACACACAAACATACACAAGCACACAGAACACTCAACAATGACAAGGTGACTTTGATCATCGTATTTGAGAAGACTCGTTGAACGGTCTCACATATATTTTGTTGGCAAACTTGTTTATTAATAATAATAGTAATAATAACTTTTTTGCAAACAATGATAATAATTATACAGAATGGAATTTCCATCAGTTTTACACAAATTGAAACAATTTAGATTCTACAATAAATATGTACATATATGTCCAACCAAGTTCACTTTTAACCTTTATTATAATAAATATGTACGTACGTAAAATTTAAAAATATAAGAACAATCCATAGTAGAGACTATTGGGAGAGAAATGGTTAGATCGCCGGCATATTTAATGAAGTTCCCTTTGGGAGAATTTGGAAGGCCATACAAAAAGAAAGAACGAAGGATTGGAGACAGTACAGCAGCCTTGAGGCACACCAGTTTCAGTTAGCAAAGAAGTGGAGAGTTTTCCATTCAAAACAGTATGCTGTTTTCTATCCGAAAAATAAGAAGACAGCCATTTTGTGACCCAGGACTCAGTGTTTGCTGAAATCAGCTTGCTTAGTGAAAGTGCCCTTGGAATAGAGTCAAAAGCAGCAATGTAGTCTAAAACAGAGGCTCGAACAAACTTCGCGTTTTTATGAAGACCTGAAACAATATTGTGATGGAGTACAACGACAGCATCTAATGTGCTTCTACTGCATTTGCAAGCAAACTTCTTTAGGTCATTAAAACATTTCAAAGGAGGTTTAAGAACATGCAAGAGAAGTTTTTCCACTGTTTTCATAAATGCAGACGTGATGGCGACTGGCCTAAACTTTAGACCTGATCCAGAAGATGACTTTGGTACCTACTTTTTCTTCACCCAACAGGTACTGTATCCCTGTGAAACGATGTATTAAAGATTTGAGTAAGAGGACAACACAAAATATTAGCACAGTTTTGAAGCAAAATGTTTGGTACACCATCATGTCCTAGGCTGTGTGATAGATTTAATTATTTGAGACATTTTAATACATCCTTTTCACTAAAACAAGGAAAATGATCACTTACTTGGCTACAAACATCATGTTCAATCATATTAGCTTGTTGCATTATAAAATATCGACTTAAGGCATTTACATCAGAGTAAGCATCTTTGGAGGCTGAGGGTGTTGATGTCCACGGATAGTACGAAGTATGCTAACGCAAGATCTACTATCCACAACTTCTATAGTATTCGTCCCACGTAGACCAAAGGCAAAGCAAAACACCAGAATTGATCGTCCAAATTAAGAGTTATATTTCGGGACCAAATCAGAGTGCGAGATGATTGCCTAGCTAGCTAGGGATCGTGCGCGAACGGATGAACGTAACACGATGGCGTGCCAAATGGCATGGATGCTTGAGCAGAAGCCTTCTGCTAGACAAATCGACTAAAACAATGAGGGTCAGCACTCAATGTTCATTGGAGAATGCTGTGGCCAATAATCCTGGGGAATTACCTACCGCTGCACATCAAATAAAATTTGTTTTTTGCTTGTAAGTTGATTAGAAAGTTTCCAGATGTTAGAAGCATTCTAACACGATAAAAAATTTTCATTAAATATCCGATTTAGTCTTCGTACTTCAGACCTAATCAGAGTTTATTCTTTGAACACCACCATAATCATATGCTTCATACAAATTCGACTTTTCTCTTCTTAGCCTTTTTAGTTGTGGAATCTCGCAAATAGTGTTTAAGTAGGACAGCAAATGTCCAAACCGAACTTGAGATAGGAGGTGATATTAGAGACGATAACGTCTGACACTTCATCAACGAGTAGATCCCAGTCAGCATCAAACAACATACATCTCGGTGCTTGAATATTGTTATGTGAATAGGATCGTTCTTGGATTTTCTTTGTTAGGTGGACAAAACCCCTTCTGTGTAACCTGCCATACACTTTCAGTAAAATACGAATAAGCTCTCCTTCGCACCTCGTACATTTCGTGATCGTTTGTGGAAACCAAATTTCGGGTTTTTGTCCAGATGCTTACTAAATTTGATAAGGCCCTCATGATCAAGTGATATGGGAAATATGTGATTGCGAGGATTAAGGTCCTCACAGACTACTGACAAGGAATTTCTGAAAACAGGAGCAGCAAATCAAGTAAATTCGTCTACGAAGGTAGATATATCAGAGGAACTGCAGTCTGGAGTCATATAAACATTTGTTATGTATATATATATGGGAATATTTACTCAAGTGCTATGGACGACACCTAACTGTGATACAGTCCATTTTTTCATTGAAAAAATGAGAATATTCATGATTACATGTAGACCACTTTGTATTAGTGAAACTGGCTACCCCTCCACCATGCTTTTTCTTCAAACTTTGTCCCGACAGAAAATTTTATATCCACTCACTGGGAGTAGAGTATCGTCGTTTTTCTGGTGGAGTCAAGTCTCTTGTATAGCTAAAACACCAGCATTTCGATACACTTTTGAGGATAAAAGAGATTGGAGATAGTCCATTATGTTAAACAGAAGCGTGCGGTTACTACAGGCAACTTCAGAGACAGTCATATGGTTAATTTCTGTGCGTTTCAATGCACGCTGCTAACCACCGTGATTTTTTTCCTCAGTTGTTTTAAAATGACTCTGTGTGATAGGTTGGAAAGATTTTAAAATGTGCTATTATAAATAATACGATTTGAAGACATTTGTGATTGATTAAAACAAAAATGTAGGAGCAGATTGAGGGAAAATGTAAGTCGATGTAAAATAGTACTTTTGGGTAGCCCAGAATTTAAGCAGGCGGCCATATCCAGTTAAAATAAAGGTCATTGTTGAAGAGAATATATCTTGTGGTGTATTTTGAAACACATGCATTTAAAGCATCACATATCAAAGAACTTTTTATCACACTTGAATCATCAAAACAATTGTATATCACTGGTTGACTCCAGTCGAAGTGTATCTGTGTATTGACGCTACTCTGAGACGGCGAATATTTCGATATACCGGTGTTTTCTGTGATATGATGGATCAGTATTTTGAAGTTGTTCTGCTATGTCGAGGGAATTGACGCAACATACTCTCTCCACTACTCGTAACATGCTAAATGTAGGGAACAATACTGCTCCAAACTCATTGGAGGAGATGGCTGAAAGCATTCTGAGCTTGAACACAGGAGGAAAATCTCCCGAAACCAACACTCTCTACTCACTTCAATCAAAAATGAATTCACTCTTCGGACAAGATCAATGGGAGTTTTCATGTGAAGAGTGGCACACAAATACTCAACTCATACCGATGACAACAATGGTAAGCAGTGGTTGAAGTCTATGCATCTCATCTTTATCGGACAGTCAACCAACGGAAATCTCATTCATTCTCATCTTCACCAGCTGAGATGAATGTCGCTTCACACGATTCCATTATCCACTCAATAACTGACTGATTCATTGACAAACTGACAGACTGATTGACTCAGGACAGTAATGCTGGTAGAATGCACAAGCTACCAGTCATGCAGCATCCCGACAGAAGGACCGAGCGAGTATCAATGCTTTATCATTACTTACACCACCAGTAATTGTGATTGACAAATTTCCGTCATAAATAAACTCCTGTTAACATTGCATTAATTGAATTGCAATGCGAGATAAGCGATGATTATTGTTTGTCAGATTCCCTTCATTTTGACAGTAGAGTTGTTTTCTTCTAATTGATCAGTTGCCTGTGTCTGTGGTAATTGTACCACAAAAGTTTTGTGATTCTTTGTGGAGATGTAGATGTAAGACTGACATTAATAGCCTTTCGACGAGATGCAAGCATGCAGTGGAAGCGTGGTAACTACTGAATAGGTGATATTTCTAGTGGGAAGGTGTTCAGTGTGTATGTGAAAAAGTGTTAGTTTAGATTATAGGTGAGATGAAATGTGGTGTTGTTGTGTAGATGGAGAGAATGTTTTTAGTGGAGAAGTCGTCCGTGGGGCTGCTTCGTTGTCGTTGGCAAGCCTTGGAGTCTTGTTACTTACTATTCGCCATTAAGTTGTTTTATACATCTTAAGATAAAGTTTAGACCATTTCGTTCAATATCTCAAACAGGAATACACCTACAGAGTCATCTGTACTACACTAGATGTTAGCTCAGTTAAGTTGACTGAGCTTCCAGATTTGCACAAAGGTGCAAAGAAGCTATAATAAAGGGAAATTTACGGGAGAAGGGAAAATTACATGGAAAATAATTAAGATGATATTGGATATGATAGAGACCATGGAAAGTGAATGCATGTGAGACATGCAGAATAATTTTGCGTCATACTGTAACGACAGAAGACAAGGACCAGGCAACAGATCGTTTATTGAGAAAATCAACAGATATTTATAGATTTTTATGTACATTATTATTAATTATTGTTAGCAGAGAAGTAATGTCCCCTGATTGGTTGTTTTCCTGCTGAAAATTATTCTGTACTGCTTGCGACCGTTTCTTAGAAAGTTAAGCCGTATATCTGCGAATCGCATTTGGTTGGTGAGTTCCTCAAGGTTAGACTTTGATCTTGCTTTTTTCTCATGACCCGATTCGGGACGTCAACATTGACGTAAATTGTTGTCTATAATTTGGCTTGTAGACAGTTCTCATCACAATACCTCTACTATAAGTTTCCAGCGTTTAGTTCTTATCATCTAGACGACCCCAGACAGTTATTCTACACTTTCTTAAAATAAACATCTGAAAGTTATTTGACATACTATAAACCATTATACACAAAATCGATTTGTGTATTTTCTTCCGATATCTTCACTTTTGGTTAATTTTTACTGTTTCTCAATTATACATTTCAATTAATTATTTATTTATTGATCATGTGAGTATCACAAACTGATATTGATCACTATTCATCATCTGAATTTGTGCATATATCATATCACTATGTCATTGGATTAATTTTCTTACACCTCTTGATCAAATGACACAAATTCCAGCAAACAAAATAACTTCATAAGTTAAAAGTGACACTCAATCTTTTTGATTTGATTGTGCTTTCAGAGTAAGGTGATTTAATTGTGAAGCGTTCATTGTCTTTCTAGACAACGTCGTCAGGCCTCACTTCAATGTAAAGTGAGTTTTTGTGAATCTTCAATTCACTCTGGATATGTTGTCTAGATGTCTAGATAGACAATAATTAAATCATCGCTCGAAGGGAGAGCAATCATATCAATAATATTCCTCTGAGCTACAAATCTTCATTACTCATACATTTGTGGTGAGAGCTAGCTGCAAGCTAAAAATTGTAGACAACAATTTACGTCAGTGTTACGTCCCGAATCCGGGTCATGAGAAAAACAATAACAAAGCTTAACCTTGGGGAACTCAACAACCAATCACAGAAGACTTAATGTGGGCGATACGATTCGCAGATATATGGCTTAACTTTCTAAGAAACAGTCACAAGCAGTACAGAATAACCTTCAGCAAGAAAACAACCAATCAGAAGACGTTGCTTCTCTGCTAACAATAACGCTTATAATAATGTACATAAAAATCTATAAATACCTCTTGATTTTCTCAATAAACGATCTTCTGTCTGGCCCTTGTCTTCTGTCGTTACACATTTACTCCACAGGTCGTTTTGTCATGAAATAGTATACCGTCTAAGAAGTTTTTTAAATTATTTCGTTGTGCTTCTGACTACAGATAACCGAAAAGTATATTTCTTAACGAATCAGCATCAACTAGAAAATAACTATTGAATATCAAGAAACAAGTATACCACGTTTTCGTCCCTGTCAAAGACTCCTTTCTCATTAGTTCATTGTTAGAAAGCTGTTACTAAAATCTATGCATATATCTTCCACAGACGATGACTTCTAAATCTATAAAAAGCTGTAAATTAAATCAATCCTTAGACTATAATAAACTTAAATAGAGATTAAATGACATAATAATAAATATCACAATGTTTTAAAATAATAATAATAATGACAATGGTAAATTGTGTCAAAAATTCCTTTCTATTATGTCTAATCATTTGTACGTGAACTTTTACTACATTTCTATCACAAATTAGCACAAAGTGAAAATAATAATAATAATAATTCTGTCTTTGTTATGCAAATATATTTTTTGTCAAATTTTAATTTTAATAAAATTAGAACCAATTAACAAAATATGTACAATTTTCAATGTGATTTATATACCTCTGTATTGTCAGCTAGTTAGTTAGTTAGTTTGTGTCATTATCATTCCATACTGTATTTGTCGTTAAGACAGACAAATAATTAATTAATTAATGATGAATCATAGAAATTATTGATTGGTTAAAATTTAAAAATGTCCATTCTGCACAACATGTAAGTTGCACTGAATGCCAAGTTCATATTATTTAACAAAAACAAAACAAAACAAATAATCAAGAGCAGCAGTTGGATAAAACAAAGTAGTTGTATTCAAATGCATACAACAGTATATAGCACAAGTACGACAAATGTGTCACTCTCCAAACGGGGTAGTATTCGTTTGTGTGTGTGACTGTTTGTATCTATCTCTTGAACATGAAATTCAAGGAGCGAATAGACGAATTTGATAAATGTCTTTTATTTCGTCAACTGAATCATTTTGGTGCAAAATATTACTATTGTAATTTTTCATTAAAAATCTCAAGATTGAATTACTGCTAATAAACAAACTGTTTTTAAAGATGAGTTACTTTTATTGTTAAGCAAGTAAAATTTGCCTTTCAGTGTTTCATAAATTATTTGAACTGAATGAAGTCTGACATTTAAAGTGATCGATACTTAGTCGACGTCTTAGTCATCGTGTTCTATAAGCTAGAAGCTTTCATTCTCTTTCTAGACAATATATTCGGTGTCAACTTCAATGTGAATTGAGAGTAGGGAATTCTCCATGTTTGGAATACTTTGCCTCCCTGATGATATTCACTGTGATTCGTTGTTCCTGTATCTACTTGTATTGATATTGAACCTCTCGTACACATGTTGGCAAAGATTAAATTTATTAATCAATAAATAATAAATCAAATAACCACAGGGTTAAATACTGAGTTAACGAGAAGATTAATATTAATACATATAGATACAATCACAAGGAAATCTAGGAGAAAGAAGTACTTCAACAATCAGGAATCCTGGAAGCTAATAATGTAGTGAGAGCTGTCTGCAAGACTAAATTGTAGATAACAATCGATGTCAATGTTTACGTCTCAAATCGGGGTCACGAGAAAAAACAATGACAAAGCTTAACCTTGAGGAACTCACAAACCAATCACAGAAGACTTAACGTGTGCACATACGATTCGCAGACATACGGCTTAACTTTCTAAGAAACAGTCACAAGCAGTACAGAATAACATTCAGCAAGAAAACAACCAATCAGAAGAGGTTGCTTCTCTGCCAACAATAACGCTAATAATAATGTACATAAAAATCTATAAATACCTCTTGATTTTCTCAATAAACGATCTGTTGCCTGGCCCTTGTCGTCTGTTGTTACAATACTACATCAATAAGTGATCAGATTTATGGGACATAATACAGTAACTGTTCATGGATGGACACTCTGATGATAATTAATATTAATAGACTGTAACAGCGACAAACAAGAGTATTCTGGTCGGAACGCAGGAAACCAGTCTACGCGTTCTTCTGCATAGCTGACCAAACTTTCTCGGGTGACTCACAGTCCCAAAATGTCCAGACGGTGGCAAAAAGACAGTTATATGTGATAACATCTGTGGTACTATTAAATAATAATGATAATAACATAACAAAAATGAAATATTACGGTTATGCAGCTATACAGTCCCAGAATTCCTCAAGTACAAAATAAGTACTGAAAATCCAACAGAATATTCTCAACAAGGTGGAATCAAAACTCTGTCAGCAAGAATCAAACACGCTAAACATTTCCCACTGACACTGCAAAAGTCAAAATCCCCACGGCATAACCTTGAATACATTCAAACGAAGTTGCAATCGTAAAACAATACATTATTATCAATAGTCCATCACCGAATAGTTAAGTGAAACATAAACAGTAGGAATTAACCATAAACAATGACCAACGAAAGGGATTATATCAAAGGAAAATATGAACACATTGTAACGATGGTACTCTGGTCAAGGAAAAAAAGGGTAATAATTACACAATTAGGCAAAAATATCTAAACAAGCAACAATATTGTTCAACTATTGGTTTTTGTAGGGATTTAGTTTGACTGGTTGGACGATTTCATCATGAGCTGACATCAGTTAGAGAACCACCGTAAAACCTGGGAGTACTGGATAGCTGTTTCGTCCTAGTTTGGGACCCTTCATCAGTACGCATATACCACCCCAGCTCGAACCCAGGACCTTCTGGTTACAAGGTGAGCTATCTCACAGACGATTAAGCCACTGGGACCTGATCCAATGGACAACTGATGAAATCTAACTTCTGCCAATTCATGACATAGCTCGACCACTTCGCAATGTCTTCTTCGATGAGTTACTGCCTCACCCTCAACCTGCTGTACCCTATTGGTCACGGCTTCCTACTAGAACCCCAGGTCACTGCCTGAATAGGGCCAGTCGCTAGTGAGCATCAGATGAATATTCAAGTATTGGTTTTTGTAGGGATTTTGTTTGATTGGTTGGAGGATTTCATCATCCAGTACTTCCAGGTTTTCCAATGGTTCTCTAACTGATGTCAGCTCATGATGAAATGCTCCAACCAATATTGTAAATAGATTGTTTAGGATGGATTGTCTAAAAAGTTATTCAGCTACATGAACTTCAACCAGCAGCAAGAACTATAAAGACACACTGATCATCTTCTACTGATCGACTCATGCCTACTACTCAATTTTAGGTTGAGTTTAATTGTGATTTATATACCTTCGTATTAAGTTTAACATAGACTGATGCCATATTTGAATTCTTTCAAGATACTATATTGGCCTTACTAATGAGCATGAACATTTAAGAGAAAACTAGACTGATTGAGACTAGTTCGGATTAAATGCTAATATCTAGTAAATACCTATTTGTTCTCATTTTTCCTCGGTTAGTTCCATTTTTGTATGGAACATCAACCACATACTGAAGTTTGAGTAAAGGCCAAACATTCCTACTAAACCAACCATAAAGTTATTTCAAGTTCTGGGATATGTAATCATTAGTTGCTATGCCAGCCTACAAATCTAATCAACTTTCGTTTCCTTCACGGAATTGCTAAGTCGGAATTTGAGAGTATGTGGTATCATTTGAACACAGGACTTTAAATTGCCATTATTCCACCAAGTGATTTATATATTCGAAAGTAAGATTCTATCCTTTCGAACTATAAGTCTGATACTTCAAGGAAGCGTTAACAGGTTAGTGGCACTATCACTACCAATCGAATCTATTGAATACAACTGATTAAACATGGTGTCATGTGGTTGGCCATGGCAAAGTTGTCTGTTTTCTATTAGCTAACCATATTTTAAAAAACACATTGAGTGCGTATTAATCCAGTATTTTCATGCTCATTGGGATAAAACATTTTCAATTAGATGTTATCACATTAACGAGTTCAAACTGTGTATGCAGTGATATAGTTGTGCTGATTAAGAAAAGTATGGAGATGCAGTAGGCCTCAGAGTTAAACGCATACAATCACATCTTCACAACTTTACACTAGTATATGTGGTCTGTTGCATCAGAAATCCTTAGTTTCCACGTGTATCTTATTCGCACCCATACAAACTACTGTATTTTAGGGGCACGCTTTAACATCACCCAAAAAAGCTTACAACAATATTTATAGTAGAGTAAGTATACCTGCACTGAATATATCTAAGCATATGCAATAATACAACAAAACAACAGGAGGTTTTTAAGTAATAAGTTTGGATACGGAAAGAAATGTGATTGGCCACTTTGTCAGTCTATGATCAATAGACAAAACAAACAATTAGTACATTGAATTTATTCAAACCAGTTGTGTATAAAATGGGAGATCATAAAGGTCATCCTTAAAACTACACAAAGCACCTGTCTAAGACTGATATTCTACGAATGTAAATGACTACTAGAAAAGGAAGTACTCAGTCGAAGTATTGACAACCGGTTGCTTGTAACAGTGATATTGAAATTGTTAGCAATATACCTTATATCGTCAGCCATTCACTGCTCCTGTTTGGCTTATTTTGGATAACTTTGTACGCTTAAGTGTGTGGGTCAGAATGGCCATTTAAATCAGCTGGATTATCATCATGGTGACTATTTTGTAACATAACTATGAAGTAATTCCACCCCCCAAGTGCTGAATTCAACTTGTACGGATGATCAGGCAAGAACAAGAAGGATTGTAGTAGTAATGTTGCATTATCAAGATAACTGAATTTCAGACAGTCCATCAAACAGACAGTAAACCACAATGTAATTAGCCTACACACACCTGAAGCAAATTCAGGTGTACAACTAAAAGGGAAATGCCAATAGAATTAGAATAAGGAATAAGGCCATCACATGCACCTGTATACTAGATGAGAAACTAAGAGACAAGCCTATATGACTCATTGTTTCACAAACAGATGAAATGTATGAACAGTGTAAGGATATTCACAATTCCGTACATATCTGTTTGTGTCAGTTTCGTGTGATAATTTATGGTCAAGGCTGCTAAGTTTGTTATTAGACTATTCAAAGACATTGATTAATAAATCAAGTAGAATTCGATCACAGTTATTAAGTCATCAGTGAACTAGAGTTTGGACAAATATATGTTGATAAAATCTTTTCTACAGGCTAGTAATATACCAGGTAACGAATATTATTTGTGACAAACACTTGGCGCGTCACGAAAAGCATTGCTACTGCACACTTTTATCAACAGCTGTCTTCGCTCCATACTGAAAATCAGATGGCCAGAAAGGACTAGTAACGAGGAACCTGCCTACGAACTAGCCATAAAGCTGTTGCCCAACAAATATGCAGAAGGCAATGTGGAACCTGAATGGGAAGCAGCCAGTTGGTCGTCAGTGCGAGGGTGACATGGAGGAGGTCATGTGAAGATAAGATGAAAGCATGTGGACAGACGTGGAGCCAGGTGAAAGCGTTGGCAGAGAACTGAACGCAGTGGAGATGTGCGGCTGAAGCTCTATGTTCCTCTAGGAATTAAAGGAAACAATAATAATATAATGTGGATGGATTGTACACATACTCAGGAGACCATTGAGTGACATCACGTGCCAGGCCCTAGATTAGAAACCGAATGGGTATGGGTCCGAGGAAGATACGGATGAGATCGTGTGAAAGAGATTCGGGCAAGTGTGGAGCCTAACTAAAAAGGACTGTACAGAACATAGTGAAATGGAGATGTGCTGCTTCAGCATAATGTCCCATCTGGAATCCAACGGAATAATAATATTTAATAATAATAAATGTGACGAACCACCAACCTAAATGATATCTTACAGATCTAATACTATTAATAGTAAAGGGAACAATACTGACGAGTGCACGAGTAAAATTATGAGGACAAGATACAGTCGCTGTTAAGGGGAATGTATACCTGATATTAATGTCCCAGTTGGCATCCATTTCTGAATGGATTCTTCTCAGTATTGTCAACTTTTTTCTAACAGTCTGTTCTTCATTGACTTTTTCACTGACAGCCTCAAATTACCACTGCTTCTCCAAAGACGTTGGTTGCCAGAACATACTACTACTTAAAGCAATTTATAAGCAGTGCACACCACAATGGTACTTTCATTTCATGGAATTTATTTCTCCTCAATTGCTTTCCAATATTTTTGTAAATAAATTTAATTATATATAAAATTTCGAAAACCTCGATAACATCAAGAAATAATAATAATAAAGACAAATGAAATGGCCGTTGTTGAATTTTGTATCAATATACGAAATACTTAGAATTTATTTTCCATTTTATTGTTTATGTATTTTCGCTAAATTAGTGCACTCAAGTATATAATTTGTTAATCACGTTGTTTTTTTATTCAGTACAAGAACAAGGTGTAGAAGCCTGAACTACTATACAGAAATGGTAAGTTATCATATAATGACCAAATGAATGCTTGATTGACTGAATGCCTGATTGACAATAGAGATCATTGGTATTGGCGAAATAAACTAACAACAAATAAATAAGAAAACTTGGATAAGCTTTCTTTTTGTTCTTTTTTCTGAAGAATACTTCATTCAACATTTGAAACGAGTCACTCGTCTTCTGAAATATCCCAAATGTGGGCATGCATTACTGTAAAAGAAGATGAAATGTGCGATTATTTTTGAACTACTGGATGTCCTATCAATAGGTAACACTTTATTAGCCTTAATAAGCACAATGAGCTGAAGAACGCTCTTACTCAGTACCTTATTTAACCTGTAAATAATGTAACAAAGAACACGTTTCAAAAAGACCCAGTTACTTGGTAATATCTTTTGAAAAGCAGTATACCCAAACAGAATAAATCTTAAGGTTATTTTTTGGGAAAGGTTTTGCAGAGTTTCCTTTGTTGAGCCTAGAAACTGGAACTTTGCAATAGTGTATAAAACAAGTGGAATTGTATCTAAGACGTGCAGATGATATTTCTATTAGAAAGAAGAGAACACGCAGTTCAGCAAAGATATCTTTCCGTCGATTTCATTCGCAAAAGCTGTACAATCGCATTTAAATACATAATTTTACACAGATACAATTTTTACTTGATTCCACATAATTACGAAGGGGAATAAAAGGTGACAATTATTTTCAACTTAATATGGTTTACGAGAGGCTTCGAAACAAAATTACACAGGATTAGAACGTAATTATGTGGGATCAAGTAAAAATTGTATCTATGTAAAATCGTGTATTTAAATGAGACTGTACGGGTTTTGAGAGTGAAATCGCCAAAAAGATATCTTTGCTGAACTTTGGGTTCTCTTCTTTCTAATTTCCTAATGGATGTTGTGATGTGATCAAATGTCACAGTAATCATAGTTATATTAACATTGACGAGTTAGTTTGTAGGAATTAGATTTCTTTCCAGTTTTATGACATATCAAATCTCTACAAACTAAATCTTGAAAATTAATCTGATGCTTGATAGTGTCTGGCAACAGGAAGAAGTTGCCTGGGTTTCTGGAGAGAGAGGTCGTGACCAGTGAAGTCCTTCCGGCCGGGTGTGAGGATAAATACTCGCCTCTAACAATGGCTGGCGGTCAAGCTAAAGTCGCGAACTGACAGAAGTTAGGATTCAAGGCCACTGGCCAAGTGGCTGAACAGTAAACGAGCTTGACTTCGTAACCTGAAGGTCCTGGGTTCAATTCTAGATTTGGTTCATAAGCGCGTATTGCTGAAAAGTCCCAAACCAGGAAGAAACAGCTTTTCAGTACTTCATGGTTTCCAGTGGTTCTGTAACTGACATCATTTCTTAATCAAACTTGTATTAATATTGTTAAGACTTTTTGTTTACGAATTCATATGCACACTGAACTATATTCAGCTTGGAATGTGTTTGAAGTGGAAGTACAAACTAGTGCTTTTTCATCATTTTGCACAGTAATATAATCGGATAGGGGCAAAGTTCAACAATAGCGTCCCAAGGGATGCGAACGCACGAGTGTCCTTGAGCCGACCAATCATAAAAATGAGGAATTTTTGCATGAAAAATGACGTATATTTACAAGAAAATGCATAAAAACACATTAAACAGGTTATCTTTCTCTGACATGACTTAAAAATACGTCCCAGTTATAATGAGGAGTATCAGTTTCTAAGTGAGACTAGTTTCTGTACATGTATTCACCGAGGTGACTAAAGATGAGCTGTTTTTGTGAATCGTTTATCTCTCTTACCCTGTTGTGAGGTCTTCTCCAAAAGTCTTCGGTTGAATTACTATGGTTTCCAATAAGAGGATCGACAACTACTTACCAGGGAAATATGGATAATCCTAACCCTAACGAGCTATTAACATTTTGTCCAAACAGTACTTAAAAACGTGATCCGGGTGAAATTTGCTCCTAAGTTGGTGAATAGCATTGATATTTCAGTTATGATAATGACAGGTGCCGTTAGCCAACGACTAGCATGCGTTCAAGGTCATTGGAGCGTTCGCACTCCTGGGACGCTATTGTTGAACTTCGCTCGGATAAGATAAACCGTGAAGAAATAAACTGATTTATTTCATATTAAGTGGTAAATGATCACTATATGAGTATATGAAAGATAATACTGTCACTGACGTGCATACATATGGATACATGCCCAGGGCATTTATGAATTTACTTATACGAGCAACAATATGTACTTCTAATAATTTCTTAATTAAACACCGATTAATAGATGGATATAAACTCTTTTTAACTTGAAGACGTCACCTTCCTACGTGGCTTGCAAAACATACAATAGTAACAACCGAAACAGAACGATTGAAGAGTGAATTCAGAAACATAGTAATTGTTAACATTATTAAAATATACATTAGGGAAAAACTAGACTTATTTCAAACGAATTCGTATGTGAGAACATAGAATAAATACAGGAAGGTTTATATATAGTTACGGTGTTTGGGTGGGGTTGAAAAATGTCTTTTTGGATAAGCATTTCAAACATAGTGTTATTCTTTACTAAGACACAATGCATCAACGCCACTACATCCAAAAGAAGACATGCACAAGCGAACAATAATTTTTTTTAATTATGGGATGTGTGCGGAATTGGATTAATTCCAGTTGCAAGGTTTAGGTCACAATCCAACATCAATCGGAGAGATCTCTGAAAAACAGGGAGCACTGGACAGCTGTTTCGAGTCTCTACGTGTCAAGGTGAACTGGATGAGCTATTTCACGAATTGACAAAGTCAGAATTCGCTGGTAGCTGAATTTCGACCTCAGCAGCAAAAATGGTCAGAGAGCTTGGTCTCAGGTTCAATCCTTGGTGAGTTTAAGGGTGCGCGCTGATGAAGAGCTTCAAAATAAGACGAAACAGCTGCTCAGTACTCCCTGGTTTTCAGTGACCTCTGTAACTGGTTATGAGTAGTTTTGGGATTAGGGTTACAGTGTTTTATTATTGTCACGCGGCTACCTTAGGAACACAGTGTTTGTCTGAATTTAGCACCTTCCTCGATTTGGAGTATTTAATCGTACAGAAAAAGTCAAATATTACTGCGATAAGGTGAGTGATATAAGCGTCAATTAGAATTATTTGAATAACGGTAAAATCTCTAAAGACAGTTACATAAAAGAGTTATTGTGTCTAGAATAAACTGGTGAACAGTGAATGAATGAATGAATTACTAGAAATAATAACCGATGATAAATGAAACAAATCTGAATTTTGCATGATTTCACTGAACTGGATCAAGGTGTTCGTCCAGATGTATGTGTACATTCCTAGAAATACATAAACATTTCTTTCAGAAACAGTCCTTTAATTGGGTTACACATTAAATTCAAACAAAAGTAAAAAAAGAAATAAACCCATGTGACTGTGAAAGCAGAAACAACATTTACAGAACAGATTCTCTAGGTGAATAGTATGTGGGTTTCGTCGGATTATGTCTTACCTGGAATTCAGTCATAATTATTACACTTTAGGTAACTAGACACCTGTTTACAATGGTTAGGATTGAAAGACATTTAACGTGTTTTTAATAGGATAGTTTATCCTTTGGGATATTTCAGACTGAAGAATAATTCTTATTGCTTACTTCAAACAAATGTAGAAAAAATTAAGTTAGGATTTGATCACTGACTCCTTAGCGGATAGTCATCTTCGAGTTCTAATGAGAACTTGTCACTGGTGGAGTCCACCAAGTCGAATGTGATGATAACGGAAATACCATATTGTGAACTGGTAGAAACCAGATTTCATGAGTCATTAGATTCTGAGGCAATGGTTGAATCGTACTGTCCTCGCCTCTTTGGCCAAATAGTCTACATTTGATCCTTAATGGGATTATGGGTGTGTACTGGTAAATAGCTAGAAACTAGCACGAAAGTACGGGAAAGCGAATCGCACTAATCCTGGCACTCTACTCGAACTCATACAACTAGGTAAGAGCCTATGGAGAGTTATCTTCTGAAATGATGACAAAAAGTGGTGTCCATCATGGATGTCCACTGCCTCCATTTTGTTTAATTCCATCACTAACTGACTTTAGCTACTTGGGGATAAACTTGTTTCCACAGAACGATCTTCGTTGACAAAGAATATGAGGATGATATTGCCCTCCTTGTTGAAGACACTAATAAAATGCTGAGTCTTCTGAACACCATGAGCAGAAATCTCCACATGTTTGGCATGCTTTACGCTCCTGTCAAATGTAAGATGATGTTGCAGGACTGGAGTGTACCAACTTCTAGCTTCCAGATAGGGAATGAATTAGCAGAGCATTTTGGCCCAGTGGACTGATTGTTGATGAAATCTCAGCACGGATACAAAAAGGCTTGTGTGGCACTTGCCTAATTACGTCATTTCTGACATGGACGTGATATCCGCCTATCCATCAAACGATTCATGTACTTTGCAGAAGTTCGTTCTACACTCCTTTGTCGCTGTGAGATATGGCTGTTGAAAGTCGAAGATATGAAAAGCCTAGCTATCTTTGACCACAGAAGTTTGCGTTCTAAGTGACACAATAGGGTCAGCAATACTGATGTTAGGAGTAGTATCTTAAGTAAGCGAGGGCAAGTCAGTTGATAAGGCTGTCAAGCCCCCTCACTTGAGATGGTTAGGACACATATTACGCATTCTAAGCCACAGCCTTCCTCACCCAGCAATGTTAGATGACGCACGATTAGGTGGGAAAAGATT
Source organism: Trichobilharzia szidati (assembly GCA_944472155.2). Classification (NCBI taxonomy): domain Eukaryota; kingdom Metazoa; phylum Platyhelminthes; class Trematoda; order Strigeidida; family Schistosomatidae; genus Trichobilharzia; species Trichobilharzia szidati. The sequence goes on from OX235272.1 coordinate 95,147,222, forward strand.
AAAGGGTGCCCAAACCAAAACCTGGTATCAGTCTGTGAAATCTTTCGCAATCGGTTTGAGCCACTTAGGGACGTGCAAACTGTCTGGTTGGGGTCTTCGCGATGCTGACGTCGAATGACTGGAGGCTATTGATAATACAGCTCAGTGACGTAGATGCATTCGCTCGTTGTGATCTCCCATATCCAATAAGCCATCAACTTTTTCCATCCCACTATCCTTTCTACCGTACACTTCTGCTTATTAAAGATCTTTTGGACTTCTCTTTTCCCTCTAGTATTGTGGTAACTGGTGTGTGGCAACTTGAACTGCAGCACTTCTGTGCATATTTTCATGGTGTGTGGCCTCTTACGTTTTCATTCGAATACAATTGTACCGGTAGAAGACGAAATGCTGTCGGTGTGTATATATAGCCAAATTATGTACACCTTATCTTCAACGCATAATTTGCACAGACCTTCATGTTGCGGTACTTCTAGCCTCCTTATTATGTTTCTTTCACGTCTCCCATGTATCACCACAACATTGTACCATTTGTCTTCTCTGATATCAAATGTATCTCCTTGATATTTTATGCCGATGAACGTCTCTTCATATACTACTAATGATTCTTATCAGTAGCACTCGCCACACAATCAGTAAATGCATCACGCAACGGACAAATGACTAACTAATCATATGTCAATATTATGTCGTCTCTAGTCACGTAATAAAAATATTAACCTATAAATAGGTTGCTTCTAAAGGTTACCTCAATTAAGTCTAGGAAAGCTTGGTCGCGTAAATCAAGATCACAAAGCCAGTAAAAATTATCAAACATTCAAACACTGAAGTGCTAAATATTTCCTGACGACGAATTTAACTTGTCGAATAGTGTCATGGGCCCATTTTACAATGGTTTTTTATTGGCATAGTAAAGTATTTCTTCACACTGGAAAACCTTTCAGATAAAACAAAATCACATTGTTCGTCAGTGATAACAAGCTTATGATGTCATTTAACAGGGTACTATTCCTGAAATTCTAGTGATATTAGAATTCTGATTTGTCATTAGTAACTAGTGTGATGTGTCCAGTCATCTCTTTGGTGCAGACTGATTTCTATCAGTCAGGTTTGTAGTGTGGCCACCATTCTAGGTAGCTCGCCATCACGGTGCACATTGAAAACACTAGACACATCACACTAGTTACTAGTGTCAAATCAAAATATCCACTACAGTCTTACAGGAGGTCAATTGCGAGCACGAATAGCTCAGTAGTAACGTCTCTGACTGCAGCACTGGGTGACGCGGGTTCGAATCTCAGAAGGGACATGAGTTCCTTCAAGGTTGCAGATACGCCTTGCTGAAGAGTGCCGACTAGCACGAAACTTAGGTCCAAGGCTTCCTGCCGATTGCTTCCAATCATCTAATATCATCTGATATTACAGTTTTTTGTATATTTATAGTATGTGTCGATTTATTTCTAATGCATGAATTATGTAACTGAATCCGGCTTTTTCACGTAACCCTATTGAATTCTTTTAAAAAAGCCATGTTGTCTGAGATTGTAATTTGTGATTATGGATCAACAAAATATATGAAAATGAGGTAAGGCCGAGTAATAACGTAATGTCACACTATTTTACGTATGCTCATGTGAAACAAGGAACCTTATAAAGTCTACACAGATTTCTTAGTAAGTCTGGAACAAAGGCAACAAGTCCAACCGACGCAAAGGATTGTACGAACTTAATGAAACAGCATAGGTGATTTAATCAAGTGGACTGATACATTTGTGTAACGATACTGAAAGCGAATATATAATGCCAAGCATATATAACATACAGTCGTCGAAAAGAAACCACCTTGAGGCAACCAATCACGTCATCAAGCATGAATTTCACCAATGTACTGCGTTCACAGTTTCTTCTTCACGTGGTTTTCTAGCTTTGTGAATATAATGGATTACTTATTATGTCAAACTGGGAAGATTTCTAATTGCAAAATAAAGGAGAATTATCGGGTGCAAAATTTATTCTGTTTATACATTTTGAAACAGAATTATTCACCAAAATTACTAATTTAAACATTCCTTCATCATAATTAATGATCCAGAGTTTTTGGCGGTGGTGATTATGTTCATCTTGGCAGGTTAATATTTGTGCCAACTAATTGAGTATGATTAGTCATTATATTTTCTTTGTATTGAAACTGTCAACTTGTCATTGTTAAGGAGATTAGACTGTATGTACATGTGTGTTGGTTATCAAATATGAAAGAACAATTTTTCTTCTCTTCTAACTATTACATTTAGAAGCTAAGTGAATCACTATTTTTATCTGAGCTTTTTCTTCTTTCATATTTTGTCAGTAAAGACTGATATGACTGAAAGTTAGTGTCTATCTCCATTCTAGTAACTGAGACCCAAGTGGATAACACGTTTCGGTGTTTGCAACGATAGATGCTGGCTTCAAGTCTCAATGGAAACACCATTAGTCAGTGGGATGGTAGCTACATCCAGCTGACAAGTCCCAAATAGGACTAAATGTATATCTTGTATATCAGTGCTAGTCACCGCCAACAAAAATATCATGTTATTCCTCAGACAACCTTGAAGCGTCTGTCCTTGGAACGGACATAACAGTAGAGACCGAATATTTTAGTCACATTTGGGCATGAAGTTAGCAGCCCCAACCAGTAGAAACCAAATCGCCACCAATGAGATTTCAAAGCTCAATCGTGAAGCCCTATGCTCTAACTGGAACGCGAAGGAATGAAATAAAATCTAAAAACTTAAAATTAAATAGTTAATTACATTCTCGGCTTTCTTGTCCAGGTTTTACAAGCGTCTATTAAACCGATACAGTTGAATAATCAGAATTTTCTAATTCACACTTAGATATTCGCGTCGATTGATTGGACCGCAGTGGTCGGTCTCAGGTTGGCTCCCTATGAAGATGCTTCGACGATGCGTTGTCATGTTACTTGAAGTCAATTGGTGGGTGGTGACTAGCAGTGGAATCCAGTGGATGTGCCTGAATTCCCCAGTGAGTGATGGCGTTCCCACCATCCACCAACTAACTTCAAGTTACATGACAGGGATCTTCGAAGCATCTGCACAAGGAGCCAACATGTCAACCTCAGACCGAGCACTTCGGTTCAATCAATCGACAGGAAAATCTAAAATTGAGTTAAATAATTAATATGACCCGTTGCACAAGAGGTGACTCTTGTGGTCTAGTGGATAACGCTTTGGCGTTTGAAAATATAGGCACCGGGTTCCAGCCTCGGTGGGAACACCATCACTGACTGGGGAATGCAGGTACATCCCGATGATGAGTCCCAAATGGGACAAAACGCCCATCCTGCATTCCGCTGCTAGTCACCGTCCACCAATCAATCAGAATTTTCGGTAGTAGATGGTTGGAGGCAATCGGCAGGATTCGGACGACTCAATAGTGTAAATATTACTAGCAATGTGGGAATGAGCTCGGAAATGTCGAGTTTTACAGTGGACATATTGAAATTCACTAGACTATGTTTTTCGATTTCTGCTCATTCTCAATTAGCGTGACATTAACGTGATGCTACTCATAATTGTTCACACGCTTAACTAGTGTGATTCGAGATTACAATTTTTACTAAAACCTTCAGAAATTAATCTCAAGGTCGATTGGTAACCAGGTCAAGGGTGTTATTAGGCTGCTTTGTTAATCAGTGATTGCTTTCACAGTACACATTAGTATTTCATCAGGCAATACTGATTCGTTCTTAAGTCCAATTTTCTTAATAAGTAAAAAGCAGTTAAATGAATTTCTCCGAAAGTCCACAACTTTTAAAGCTAATTTAATCGATTTGAGTTGACTTAATTAACAGAGAAAAATATAAAACAGCAACAAGTGAACATGGTATGATATGAATCAAAGTTAAAACACGTTTAAACGAGAGAGAAATGATTATTTTAGTGCCCGATAAAATTAAAACATATCACTTGATGCACTGAAGTCTACCATTACGTTCTGTATTGTGCACAAATTGAATATGATTCTTATAACTTTTGACATTTTTTTTACAAAATTAGGGGGCCTAAGATATGCACATAACTTAGACAAAAATCTTTCAAGGCTACACTGATTATTACAAAATGGTGTGTTTTGGTTGGCTAATATATAGATATTGTGCGTCAGTGGTCAATGTTAGAATGCGAGTCAGACACCTATGTCTTTCGGGTAAAATGTCCGGTGGACTCGCTCTTAAACCCCATTTAGTTTACCATCCAACAGGAAGCTCGTGAAAGTGGGGGGATTGAGCGTTAGACTAGCAACCCGAACCCTTAAAAATCAACACTGTTGCTATTGAAACTTCAAAGTATTTCATCGCTAATTTATGCATTCGATTTAGTAATATAAGATACACCTTACAAATTAGATTTTTGAGGCTACTTGATGGGAGACAGTCGGCGAGAAGCCCCAACACCAGTGTGTCATGCTTGTTGACAATCATAAGAAATGTGTACCTACAGCTTTGAAGAAACTGGTGTCTTCTAGGTGATTCCAACTCACATAATCCAGTGCTCCAGCCAGAGATGTTATCACTGAGCTATTCAGGCCATAGTGACGACTGCAGAAAAGCACGAAAAGGCTTCATTCAATCACCTAGCATCAGTTCAGAGTGTACTAGGATGGTGAGTCACCTAGCTTAGTGACCACGTTGGAAACTTGACTGGAAGGATTCATTCAGTACCAAGACTAAGAACTAGACACACTTGACATTGGTTACCACCTACAGATTGTTATAGTTGTTGTCTTAGTCAGTTTAGGGTTTTCAAATAATTTTACTGAGTATTTCGTCATGAATTGAAATCAATAAAAGAGCATTGGACAACTGCAGTATGCATTCATAAAAGTTGTGAAATTTGTACTGTTTTCCAATCAATCGATGTCCGTTCACATAAAACTTCTAGTTGAAATTAATCCAATCAACAAAATCAAATTATGAATTCCAAATACTTGTTCAGTTTTATGTAGATGACATTTGTTGTGGGCTTTTTGATATGATAATATACGTGTGTGGGGTGGGCTACCAATATGAATTTATAATTAGCATACTGTATGTGTATGTCTTCTGCAAGAATCTTGAATATTCAAAGCGAAAGACTAGGCTGAGAAGAGCCGAAACGGAATATCTTTGTGAAATAATATAGAAAGCATGAAAGGAAGACGTAAAAGGCAGAATGTGAATAACTTGTGCAAATGAAAATTTCAACGTAAGGTTTCCGTATTTCAATATCACTATACATCATTTGCCTAATAAACAATTCTGCTATGAAATACTAACGAGTTCTTCTGCTATACGTGTAATTCAGTGACCTAGTGAACTGACATTTACTACATAAACTGAACGGAAATGCGATGAATATGCTAAGTGACTGTCGTACCCCCCATCCCACATCTGCCAACGCAACATCTTAAAACGAAAAGAATAAAACTTCTAAAGATGAAGATGAGGAAAAAAACAAAAGACAAAAGGAGGTTGGGTCAGTTGTTCGTGAAACCCTTAGTGCAACATTAAACGGTTGAACTGAATAGATAATTTGACTGTTACACAGGTGTGATGAGGATAAATTAGTTTGAGAGTTTGATCTTAACTTTTTAAAGAGTTTAATTTAAACTTTTACCAGTCAATGCATCAGTGGTTTAGTGGTAGAATACTCGTCAACCACGCACGTGGTTCGATCCCCACCCGACGTACGCCTGAACCTCGATTAACCAGAAATAAGTTAGGTGAAGTGGGGAGGTTGGATGTGTGGTTGGTAATCTCACCCCGTTAAATACACCACTGCTACTGAAACTTCAAAGCTCAAGTTGAAGTCCTATGTTCAACTAGGAAGGCAAAGGAATGAGAAAATTACCACTCTAAGGGACTAATCAATTCATTATTGGTAAAGGTTGAAGGTTTCAGTAAAAATAAACTTTTACCAGATGAAAAATATACGGCTCCTTTGTTTATAAGATAAGTTTGTGGTGCTTGGAACGATGGGTTGGAGTGTATTCGAAGGCATATAATCTCTAGGAAGCAGAGACATATACCTACCTATCTACCTAGCTGACAGGCGTGAAGGAGGACAAGACCTGGAGTTATGATTTTCTGAATGTGTAACCACAGGGAATTACTTTTATGAATTCATTAACAGTATGTCAATTTTAAAGACTCTGTAACAATTCTATAACTCCGCTTTAATGACTCACTTATTTGTATGCAATTTCTTACTTCCATTTCACGTGCCCATAGTCTTTAGTCATTTGTTTGAATAGATTTCAACTGCTACGATGTTTTTAAGCATGAAGCGATGACCTATCACGCCCTGGATAACATTCCCATAAAATTACTATCAAACATTTTTAGGTGTGTTGGCAACTCTTGATTTTATCGATGTCTGGGGCATTATTTACTGCTTTGAGGATAAACACTGCCAAAACCAGACAGAAAATATCGACCTCATCTGATCGTAAGACCGAATTTGGGCTAATACTATTACTTACTATTATCCAAAGTCAAACGTTATTTTAAAAGTCTTTTCAGACCTGTGAATGTAGGAAGGCTAATTACCACCTTCCCACAATCACGAAATGTGACCAATCATAATCAAGCCTAATATCTTATCCAGTCAGTAATATGATTGGTTATACGCTTTTAAATAAATAAACTAATTTCTGGACCATGTATAAATCTGCGGTCTTTTGAAGTGTAATGCTGTCTGTCATCGTATGAATGCTTCAGATGTCCTTTTGTACATCATCAATAGATTCTGAAAATACTTAGTTCACATTCTAATCATTTTGGTACATAATTTTAAAAAATAATACCGAACAGAAACCTTGACAATTCATTAATGTGCACTTATAATATACACAAAGACATAAACAAGCAGGCATAATACTGAATGATTAATAAAAGTTGTTTGTATTACTAGCTTAAATGTTTGCCAAATTTAAATCCGACCGATCGAAATGAAGTTAAACTGTAGCATCCATCCGCTTTGGATGTTGCGTTAGTGACACACAATTGAAGTCTGATGAATAATTTTTGGTAGGAGACAATCATGTCTGAATTATATCTTTCTACCATATTTAGTTTACTGTCCACGTTATAGTTTCAAGCAAAACCCTTACCTCCCCATACAGCTTACTGGAGTCGATTAAATCGATAAAAGATGCCACTAATAACTGAAAACTAACAACAAAGCATACAAACAGGAATTTAGACGCCTACAATAGAAGTGCATTAGTTCAAGTTGACACATTTTTATACAGTATAGAACTAAATTAAAATAAAAAGAATTGATTTTGTAGGAAAGATGGTGAATAAATAAAGATTAACACGATGTCATTTGGGTTGATGATGACTAGCATCACCATTCACTGAGGCAGGCATATACAGCTGACGCGTCCCACATAGGACGAAAGACGTATCCTGGATTCCACTGTTGATCACCGTCAACAAGGTCTTCAGACACCGTACTACGAGCAAACATATCAACAGAGGCTGCTCATTTAAGTACAGCATAAACAATCAATCAACGGGAAATGCAAATTAACTCAAAAAGGACAACGTAGTTTTCAAAACTGTTAAATACGAACATACTAGTGTGTGGTTGCTCTCAAGTTTTCCGTTTGAATTGCCTAAATCATTGATTCTTAACTTCTTGGAAATATCAAACTTATATGTCTCAAACCAATAACCAGGGAATTTCAAAAAGGTTTCACGCTTTTTTCTGGTCACCTTAATCTTACATCAGGTCAATTATAGCATCAGATCAAGTGTTAGTAAGAAATGTATAATAGATATTCAATCTGGCTGAGTAATTGAAAAATGCAGAACTTCACTAGAAGACTTTCATTCTTAGCCAGAACCCTACAAGGAGCCTCAATACATTTCATTTCATAATTCCACTATCAAGAAAAATCTGTGACGCTTATGATTGAAAATTCTGTTCCTTATGTATTCCGCAACTCATGCAATAATTCATAGTGAACTCGTATGCAGCACACCACTTCTAATGTCTCATCCGTTTCACGGATACCACAAGTTAGCAAATGGTAAACAGGCTTTCTGGATCTCCAAAGTGTTCTCACTATCCAACCGAATACAGGTTGATACCGTTTCCGTGATAGGTAGACTGGCAGCGAAATCCAGTTCTTATATATTATTTGGTTTAAAACTAGGTATTACTATGAACTATTCCTATAATGTACTTTTAAGTGTCACAAGCTAAATATTCAGATTGTAATTTGTGTTTTAGACATAATTTTTTTCTTTTAGCATAAACAAACATATACTACCGGCGTAAAATAAATCAACTGGGTGTTTCTTATCGAGAAAATTAATCCCTGATATGTTGCAGGTGATTAGATTCATCCTAGTCAATTTAGTAGGGGATGATGACAATGAATGTTTCTTATGGAAAGCATTCCAGATAAAAATTCGTCACAATTTGTTATATATTTGTACAAGTTCGAACAAACAGACCAAACTGGTGCAACATACTTTTTACGGTCATCTCTAGTGTTGCATAGTGTGAATATGTAACTGGATGGCATTTTCATGTGCGTTGTATTGGGAATTCTTCTTGAACATTAAAATACTTGCTAGCCAATAGGCAGTAAACATGGGGAGTTGAATATTATGACGCAAAAGCTACTTAGTTAAAATTGAAATTCAGTGTAGATTGACTTAAATGATGATGGAACATGAACTTTCACCCACATTTCACAATTGAGTAACTGAGTATTAGTTTTAAGAGACAAAGTTTATTATTAATGTTGTTTAAAGGTGACATAAAATGACATCAAATAACAGTAGTCTCTGATAACACAAAACAAAGTGAATTTAGATCATAAAAGAAAATATAACAAGATTGCAGAAAGAATGAATTACATCTCACCGGTTTTTTTTTAATAAATAACCTCTAGATGTACTTCATCTCATATCTGAAGATCTACATCACATCACATGAGATTGACAAACTTCAACAGGTACTAACGAGTGAAAATGTGGTTGATTGGCTTGTGCATCAGACTATCAGTCAGTGTTTGGAGTTCGAAACCAGTCCCCACCTACTCTAACTTGCGCAACTGCGTAGTGTCATCAGCCCTTATACAATAAGTGTAGCCCGAAGTCTGGTATGTGGAAAATCTGATCCATGTGATTGAGTTTCAACAACAACAAACAGAAAAACATTATCAATTAACGTACTTAATCAGACCACTTTGGACTCAACACTTATGTGAGCCATACGTGTAGGCTATAAAGACTGTATCCCTTTTATAACGCTAACTCCGGAAGCATATAATAAATTTGCAATATTTTTTTAATAAATAGTATATGTGTAGTAGTTTATGTGTAGTTAATGAGACATTGACGTAAAATATATTATGACAAGTTCTTTCTAAAATAGCATGTTTCTATTTACATTTCCCAGGATAAACATTGGGATGGTTTATTTTATGGTGAGAAAATACGTACGGATATTATTTAGCTAGAGAAACCTGCAACTAAGTTGATGCATGTGACCACCATTTGGTAGGTAGGATACACGTGACTTCATATCATGGTGGTTATCTTATTACTTTAAAAGATCGCAAATTGATAGGAGTTAAAATTTATGCGCCATTAGATTCCGTCTTAGTGGCTGAATAGTGAATCAGCTCGCCTCGCAACTTGATGGTCCTGGGTTCGACCCCCAGTGGAGATACAGGTGTATGTTATTGAAGAGTGCCCAAACTAGGTCAAACTTCAAACCAATCAAGTCCCTACAAACTAACACTTGAAAATATTAAGCTGATCCACACAACTTTACTAGAGATTTGAATAATAATAATAAATAATATAAAAGCAAGATGTACATAAATGTGAAATTCGGATCTTCACGCTCGAATTCCAAATCAACTGAGAATTTTGATTGAACAAAATTACCTGGAACATATGTTTCATGTATCAGATTAATAGCCACACGAATCGGGTGACGGCTGGTGATATTACCCATTTGTTCAGACTGAAGTGTGTGGAGTGGGATTAGAACTCAAGACCCATTGATTGAAGGTCGGATGCTTAAGCCAGTGGAACACATCTTCGTAAACGAACACCCAGTTGCTGGAACTCAGGAAATTAAAATACGAATAATAAATATTTAAAGAAACCTTTCATGGTCAGTTGAGAACTTGTATGAAAACTCCACACAAATGTCTATATAAACAAATCAACAAGAAATTAACAAAACTGTGAATCCACCAGTCAGAAAACACAGCAACCAAATGAGGATAACAACAATGCTAGAAGTCTCAGGGCTGGGCATGACTAAAATATTAGGATAATAATGGTGTATATTAATATGCGAAAAGACCGAACACATGTGAGTTGCTGTGACCGATTCTGAGAAAAAGCAAAAATGAAGGAATACCTGAAAACTTGTTCTTAACGCACCATAACATCTGTCATAGAACAAATAGGAAGAATATGTAGCATGTTAACCTGTCAGTGCACAATCGAATATCTCACCAAGAGTGTTACAAATGATGAGAGTTAACGAAAACCAAAATGATGTTTCGCTATGCATTTCAAGATTTTGTCAACCAGGAGCAATCTAAATGAACTGAGACAGTTTCATGTGTAGGCGGAATAATTAATACATTCACTCAGTTCGTCAAGTTGACAACCAACTCAGACTAAACTGGATGCAATAATTTGCTTTTGGTAGGTTGGAAATGCATTCAGTTTGTCATTTAGTGTTCAGAAAATTCTGAATCATTAACATAAACAATCGTTCGGAAACAACAAATGAAAGTGAACAGTCCCGACAGACAGTATATGCCTTCACCCTTAAAATCATACTTCAAACTTCGTTAAGTTACAGTCAGATAAATATAATCAAATATGAATGTAAATATCCAGTGCAATTCTTCTACCCTCTTTAAGTGAAGCCAATAGAGAACGGAGTGGCTGATCGCGTTGATCCTATGATCATTTGTTTGAGAACTCTCTTCAGTTGTGGTAATTATCACTGATATGAAGTGACTGAAAACTACCAATTGATTATTGTTTAGATAAGCGTCAAATATGTCTAAGAAATATCCCATCTATCCATATAGATCAAGAGTAAACATTGTGTACTTGACTAGGCAAAAGGTTTAACAGGTTAGAAAACCACTGAAGACCAAGGAGTACTGGAGAGGGTGCGAACTGACGAAGAGTCCCAAATTGGGGCGAAACAGCTGTCCAGTACTCCCTGGCTTTCAATGGTTCTCCAACTGATATCAATCCGTGATAAAACTTGACAGGATTACGTTGTATGAAAAAAACTTTAATCGTGTGCCAAGTCCTGAGAAAGTGTATGTGTAACAAAACGTGTACAGTGCCGAACAAATTTAGCAACCTTATATTACCAACATTTACCAGATCTTTTTATGTTACTGTAATAATCTTATTTATAAGGTTCACAATACACGACCTTTCGATACAAATAAATAAACACTGTAAAATAATAATAATAATACTAGTGACCTTGAAGACCGTTTTTTGATGCAAAAATCAATATCTTATTAGATGATGCGCTTAATCAAACTTGTTAGGATAGGGATGATTCTTGGTCAATATACATTGTAACATACATATATAATCAACTTCTGTCGATAATAACAATAAAAACTGCGATAACAAAACATTTCAAACATTTTGTACACATATATGCATTCACATTTCCGGAGGTATTTTAGAGGTGTGTTCAATAGGCCAAAATACCTTATTGAATGTTTGTTACATTATACACGACTGACTGAAATCAATGACCTCATTAGAATCATTCTTGATGAGATCATCGAGTGATGACCACGCACTGTAACCATTGTAAAACTGTAATGTAACACTATTAATTTATCTTAATCTTGTTACTTAATTGTTTTTGTTTTCAAGTCTAAACGAAAAACTAATAATGACATACTGAGTCTGAGAAATACAATGTCAGTTTTATTATTTAACACCTTCAGTTTCTGAGACTACAGCCTACCGTTTATCATCATCTGGAACCCTGTGTAGGATTCTAAGTAAAGCGGAAATTAGGGTGGCATTTAGACCTACAAACTAATTCAGGAAAAATCTCTGTAGGTCAAAAGATCCTATTGATCCAATAAAACACAATAATGTAGTCTAGCAACTACCTTACAATGACTGTTAGATCAAATAAATACACAGGTCACACCAATAGATCGGAGGTAGTCATATTATCCGAGCAGAAGAATTTAGCTAAGTGTGGAATCAAAGACACCCCGAAGATGAGTAGTTTATAGTTTACAATCAACACACAATAGAGCTACAGTTCAAAAAGTTGATCACCGAAGCTTTGCTGATTGAGTCTACACCTATCATGTGCAGTAGGAATGACTCAAACACAATACAAGAGATATGGGAAATATCACCAGTAAAATCAGAGGATGAAAAATAATAGAATTATGTAGATAAAATCTAAAAGGTTATGTGAATGCCTTGGTATGATTATAAACAATATATAGTGTTCAAAACATCATCAATAAATAACGCTATATGACTGCATGATTATATCAAACAAATTTATTATGGTATCATACTCTATCACACTGCCCAAGTCCCATTCTTATATTAATCAGTGTACCGTTCAGCTCAACAATAACCACTCTTCTGCGTTCATCCAACTTTCTACATTATCATATCATAGGGAGCACTTAAGAAAATTCTAAAACAACACACGCATAAATGCTTGATCACTCAACAAATATCAATATATTAAGTGAGGCATATTCGTGATTACAGGCGTAAGAGGATTGAAGGGGGAGGGGAAATATAAATCAGAGGAAAAAGAAAAATTATTTCGCTGTCAACAAAAGAAATAGTGAAGTGAAATTTTCTAACAACGGAAAGAAATTAGAGGTTCATTTTAGCTACATACACACACATTGTAGCTAAAACAAGAAGCAAGGTTTGTGGAGACTTTTCCATATATATATAATTTAACAAAATAAACGGAATACAAATGAAAAGCGAAGATGTGTATATTGACTGTGTTAGACAAGATGAAGAGAGGACTTCGCTGGCATTGCATTAAAAAAAAACAAATTTATACACATAAGGAGATGGTGAAACAATAGTATTAAAGGTGACAAAACAAAGTAATATGATGTCACACAAACAAACAAGCCAAACGGACGAATCAATACGACGCTGGAAGTGGGAAGCATAAGAATCATGTTCTAACAACGAACAATTGCACAGTTGAATGAATCAATGAATACACGCACACCATGGGTAATGAAGGAACAAAGGACTACATTTTCTTTCTCTATACATAAACAAAATCAACTGGTAAACTAATGATGTTAATCGAAAACACTCACCAATAGATGTAATGTGTATTATTACTATATGAACAGAATTTTCCAACTTAGTAGGCAATTTCTTTTAAAACAAGCGAATTATTTAATTAAAGAAAGGGAGCAGAAGCAAATACATCAGTGACAACATTAAAAATAGAAAAATTCGAGTGGGTAGTGGTAGTTCTTTACAAATTATTTTAGTCAGTTATGCAGATTTAACTAAAATAAGGTAAGAAAAAGAACAGGGGGGAGTGATCTTTCCCGGATGAAAGATCACACAGAAAACAGAAGATCCTAGTTGTTGTTTTTTTGTAAAAAATCATATCATTCAAGGGAAAGCGAAGCATATTAAAATTACTATTATTATTATTCAGTTGGGAACAGATCAACAACTTCAACAAGGATGTAGAATAAACAAATCCAGGGACAAATTAGACCACCACAATATTCATTAATTACTTACTTGCTATTCATATACTAAATTGTGTGAAAATTGTTCCTTTTAGGCGAAATAACCAATAATTGTATGAAGAAAGAAAGAGAACCAGAACGAGAAATTATAATCACATTCTAACAACATTACGTAAGCGTAACTAATCGGTGTGTATAGACTTACAGGCTAGCAATCATGAAAAATTACTTCCTTATAATTATTATCACTCACTCACATACACGCAATAGGACTTTAGCGGAGAAAACAAGAAAAAGACAATTAAGGCACAGCCACTTCATCAAATCTATTAACTGGCAGCTGTTGTAGATGTATAGTGTGGTGCTTCATTAACATGTTGATGGGAAAGAGTAGTCTCACTAATATGGAAGTGGTGGGGCGGGAGGTGAAAGCAAGAATCTTCGTGTTGCAAATATGCCGCAAGATGAAGGAAAATGGATTGATTATTTCGTTCATGATGAGTACTGTTGTTTTTCTCTTCATTTGCTCTTTGATTTATCTTTAGATTTCAAAGAGAAAGATGGCAGTTTGAAACGCCTTTTCTTTTTCTTATGTTTACCCTAAAGAATAGAAGACAGAAATAAAAGTAATACAGCAAAGGGCATTATGATGCAGTGAAAGTGAGAAAGTTTTATGTGAGAAATTAAATCATCAGGATAAGTGTAGTTATATATTTCACATTTTACAGTAATTTCTTTAGACAGGTCAGCTTCACAATTAGTAGTCCAATAAAATAAAGATCATTAATGTGAATGTAGAACTTGGGTACTGTGTTAGAAAGTAATTCCATACTAGATAAGTTTATTTCAAATTCACACAGTGATACAGTGTTAACGACTGGTGTTAATATTGCATCACTGTGTGAATTTAAAATAAACTTATGTAATATGGAATTGAATAAAGATCATTGTTGCTAACGTTTATGATTGTCTATTCAGTCGTCCGCACTGTAAGTTCGTTTATTACTGAGATTTAGATATACATATTGAGCTTTATTTTTACCCTGCCATTGACTTATTTGCTTAAGCATTCAACTCTCAGCCAATGAGTTCAAGGATCAATTCTCGCTCCACTCACTTTAACCGCAGACCACTGGGTAGTATAACTAGCCCACATCCTGGTAGCTGAAAGTTCTAACCATCACTATTGCTACCACCGGTTGCGATTATTTGAATAAAACTTGAATGTGTGTAACTTAGTGTCTGTAAAGACCACGAGAGAATAATCATATTTCTGTCAACGGTTAATCTGTCACCGTTTGGTATATCTTGATAAAAAGAGTAATTTAATAACAGATAGTTAGAGGCAATTAGCAAGAAGCCCTGAACTCCCGTGATTCTTAGCAGTTGTTATTAAGGTAAGGCGATACGCTAAGTTTAGACCTCGTCAATTGCCTCCAATCAGCCGACGCTAATTCAAAAAGTGTACAGCGGTGGGTAGCCTCCTGTTTTGGTGACCACATCGCAAACTGACTGGTAGAAATTATTCAGAACCAATACTAAGGACCAGGCACGAGACACTGGTTACACACGCTCCTGCCCTAGTGACTAGTTAGCTGAATGATTTACTACTACCAAAATTACCAACTTACATCACTTTCACTTATATCTTCTGTTCCACTCGGCTCCGATGTTAACGTTCCCGTGGCAGTTGGTGGTGCTAGACGACCTGTATAGCATGAAAAGATATGGAGAGGGTACAATTACATTATTTCTTAAGAGATATATCAGGAAAATATCAGTAGTGATAATGTTAAAAATAATATTATCATTACAGTTTATAGTGATAAACTAAACTAATACTACAGAACTAGTTAGTTATGATAAAATAAATACTAATTAAAATATATTCAACCGACCAGTAATTGGACTATCGACTGGATAAGTTTCAGAATGACGAATCTCTCCAACCATCAATTCATGTGGTTCATGTAAAGATGGTGATAGTTCAGACAGTTGTACCAGAGAATGAGTCGCTGAAATCATCGTCCCACACACCCATAGGAGTATATGCAAACAGGAGGATACATTCCAAAATTTTCACCAAATACGAAGAAATAGCGGTAATCAAGCAGGCAGGCAAATGTGATGAAGCGATAAATAGATGAAGTAAAGAAAATAAATATGTATATCAATAAAATGAGCGATACAATAACCAAGTTAATAATAATCACCATAAACAAATAACTATGACAATGGTAATGATGAGGATAATGAAAAAAAAATTATGGTGGGTTAAATTACTGATGATAGCATGACATGCAATGATTTATTCTATCAATGGATGAATTGCAGTTGCAGTTAAATGTGAATGGGTATATATATGACAATCAAAAACAGCCTGAAGGTGATTTACTTTGCTTTCGGGGTAATAATGAACATGCATGCAGATGAGCGATTATCAATAGAGCAATGCTCGATTTTATACAAATAAAGACAATGAGGCAAATTGGAGACCAGTACACTTGCAATATATATATATATATATATATATATATATGACGATGGCATCCATTCGGATAAATCATGCGATGACGTACAATTTCATAATTGTTATTATTCATGTAAGCGTTCATGCCAACAGGGGATGAGCCAATAAAAAACAGACGTAGGAAAGTTATCTGTATGTCTGTATTCTTCTGGATTACATTGCTAGCTAACACCAACCAAATAGCAGTTCGGAAAAGGTATGCGAATATGAAGTAAGATAGAGACACCGCTCACTTACGGATTCATGAAAAAACGTAACCTAGCGTTCGTTCTCTGAAGTGACGCACTTTTCTGCAACATTCTATGTTGAAACTCAGGCAATCAATTCACTCGCCATTATGTTATTATAATTATACATATAAACTTAACTAAGTAAGGAAACAATCTCAACATTCTCATTTGTATTTCCGCGTAGTATATGAGTTAGTATCGATTATGTAACAGTCTTCACAAATAGCTCCCGAAAAATATCGATTGCCACAATGAAAACGGTAGTGTAAATTCCACTTTACAAGTCACTAACGCAATAGATATGATCTCATGAAAATTTCCTAAAGCCGAAATATCTCCCAGAACTTTTTCTCAGATGAACAATTCCTTCCGTCACAGTAAACTAAAAATAAGCTTTAAAATATAAAGATAGTAAAATGAATGGAGCAAGCAAACAAACAAAGCATACCTGGACCAAGTTCACTAGCACTTTCTAGGTCTGTAGCTCCACTGTCAACCGCTAGCGAATCCATAAGATGTGTAGTATTACTAGGTGCTTCGAAAGATGTATCCTGACCAGCAGCATGATGACGACGATCCATTTCAGCAAGTAATTCAGGATTATTTTTCAGCTCTATTTCACGTCTATACATTTCTAATTCCTCATCTGTAATTTTCTCAAATGGATTTTGATGGGAATAAAGACCCTATAAAAGAAGAAGAGGGGAATGTAAGCAAGTTATTGTTAAGCCTGAATATCACTCCAGAGGGTACAACACAAAGAGTGATAGTCCTCTGTAATATGTAGTGAATACGACTACCAAAGTGAGAAAGTAGGAGTGGAATTAAAGGTTACTCTTCTAACTGTGTCAAAAAATTAAAACATTAGCAAAACAGCAGTAAATAAGAAGCATAGTAACTTTAACGCTCTATACTGAAGATCAGATGGCCAGAAAGGACTGGTAACAAGGAATTCTGTCAACGAACCAACCAACAACCTATTGCCCAAGAAAGATGCAGAAGAAAATGGGGATGGATCAAGCATACACTAAGAGGAGACCGTTGAGTGATATCGCGCACCAGGTTGTCGAGTGGAAAATGAATGGTAAACGAACAGTTGTGCGTTGCACCGAGGGTGACATGGAAGAGATCGTGTAAGAAGGAGATTAGAGTTTATGGGTGGTCGTGGAGCGAGCCCAAGAAAATATGGACTCAAAATAAACAACAACAGAAAATAAGAGACAACTTACATCATAGATAACTGCTGCATTACGAACATCACGCTGGATGATTGCTTTACTGGCTGCAGCTACAGGCATTTCACTAGTAACTCCACCCGCTACTAAAGCAGCAGCTCTTGGACCAAGCACTTTCACTAGGCCTTCGTCACGAACACGTCTAGCTTCATCCCATGTAAGACCATCCAGTAATCGAGACTGAGGTCCAGCTGTATTGGTATCATGGTAATACTTCGCTTTGACCTATAAGGAAAGGAAATAATACAATACTAACTATTATCATCAAAATTCACTAATACATATAATGCATTTTCTAGAGCTATTGCTATTGACTAGAATTCATAAATAGTCGTTTTGTATCTTGAATATCTTGTTGAACGCAACACGATAAATATGACAATATTAATCTTTATCACTGAAAGCATTTGGAAGTGCTGATCATTTGCTTGTTGGAACTTGTACAACGCACAGAGGAGGATGGATCATGATTCATGTTCGAACAAGTTTAGAATGGTAGTTAAAACGTATTACGATTACAAAACGTTATATACACATACCATTTAAAGTGTGTATCACAGAACATATTCAGGAGAAATTAAACTAATAGCAGCCAATACCAAGAACCTTCTAAATGCCCTTGAGTCGAGCAGTCACCGTATCGACAATGAATGTTGTGTATGCGTTGCGTTTACAGTTCTCGCTTGATCTGGTTCTCTAGTTCTGTGAAAATAATGAATTATTTATCATCCTTAACTGGAAAATTTTCTTACACCAGTGGTGGTCCAGGGTCATAAAGAAAGTTCTTGGTGTTGACTCCTATGGTTTGACATTTTCCCACTTTCGTTTTTGCTCCTCGAGGTAAAATGTGAAAGGATGGAATCAAAACAAACAATTACCTATAGATAACTTACGCTGGTGATAGTTACATATATTTACGCTACCTGAAATAAAACCATGTCAGTTCGGTTTGCTACAACTTACACTAAAATATCGAGTTGGAAGACAATATAAACAGGTAAAGTGAAAATATCAACACTCTTAAAAAGCTATAAGACGTAAGTTTCTAAACGAAGACAAGATATAGGTAGCAGTGATTCGCTATGATCAATTTCTAACCATGTCACCAGAAATTTCCAGTAATGGATTTGTTACATTGTGGATAGCAAGTGAGAGCCACTACTTCTGGTGCTACGAATCGGAATATAACCTGAAATGTGTGTTTGTCTTCCCAAGGATGAAACGAAGGTTACAGCTTTCAATAAATGTGCTTGAGAGGAAGAAACAGGAAATCTGTATACTGAAGTCGTTGTCCAACTTTACATGATCAGAGCACAAAAATACACTGCAAAAAACATGTATTGCGTAGGATCTAAACAGACTATCACTTGTAAAAAAGAAATAGATCTTACCTTCTTCTGTTGGTCACGATATTCTTTCGGATTAGACCCTTGAGGGGCGAAAACATTGTACGGTGAGAGGACTGAAGAAGTGCCTGTCGCTGGTCCACCAGTCGAACCAAGTGGTACTGCTCCATGAGTTAAAGGATGAAATGGTGCTGGAGGAGGTAGAGCACCATTACATATTGCATTATGAACAGCCGCTTCTCGTTCACAAACCCAGTGTGAAACTGGTTGATGACCTGGGGCAGGTTCAATTACCTCCTTGGTGTATTTATTTGGCGTATTGAACCATCGCTTCTCCGAAAATTCGCGCCTCAGAGTTCTGAAAAATATATGTTTACCTTTAAAATCAACCTTATTTGGAAAATACAAAAATATATGAGAAATAGCAGTAAAAAATACTACAATTATAGGCACGAAGATCACTTCCTAAATGATACAATAACACCACTTACTAAAAGGCAATGGGCTAGTGAAGTAAGAACTGTGAATTATAGGGCTATAAAGTAATACAGAATATATTCAGGTATGTAATTTGGTATGTGAACACAAAACTGCAATGTCTTGTTTCTGTAACTTCCACATTGGAAATCAACAATTACAATCAATTACGTTTTGCGCATCAAAACAACACTGGTTATGATGTGTTGCACTAATGCCGAATCAGTTATCTAATTGAGGGAAATATCTTTTCATTATAGGAATTTGCAAAAAGAAAAAATGGACAAATCACAATGATAAAATATACCACGGGATCGATTCAGTTAACTTTAACACGTCCTTGTTTTGTTTAACATTTATGATACTGAGTGGGTGGTTTTCAATACAGGTGATGATGAAATCTCAGTTACAAAAAGTGATGTGTTTAATTTTCCAGGCATTCTTTCGATGTGTTAGTAGATCGTGTTGTGAGGCAGCGACGGAACAACACCATATACTGGTGACATCTGACCACCTGAATTGCAAGGTGAGAAAGAATAACCTTAGTTAACGGATTATTTGATTAAGGTCGACTACGTGGGACAGATTTGTCATGCACCAGGCTAAGACGCAAACTTATAGTATGAGGGCTGATGATACTACCAAGTTGCCCATACTGAAATAGGTGGGGGCTAGGACCTGCGGCCCATGTGCTGAAATCCGACTGCTTGGACCGATGAACCACATCTCTGAGGACTATGTAGTATCCTGATAGTCTATGATCCCCAAAAATACTGACTGTTATCCAGCCGATATAATATTAATTTGGCTGACAAGATGTAATGGAAGTGGAGGTTGAATACTCAGAAATTAACCTGACCACTTGTTTTCCACGAAGGTTATATATTTCACTCTTTCTGGACAAAGTTTACACTCAAACTATTTTGGTTTCATGTAGTGAATCCAGTTGGTTCAAAGGTTAACACAGTGGTAAACACCATTAGCTCCAGTAGATTTTCCACTATCGGTAAATATGTATCAGTAAAGCGCAGCTATATGAAATTTTCAACTATCCAAATCGAGAAATTTTTTTATGCAAGCGCTAACTTTGATTCATGATTCTTAACATTTTTAACTTTCCTTGTGATTTGAAGAGTAAATATCAAAAACCAAGTTAGTAAATCCCAACCATTTATCCACACATCAGTAATACCGATGTAAAATACACACTAACCATAAAATCCTTTACAGCTAATATTTAGTATCATATCAAATAATAAAACCAGTGAAATATATTTCATGTATAACTACAGGAATATGGTGAAAATGTGTTAACTGAAATAAGTATTCAGTACTTTTCAGTGTGTCAAGATGAAATGAAAATGTTAAAGGATGCAGTTTTTTTAGAAACTTTGAAAAGAATTAGAAACTGTTACTTACGAGGGTCTAGGTGTGTCAGTCTCATCACCTGAAAGAACTCCATCGTCATAATAGTAAGCCATTGTAGCAGTTACAGATGATGCAGATGGTGGAATTTGTATTTCATCATCTTGACTACTGGCTCCATGACCGTTTATAACTCTGCTTTTTCGAGATCTATGTGGACTTGCCATAGCCTCCTAAAACAATCATATAGAAAGACAAAGTATTCGAATATGTTCGTAAACTATAAATATTACAATACTACATTCCTTCCCTTAGAGTGTAGTTAAAACTAAACGAGTGTATATACACTAAACTCTCTTCTACAGTGAATGAGTGTCTACTAACCACTTTATTATCGAGACTTTTCTAGACAAATATTGTTACCTTTTTTGCATTTTTCATAGACTGTATTCTACTTGTACATTCCAGATGATTATAAGAGTAGATATCCTTCAAGTTTCAAATGAAATTGGAAAAGAAAACCAAGTGAATAACTAAGCCTTAATCTGTTAACAATAGCAGCTTTTCTGATAAATGGTCGCCATACAGAGTAACTTAAATTCATTTCTCAGAACATAATCCGTGAGTGTAAATTATACGTTGGGTTTTAAACCGGAGGCTGCAAACGATTGGAATATAAGTACACAACTACCACTGACAAGTTACACATCACAAACACTGTTTCATATTTTTGCATATTATCGATATATTTATGAGGTTAATTGGTCGATTAGAACACTTATCCATTTACCAAAATACGAAGTTGGCAAAGATTCTTACAGAATTACTAAACATTGTGCAGTTCATCACTATGGGAAAAAATCAACTACTCTTCTTAAGAAAAAGGACCGTTTTAAACTGAGAAACACACATTGACTAAATAATAAGAGGGAAGTGGAGACTCAACAATACCTGTCTGTAAAGATGGCCTGTACGGCATCCAGCATTGTCTAAATGACGCATCATAGCTTCGAATTCAAGCTCACCAAGGCGCCACGGCCTTGTTAAAGTGTTTTCTGCATTTGAACGATCTGATGCGAATCCATTTGTCGCAGAATGATGTCCTCTCTCACCGCTGTGAGATCTATTAGGTGAAGACAGCCTCATTGCTAGTGCAGCTTCCGGTCCACTAAGACCACCCAACCCCGCTGTTCTCCAGGTTTCATATGTTTTTTGTTTCAGTTTCTCCGTTGGAAGTATAAGGTTTTCAGAGCCCACTGAGGCTAACAAAAGCTAAATGAAAAGCAAAATATTTTTTAGACATAAAGATAACTAAGTCAACGAACTAGACATATAATAACGCTGAAAATTTAAGAAAAACTGTAGACAATAAGTGATCTAATCAATTTTTCATAACCTTAGTGAATACAGTAGAACTAGATGCCAATCACATTGCTATACATACGTCACTTGATCTTGGAGTACTTTTCAAAAGAAGCCAAAACATATGCTCTTCAAGCATCAACTTGAGATGGTAAGTCACAGTAGATGATTTAATTTGTCGATTAAAGGCCGTAATTCTTTAATCCTATCATAGAGTAAATTTATTTATTTACCACAGTATCCGAATTCTATTCTTATATCAGTAATTTCATTTTTCTAACAACACAAAAGACAATACGCATTTTCAAAACGTTGATACTTGTGGAAAAAAAATCTGGGTAATTCGGAAAGGAAGTTTCATCCCTATTAGTGACGCCGCATAATTACTAATAATTGACACTAGTTCACTAGCACACACCAACAAACTCGAGGCTCCGCAAGTCCTGTTTGCAGGATTTACTCGCTACGGTCTGTTTAGCACAACGGTTACTCATAATATTTTTCAATTTACAGACTGCCGGTTCAAAGATTTTTAGTGTCAATGACTGACATATGTATCCGAAAACTTTACATGAGCTCTTTTAACTAAACCTTTACATATGACATCATAAAGATTGTTCCAGAATTTATTTTGATAAAGTCTCACAGTGTTATACAGTAATATTTACTGATAACGTTTTGAGCACAATTTATTGTTCATAATCATATCAAGGTACTTACACAACTTTCTAACTTTGTTTATATATTTCCATTATTTTTCATCGCTTGACTTGATTCGTAGTAGTATTTTCCGTATTTCCGGTATGGGTGATGAGTCATTCCTATTGTATGTGTTGGGTGTTGACTCGATGAACAAGGATTCAGTAATCAGCCTCACTGTCCACCTACCTAGATTACCTTTTAGAATTTTAACTCTCTCCCACCATATTGTGTGGTTGTTTGTTAATGCATGCAGTCCAGTTGTTGAGCTTTTTTCTAAATTACTTATTTTCTCGGGGTCAACCATTCTTACCTTAGCTAAATTCTTACGTTCCCACAATCTGACTACCCTCGACGTACTAGTTTGACCTTTGTAGTTGACCTCACTCATAATCATTGCAAGGTATTTTGTAAATTATATTATTTTGTCTAATTGGGTCCACCGGGTCCTTTAACCTACAAAGCTTGTCCTACCTGAGTGAGTTCGTATGTTTGAATGCCACCCTAATTCCTGCTTTATTAAGAATCCTACGTAGGGTCTCAGATGTCCCCTCCGTATATGGTAAAACTACTGTAGATGCCTTATATTCTCATTTATGTTATCATTACTAGTTTCACAATTATTCCTTATTTTGTTTTTGGCCTTTCCTGATCTTCCTATTGAATTTTATAGGACAGTTATTTGACACCAACGTCTCTTCTATCTGTTTCATTTCATCACTTAGGTCTTTTCTTGTACTACTTAGTGCTACTGCTCGGTTTTTTAGACAAACACCTAACTAAGCCTGCCTTCACAGACAGATAACGGATGAGATGAATTAAAGTCTAAATATCTGTTAGAATGCGTTGGTTTTTTATAAACGCTAGTGCGTAGTTTACCTTTTTCTGTTCGTTTTAGTTTACAATCTAACAAAACTAATTCTCCTTGTTCATTTTCCGATTCAAATGTTAATTTTATTCCCTCTACTACTGAGTTTATATGTGTCAAGAAGCTAGAGATATGTTCTGTTTTTAACTCTGTGAAAGTGTCATCCACATATCTCCACCATATTTTTGGAGTAAGATTAAATGCATTAAAAGCAATATTTTCCCAGCTGTCCCATAAAGATATCTGCTAGGGTAGGGGATATTGGTGATCCCATTGCTACACCTTCTGTTTGGTATAGGAGTTATGTATCCAGAAGAAACGTGCACATGAGAGGTACAAAATAATAAACTCGAAATTTTCAATTTTCACCCGTCCAGATACTTATGTTAAATGCAACCACAACCACAAAATTCTGCTCCAGATTACAAAATAACACGAAAACTAGTTGGAAGATCACATGACATGTTATCTTCATGTCATATCACACCCTAATAGATACTTTGACTTTGGATCATCCCATCTTGTAACAGTAAAGGAAGGTCTAGTACAACGTTTAAGTAACTGAGCCTCGAGTCTGACCAAAAGTTGGAAAACTCACATAAAGATATCAAGCAGACGAAAGGAACATTACCGCTAAATAACTTCACTAGAATTCACTCACAAATTTATAAAGACTAATAAGAAAGACAGAATCAGTTATTCAAATAATGACCATAGTCCAGCCAGAGACTACGCTTAAACCTCTAATGTACGATTCGTCATATGACTATGAGTGACAAATAGTGCTTGAAACGAAATACGAAGTCATTCTCTACCAGAATGTTCTAGTTATACTCTTGAAATAATTATATATGGAACTACCAAAACCTGACTGACCGGTTTCAGTATAGAACTTTGCACCGATGTGCAGCAGTTCAAGTCTCCACACTCCATGTAGCACACAAAGCAAAAGAAGAAAGTAAAGAGAAATGCAAAATAGAGACAGTAAACAGAGATTTGAGGCAAACAGAACAATAATATGGAAGAAACAGTAGTTTTATTGGGTGTTATAAGTCACAAGGAGTGGATACATCTGCGTCAACCATTGAGAACGATGGCTTTGAGCCATATCACCAATTGTGTCCAGTCATTGGTTTTCACCGTCCTGGGGACCCCAACCAGTCAGGAAGTCCACACCTTCCTACGTGACTGGCTTAAACTAACTGTTGTGGGTTTTATTGACTGATAAAGCCATGTTTGGGTCTTCTCCAACTTGACCCTATGTCAGCTAATATTACCTGTCGAGGAAGGCGATCGATGGCTAGGCATACGTGGCACATGAACTAACAAAACCCCACACACAATTTACAAAAAAGGTTATTTACTTGAGTATCACATGCTACAATCGCATTGGTTGCATAGTGCCACGCCTCTTCAACAGTCTCGCCCAAAGCAAGCAACCCCAAACTTCGTAGAAACAGAATACGAGCGGTTGGACCTAAGGCTTCACTAACAGCTGCGCACTCAGCTGCCCAATCCTTAGCATCGCTGAACTCCCCATTTGTATCATTATTCGTTCTGGAGTTCAATCCACCGGTTGGTGTATAATATGCAACTTCGCCCAAGATCATTGCTTCGTTGCACAAAGGCAATAAACCAGACTTCATACAAGATACCTAAAAGGAAAAGCACATCGTGCATTAAAACTTGAGAAAGTTGTAGAGACATACTAAACTAAAAGATAAAACGAAAAATGGAATATTACTCAAGAATCACTTGCATTTTACAAACAGTTGGCAATGGACCACACTTAATGTGATACTTCCAGGTGCTAAAGCCTGAATAATTGGGATTTGAGTGTCTACTAATTCAACAAGTTGCATTTCTACATTGTTTTTAGATATATGAAAGTGAATTATAAACCGTAATCATAAATGGTATTTACCACTCAAATGCTTCATATCAAGCCGATCAATTTAGTGTCTCACTAATTTTGATTTTCAAACACCATAGTCTCCGCTTGGATCGTCTTTCTAAATATCAGCTGGAAACACGAAATACGTAATGGAAACTTCGTAAGTTCTCCACACAAGAAATTGAGAAAGATTTACTCTGGGATTAATATGGTATGAAAGATTTTCGTCGAAAAATGTCCCCCATAAGGTGACATTTGATGCTTGTTATGTGAACTGGCAAGAAAAACAAAATACAAATGATGTTATCTTCCAGTGCACTAACACGGTGGTAATGAGAAGATACAAAACAACTATTGGATATAGTATGTACTCCTGATATAATTAACCAAGGATCAAGAGGAGAAAATAGAAGGCTGAAATCAAAGACTAAGATAGAGTGTGTGTATGTACGTATCGAATGGATTATCTGAACTGAAACGTTTGGAGAAAAGTGATTCTTACAGCAACGGTTGATGGAGTATCCAAATGTATTATGCATCGTATATCTGCTCGAGCTGAATGTACAGCAGAGTGTAAAGCCCATGTCGCTTGGTTGACACCCAGTATAGTAGATCCTGGATCAAGTATTTGACCTGTTAAATGAAAAATAAAAACAATTAGACACACTTTCACATAAGATAGTGACCAGCACTTCGTGCGACATCAAATGACATCTAAAGTCTACAATTCTTACGAATATGACCGTCAGCATTTTAACATATAGAGTAGACTAGTTCTAAGAACTTATGTTTGCCTTAATAGTAAGCAAAAAACGTTATCTGCCACATTTGAATTCCCATGAAAAATCACCTAATAACATTGATTGATAACTCCCATTTGCTCGCTCCATTGGATTCATTCAATCAGTTTTCTTATAATACATAAAACTCTTGTATGGATAACAGTGGTGATAACGCTTCCCCGAGTATTTTGTTTTCTGGTAGCACGTACTATAGATGTTAGATGGTTGGAGGCAATCGGCAGGTAGCCTTGGACCTAGGTTTCGTGCTGGTTGGCACTCATCAGCAAGGTGTATCTCCAGCCTCGGAGGAACTCATGTCCCTTCTGAGATTCGAACCCGAACTATAGGTGTATTTTCACTAAGTCAGTGGCCGTATTCCAACGCGGCACTCAGTGGTTCAAACACAAGTGAAATCGACTAAGCTGTTGAAGTTTGAAGGACTTTTCTTTTCAGTACTGATTAAGTTTTTCCATAGCACATTTTTGCATGGGTGGCAATACTCACAGCGTATTTTCTTAACTGTTAGGCAACAAACAACTAGAAAACGTCAAACAAACTAATTTCTAAGTACTGACTAAACAAGTTCATGAGTATCACAGACAATTTATTGCATTTATGTGCAGCCCAATAGTTCTGAAATATGTTAGTCGAGTCTCCTTCACACTCGCCGACCAGTATTTGATATAGTTTCGTAGCGTAATTTGTTTTCCCCATCATGCTTTAGCGTTCTATCGTCAGGCCATTCCGTTTAATGAATTCAAACATTTTATTAAAAACAAGAACAAACAAACGAAACAACAATCAGCAGAGGGTTGGCTTCATCAGTTACTTGATTTCTAACATAATCCGGTGAAGGACTACTGTTAATTGTTGAGTCTAGAGATTATTGTGATCCATTGATAACTCAAGTCTCAACTTAAAAGCAAGTATATCTATAGTCAATAATTTAAACATTTGCAAGAGTAAACTAGAGAAACTGGTGAATTCCTTATATGTTAATTGTGAATTTAATTACCTGAAGCAGATCTTTGGTGTATCAGATAAAAAGTCGCACTTATCGTGTGAGGTTACCTAGTTGTCCAGGCTGAAGTAAGTCGAGAGGGAATTCAACGAGTGAATCATTGGCTGAAAAACATCAGTTTTTCATATATATATATATATGTATACGGTCACTACCATGTTAGCTTACCTTTGGAGTCAACTTTTATAAGAGAAGAAGCAGTTATCTCATGATAAAGCAGGCCGAAAGGATTCACTAGGTAATGTTCATGATTGCGGCTTACACATACCTGAAATAACGAAAACAATGACGGTGTACCTAAATAGTTACTTCAAAGTATTTACACAATGTAACGAAAATTAGGGTACGAAATAAAAGTTATATTTTATGTTGAGATTTATTTTAAAATGATACAAGACAGTCGCAGAGGGACTCTGGTTTAGTGAATATTCTTGTGTAAACTGATTCCATAGTAACGGGTAGGAGAATAGTACCATGCCAAAATGCGATGAGTCCAACAGATTTAAGTTCTTTGGTAGAAAAATTATTAAGCGCATCTTAAGATCTAGATCAACCACGGTACTTCCAAACACAGTGCACCAGGAGTACGATTGATATTGAGTTTCCTTACTTACACTGTTTTTATCATTGTGACGAACTCTTGACTAGTGTCAACAAGCACCAAATTCAGATTCCGATGTTCCCGTTGACTGCTTTAAACTACGAAAGTTGCATACAGCTGAATGTCTCATTATCCCGTCTACCTTTGTGTGGCAACTCGAATTGCTGCACTTCGGTGCCAAGTTCTATGTTGAATCCAGCAGCAGCAGCAGCAACAGCTGAATGTAAATCTTCCAATCTAAATGTCACACTGAGTGCAACAATTTCCTCGTAATTTTACTGGATGACATGGAAACTTCAAAATGACAAGTGGCAATTCATCTACATGTGCACCTCCTAATACAAATCAGCATAAAACCTCATTTATTGGTATCTTTAGAACATATATACTCGTTAAAGTTTGGCGAAATTTAAACTCGTTGGTTTGCCACCACAAACCTTGAAGAACGGCGGTCAGTAATCAAGACTCATAGGAGCATCAAATGAAGTACGAGAATCAGGGATAACTTAGGTGGCAATTCTAAATTGTAAACAGAAGAGCCTTGCCATATTCGACAGGATTCCAGGATCCATGTTCGATTGACGCCTAAATAAAAAAGAATTGATTCAGCTGGGACATTCCTAAGTACTCTGTTTGACACCGAAAGGATATCCGATTATCAAAACTCAGATGCCGTAGTGAGCAGCAATCTGGTTTGTTCATACAAGCATATTGTGCAGCTGAATTCATTTCGACGTTGCAATTCTGAATCCATGGGCATTCATAGACGAGTTTTTAAAATTGTCTTTTGATTTTTTACTTTGACATTTTTTATCACTCCTTGATTACCCTTTTGTTATTGTGAAATAGGGCGGTGCACGTCAGATAAGTTAAACACATGGGGAACATAGGGATTCACCGAGTTGGAATATACTGTTTCACATGAGACTACCCACTTGGAGTCGACGGGTGTTTTACCCGTTTAGGCAAACTAATTACAACTAACAAGTCAGAGGTTTAAAGGGTGATACACTTATTGTGGCTTGAAACGCTGACAATAATTACTAACTACAAAAACGATATTTTCTAAATTTACTTATGAACTTGCACATGATTGAACAGGTGTGTAGTTCTTTGGTTAGTTTTCTAAGCTCATCAGCTGAATGTATTCTTGAACACAGTTTATATAAAGTACTGTTTATCGAAATATAGTTAGTGAGATGAGAAACCAGAAGACTGAAATACTTGATTGACCTTTATGTTTAAAGAATTAGCATCATTTATCTTCTTTATTAAATCATTATAATTTAGGTGAAAAGGTACTTACAGTCACATGATTATAGATACTAGAATTCCAACCAAAGAGGTCAATTAGACGATATACTGAAGCCAACTTGCACCGAAGAGAACGCTCGCGACGAGAATACACAGCAGCATCACCACCACGAAGGTCGTTTATGGGAATAACACCACTTCGATGGCCTGAACAAAATAGCAAGATGGACATGACAGACATTCACGTAGGAAAACACATGAGAAGCAATAATACTAACATGCGAGTGACCACTTACACTACCTCCCTTCGACAAAATGCAGTAAAAGACGTACACTGCATTATTTCAAAACAACATAACATTCGTTCCCTTACGCATTTTTAACTAGAAGTAATCGAAATTCGTCTTGTCACTCCTGTGAACATTATGCAACCGCTTGAGTCAAGCCCAAATGTGAAAGTAGGGGTCATATATTAGGACACGCCTCCACTAACGCGTGGAACATATGGTTACATATCGGTGTAACTGAAATAATAAATATGGAAGGAATAATATATCACTACACTCAACACGGCTATACAATTATCCAGCAAAGAAGGGTAATGACGCATTTACAAAGTCTACATAATGACCTATTGAGCCTGTTACATTTCAGAGAAGCGCTAAAATAATGGTGGCATAAAATATCATGTATGTTTGCATGGCAACATGATATGGCAGCCTTGACATGATCAAGAGCAATAAATTTTGCTCGAAACGTCATCAGTAAACATTACTGTATAACACTGTGACTTTATCAAAATAAATTTTATCCATAATGGAACATGAAAGCACCCCTGAAGTCTACAAAGCAAGTTCGAACACATATGTTTACGACAAACTTCGTAAAACATGGGCACCGAGAGATACGCGGCGTGGTCGGTATCCTAGGGTACTAGATTAGGCGTCTGTACCTGAGTAATCCCAGACGATTCTGTGGTTTGCTGTCTCATAGCTGATAAGGAATCGATATTTAGGAAGTATGGAAATAGCCCTTGCATGGGTTGAGAATAGAGATGGTCACTCCATGAAGTGTTGACACTTCATCCTTTTAGCTACTACTGAAATGAATTTGAAGTAATGAACTCTATTACGATAGACATGCATATAACGTCATTATTGGGTTCTTCGATTATTTTTAAATTTACGAAAAAATAATCATACAAAAATAGTGTACTAGAGAGGACATTGAAATTTTCAGTGCCACGGGAGACGCAAAAACTAACATAAGTTTGTTGACCTAGTTATAATTTTGACAAAGCTATTTA
Source organism: Trichobilharzia szidati (assembly GCA_944472155.2). Lineage (NCBI taxonomy): Eukaryota > Metazoa > Platyhelminthes > Trematoda > Strigeidida > Schistosomatidae > Trichobilharzia > Trichobilharzia szidati. The sequence goes on from OX235272.1 coordinate 95,177,980, forward strand.
AAGAAATGATGCCAGCTTTTCAAAATTCAAATTTTAATAAGGAGAAAGATGATCTTTACAGTGTCACTTTTGCAGCAGAGGTCATTTGATCTCTCCAGGAAAAACAAAACTAGCAGTTCAGAGATATGGCACTCTGAGACACTGAAACAACACTAGGACAAACTAAGCACTCATTTACCATTATCGTCACAGCCGATAACCACACTTTACGTATTGACATTTACGGGGATTATAGTAGATTTTATTCTAGTTAGTGGTTATATGATGTGTTATTAGGAATGATACATTCTGTAGCTTTTAATTTTCCACAATTGAGGTATACTTGCAAAGACGCTGTCTTTTAAAGATTGCAGCTACAACTCGAGAACGGTTTCCGTCGTGTTCTTAATGAGTACTTCTATTTTGCTATCTGAAAGAGAGGGACAAATGGTAAACCACGTTCACTATGTCACTCATCTTGCGACCCACATCAGCTCTGGCAGGATGGGGGCCAACTAGTTGATAGCCCGGACACAAACAACTCGGTTGACTTTCGTCGCATTGTTAGGTGAGGTACCCGATCGCTTATTTAGAACGAAGTATACTACAAGATTATGTGCATTTTTCTCCTTTTGTCATGGAAGATACCTACATCAAGTGGATCAGCTGAGACATACTACCCGTGGCTGTCAGCAAGAACCAGAAATTACTATTTAGGCGAAAGCATGGATATTTTTGTAGAAAGCAAAGGGCGAGACAGCAAGGCATGGCACTGATACATGAAGTTACTGGGACTTTCCTTTAGATTGCCTAAGTGGGGTCCACTTAACAACATGGGATAACGGATAAGAGCTGTCATAATTACGCCTAAAGTGGTGCATTTGCATTTGTTTCAACCCCATCTTAACCACATTCTCTCATTTAATTCTTCACATTTCCTAGTTTACCGGGATACTACAACTCTCGGTCGTATAATCCTCTCATTACTGCATTACATATGCAAAGTTGTGACACACACTATCACCTGCAAAACGATGCCAAGTCGCATCAACACTCTGATACTGAAAGTCTATGAAAGAAAGTCATAGAAGGGAAAACCTAAATGAAACCAGAAAACAGATCTTGAAATCTTGCTATAAGCCAAAAAGACACAAATGCAATGGATTTTACAAATAATAGGGAATAACTTACCTCTTGAAAATCCACCTCCACTGACAGGTTGTCCAGAAGGAGCTGAATTGAATAAATCCGATATGTGTTGAAGAGACAGAAGGCTGGTGCTCATGCCAGGGTAGTCACCCGACTGACACTGTGATCGTACTACCTCTTCTAGTTCTCGTCGAAACGCTTCAGACTTTAATATGCCCGATACACGCCTTCTTTGTATCATTAAGTTAACATCTTCTTTGATTGCAGCAGGGCGCATCAAACTCTTTTGATACTCTGGATCTTCAGGGTCTGTGGGAAGCTAGGTATAGAAAACGCAACTAACCAATCGTATTAATGAACTTTTCCGGCTTATCTGATAACGTGACGCCATTGACAGCGTTGCTATCCGGCATAATTGCTGAAACAGATAAGTACAAGTGTCAAGACAAATTGTCTGAGAAACAATCAAGAAAAAACCAGGGACGAAATAATCCAACTAAGCCGCCGAAACTGAAAAGCGCCATGTACCTGATCAATAAAGAAAAAACTGTTCAAACAGTTGAAATATTTTAAAATAACTCATAAACACATGTGTAGAGCTTAAATTTAAGTATCTTCGGCGTGTATTTATCTACCTTTGCACACATAAATTTTTACTTAGATCAAATTTTGCTTCTAATAGTAAGCGTATAGTGTGCATGTGTCTTGTTCCAATTTACAATAAACTTTTACAGCTTAGCGCAAACCAAAATGATTTTTTGAGCTCTCTTCGTGATATAAAGATAACGAGTCCCCATCTCGGATGAGTTTCTGAATAGCATTTCCCACCAATGTCCTATAATATCTATGGTAAACTCATGATGCAGTGGTTTTGAAGGATCCAAAATCCAACATCGTTTTTAACGACCTGTTGTATACCAAATTGATTTCTTTGTGTTGGCTTCCTGGTCGTAAGATAAGGCTTGCTGACCTTTCATAGATCCCTGCGTAGTGTGTCCCTACACCCAACTGTCGTAGCTTTGGTTGACTCCAAGAGGAGTGATGAGGTGATAAGTTATATGTAGTTTGTAGTATACGATGCGTTAAGACAGTGTCGCTGCTGTGAATGGAGTTGATCCTTTCACCCGTTATTCGTCTGCCTTTATCTGCAATTGCAATTCTTGCCATAACCGCTCCAGACACAGAGGCTGAAGCACCATGTGTATCT